>CM069865.1:82289328-82889328 GCA_036172795.1 Pelodytes ibericus
TGACTGCATGTCTGACCAATGCACAGAGAGAGAGCACACTGACTGCATGTCTGACCAATGCACAGAGAGAGAGCACACTGACTGCATGTCGGACCAATGCACAGAGAGAGAGAGAGCACACTGACTGCATGTCTGACCAATGCACAGAGAGAGAGAGCACACTGACTGCATGTCTGACCAATGCACAGAGAGAGAGAGCACACTGACTGCATGTCTGACCAATGCACAGAGATAGAGCACACTGACTGCATGTCTGACCAATGCACAGAGATAGAGCACACTGACTGCATGTCTGACCAATGCACAGAGAGAGAGAGAGCACACTGACTGCATGTCTGACCAATGCACAGAGAGAGAGAGAGCACACTGACTGCATGTCTGACCAATGCACAGAGAGAGAGAGAGCACACTGACTGCATGTCTGACCAATGCACACAGAGAGAGAGCACACTGACTGCATGTCTGACCAATGCACAGAGAGAGAGAGAGCACACTGACTGCATGTCTGACCAATGCACAGAGAGAGAGAGCACACTGACTGCATGTCTGACCAATGCACAGAGAGAGAGCACACTGACTGCATGTCTGACCAATGCACAGAGAGAGAGCGAGAGAGCACACTGACTGCATGTCTGACCAATTCACAGAGAGAGAGAGAGCACACTGACTGCATGTCTGACCAATGCACAGAGAGAGAGAGAGAGCACACTGACTGCATGTCTGACCAATGCACAGAGAGAGAGCACACTGACTGCATGTCTGACCAATGCACAGAGAGAGAGAGAGCACATTGACTGCATGTCTGACCAATGCACAGAGAGAGAGAGAGCACACTGACTGCATGTCTGACCAATGCACAGAGAGAGAGAGAGCACACTGACTGCATGTCTGACCAATGCACAGAGAGAGAGAGAGCACACTGACTGCATGTCTGACCAATGCACAGAGAGAGAGAGAGAGAGCACACTGACTGCATGTCTGACCAATGCACAGAGAGAGAGCACACTGACTGCATGTCTGACCAATTCACAGAGAGAGAGAGAGCACACTGACTACATGTCTGACCAATGCACAGAGAGAGAGAGAGCACACTGACTGCATGTCTGACCAATGCACAGAGAGAGAGAGAGAGAGCACACTGACTGCATGTCTGACCAATGCACAGAGAGAGAGCACACTGACTGCATGTCTGACCAATGCACAGAGAGAGAGCACACTGACTGCATGTCGGACCAATGCACAGAGAGAGAGAGAGCACACTGACTGCATGTCTGACCAATGCACAGAGAGAGAGAGCACACTGACTGCATGTCTGACCAATGCACAGAGAGAGAGAGCACACTGACTGCATGTCTGACCAATGCACAGAGATAGAGCACACTGACTGCATGTCTGACCAATGCACAGAGATAGAGCACACTGACTGCATGTCTGACCAATGCACAGAGAAAGAGCACACTGACTGCATGTCTGACCAATGTACAGAGAGAGAGAGAGCACACTGACTGCATGTCTGACCAATGCACAGAGAGAGAGAGAGCACACTGACTGCATGTCTGACCAATGCACAGAGAGAGAGAGAGAGAGCACACTGACTGCATGTCTGACCAATGCAGAGAGAGAGAGAGCACACTGACTGCATGTCTGACCAATGCACAGAGAGAGAGAGCACACTGACTGCATGTCTGACCAATGCACAGAGAGAGAGAGAGAGAGCACACTGACTGCATGTCTGACCAATGCAGAGAGAGAGAGCACACTGACTGCATGTCTGACCAATGCACAGAGAGAGAGAGAGCACACTGACTGCATGTCTGACCAATGCAGAGAGAGAGCACACTGACTGCATGTCTGACCAATGCACAGAGAGAGAGAGCACACTGACTGCATGTCTGACCAATGCACAGAGAGAGAGAGCACACTGACTGCATGTCTGACCAATGCACAGAGAGAGAGAGCACACTGACTGCATGTCTGACCAATGCACAGAGAGAGCACACTGACTGCATGTCTGACCAATGCACAGAGAGAGAGAGAGCACACTGACTGCATGTCTGACCAATGCACAGAGAGAGAGAGAGAGAGCACACTGACTGCATGTCTGACCAATGCACAGAGAGAGAGAGCACACTGACTGCATGTCTGACCAATGCACAGAGAGAGAGCACACTGACTGCATGTCTGACCAATGTACAGAGAGAGAGAGAGCACACTGACTGCATGTCTGACCAATGCACAGAGAGAGAGAGCACACTGACTGCATGTCTGACCAATGCACAGAGAGAGAGAGCACACTGACTGCATGTCTGACCAATGCACAGAGAGAGAGAGAGAGAGAGAACATTGCAGTCATGTCAGTTCCCTCTCATCGATCCACTTACATGTTATTTAGAATCTTGGATCAGAAAAGGAAGATCTGACCCAACATGTCCGCCCCCTGATAGAGCTACTCACAGTATAGAGAGCTCAATGAGGTACTTTATAAATATTGTTCATTAATCATTTCCGTTTAAAACATCTACACTTGATAGAACCTTCCAATTAAACCAAACTTCATTTTCCCCAAACGTTGTCCTTTAATAGGTGGATCGTGCACCTCCTCCCCATTTAGCAAACAGCTTCCAAGCTCAAACACCAAGTTTAGTAACTGAGGAGGACACAGAAAATGCATCTCATTAAAAAAAAAAAAAAGCCAGAATAACCCAGATTTAATAATATTTTTGCAATACAGAATCTTCAACGAAACAAACAATATAGTGTACTTCAGCCTCTCAGACTCATGTTTATAAGTCACATCTGGGAGAGAGGATGTAGTAACAACACATGCAAAATCCTGCAAATCAAGAAACTATCAGTCCTGTGTGGTCTACGCCGGCCCCCGGAACGTGTGTTAATACCAAGCTATAGGTTTGTTAACTTTACCTGGATTTGCAGCAGATAATTGTGGCTTCACGTGGGCTTATTAGCCGGGCTGGCTTCTGTAACAATCCTGGGCACAGAACTGTCACAAGCTCAGTAATGAGAGAATACAGCTGCTACCACAGGAAACCTGAGGTCTAAAGAGTCTCACTTTCTGTCTGATCAGCATTAGATTCAGACCATGGTAGACGTTGAAGAACAGGTGGGGGTTGGTGAAAGGGGCTTCACGCGACATATGTGGGATAACCATTATACAATGTGTAGGGGAAACAAATCTCATGCTTTTACTGAGACTCATACAGCAGCCGCGCAGACCGATTAAAAACCTGTACATTTAACTTGATCTTTAATCAACAGGCCAAAGGGATATTCCTAATGTCCATGTGTTATACTACAATATTTACATGTTTAATTAGAAGATTGCATTAAGTATAGGCACTTGAAATAGAAATGCGTTAATGAAAGAATACAAATAAAGCATCTATCAGGGGGCAGACATGTATAGCTCTATCAAAGGCAGACATGTATAGCTCAATCAGGGGGCGGACATGTATAGCTCAATCAGGGGGCGGACATGTTGTTTAGAATCTTTGCTCTGTATAGCTCTATCAGGGGGCAGACATGTTTAGAATCTTTGCTCTGTGTAGCTCTATCAGGGGGCGGACATGTTGTTTAGAATCTTTGCTCTGTATAGCTCTATCAGGGGGCAGACATGTTGTTTAGAATCTTTGCTTTGTATAGCTCTATCAGGGGTGGACATGGTGTTTAGAATCTTTGCTCTGTATAGCTCTATCAGGGGGCAGACATTTTGTTTAGAATCTTTGCTTTGTATAGCTCTATCAGGGGTGGACATGGTGTTTAGAATCTTTGCTCTGTATAGCTCTATCAGGGGTGGACATGTTGTTTAGAATCTTTGCTCTGTATAGCTCTATCAGGGGTGGACATGTTGTTTAGAATCTTTGCTCTGTATTGCTCTATCAGGGGCGGACATGTTGATTAGAATCTTTGCTCTGTATTGCTCTATCGGGGCGGACATGTTGTTTAGAATCTTTGCTCTGTATAGCTCTATCGGGTCGGACATGTTGTTTAAAAAATGCTACGGATGTCTTCAAGGCCACAGCGAAATGAGATCCTCTCGTCAGCATCAGCAACCATTACATAACCTGACCTGCGTCATGTAACAGGCATGTAATATATATACTTGCATGTAACAGGCATCCATATTTACCATCCAATGGTTTTAGATCATGTAGATTTGGGGTCTTGGTTAGATTTACTAGCACTTTATCCTTCATTGCCAACAAATAAAACCGCTTACACATATAATCTGAGAGCGTTCATTGGAACATAAAAGGGCCCTATTCAGCGAGCAGACAAGGGAATAATAAAATCAGGCAACAGTAGTAGAGTCAGAAAAAAAAAATCTTTCAAACTCCACTAGCAATGCCTGATTTTTGCATTCTGTTCCCATTGTCGCGTGTAGTTTGTCTGTTACATTTAACACAAGACAACACCAAGTGACAGTATAAAAATACTTTATTTAAGTTTGTTGGATTTACAAATAGACAAGACAAAAATACTTAATATACAATAAATTGAGGACGTCAAATAATTATTACCAAGATTATCCCCTTAGTTGAATCTACATTTAATAAATGTGATTAAAAAAAAGAAAGTACCACGGCAGGTTAGAGTTACTTTTAAAACTATAAAATTGTAAAACTATCATTATACAGATTTCATTCTCTTTGAAATGATTTTTGTTTGGAAGAGATTACTGGTGAAGTTGGGTAGAACTGAAGTACCAGGTGATCTTCCTATAGACTCCCGAGCAGGGGCGTCCAATATACAGCCCACGGGCCAACTGTAGCCCATTTACCAGCAAGGTGCGGCCCACCTTACTGAACTGATCAATTCCCACTAGCCCTATAAAATTGGTTTGTTTTAATAAAGTTAATTTAAACTTCTTTTGAAGTGCTTTTGTCTTATTGAACAATATCCAAACATGTTCCTATGGCTGACAATCTATTGTTCTTAATTACTGGAAATAAAACTAATTAATGCTCTGATAATGCAGCCCACCCCTGCTCTAGAACTGCTGGGCACGACAAGACAAGACGTATAGGCAAATCCTTACTAATTGGAGCTAAGTGAACAAGTCCTGTGTATCAGATGCCAGAGACAAACACTGGAGTAAGTGTCCTAGTGCTTAGTCTCTACTCTATTATATCAGTGATATCTTATAAACAGAGCAGGACAGAGAGATCATTTCTAAAAAGAAAACACAGGGTCAACAGGGCCAAAAATGTTAGCACTACAAACAGTTACCCTCATTTTAACAGATATTACATTTTACGCACACCTCCATCCTCTAACGATAGAATCTGTGCTGTTGTCACTTTATCACGTATTTCCACAAGGGTTTTAATATTCAATGGTGACGGCTTTGGTCTTTAAATATTCGTTCAGCGCTTCCTCCCCTAAAACAGAAACGTGAGATGGTCAGTATGCTCGGCAGAAAGCAGGGACACGGGATTTAAGGGAGTAAAAATCTGTATTTTTGTCATTTTTTGTCACCCTGTTTGATGTCCTTTTTTAATGGAAATCTGTAAATTACCATAAGATCTGTGCCCAAAACAACAAGATGTTCAACGGGACGGTCCTGTGCCCATCTGTTGCTCCTAGTGGGGGGTCAATCAAGTAAGCTGGGAGGGATTAGTGAAAGCCAAGGCAAATAATAGTGTGTATGCAAATGAGAATGTGAACAGATCAGAATAAGGATAGTGAAGTAGGAGGGAGCAGGCAGACAACGAGAAAGTGGGGTCACAAGATGTCAGCACTGTAGTAGAAGAAGGTGGAGAACAGAACATGCTGTTAGTCACATGAATGGACTGGGAAAAAAGGCAAGCTTTTTTTGTAAATGTCTGTAGTGCAGGTGCATCTGAAATTGATTGGGGTGGAGGGTTCCAGAGTAGGGGGGGCAGCATGACCGAAAGTCTCTTTTAGTCTAGTCACTAATACTCAACTGCCATGTGATCTGCAAAAATAATATCTTGTTTTATTAGCTAATATGTGAACGTGGTAACTGTATTTTATACACACTATGATGAGGAGATGTATTGCCGTCTAACTCTGTGATACACTTTTACACAGCAAGGGATTTGGGGCAAAAATAGTGAAGGCCTCTCTTATATAGGGATACTTGGGAGGTACGCATGTATAGCATACTAAGAAATAATAAAGGAAAGGGCAAAATGTATACACACAAAATACATACAATAAGGATTCTTGAGTTATTCTGGGGTAAAGTTCTAAAAGTGATGTAATCAGCAGTAACATTCCGTTGGTTTCCATGGTGATTGCGGAACATTCCATTGTAGGTCTTGTGATACTTACCCCCCATCTCTTGTTGGACTAGAGCATCCATGAGCTAGAATGGGTAGGGTTGCACTACTGGGTGTCTCAGGATGATAGGGGTTGTAGTAAAACATATGAAGGGTGGCAGATTAACCGTCCCCCACGTGGATTCTTACCCAGGTCTTTCCCAAAGCCAGACTGCTTGAAGCCCCCAAAAGGGGAAGCCACATCTGTCTTGTTGTAGGTGTTGACAAAGACCGTCCCGGCCTGCAGCTTGTCGCTCACATACAGGGCCTTGCCAATGTCCTTGGTAAAGACGCCAGATGCCAGGCCGAACTCTGTGTCATTTGCGCGCTTCAGAACCCCGTCAATATCCCTGAAAGATACAGGATCGCGGAGATCAGTCCCCTCAAAAATACCAACCGCCTTACACCTCAGTCAGAACCTTGTCAATATCCCTGGAAGATACAGGATCGCTTAAATCAGTCCCCTCAAAAATACCAACCGCCTTACACCTCAGTCAGAACCCCGTCAATATCCCTGTAAGATACAGGATCGCTTAAATCAGTCCCCTCAAAAATACCAACCGCCTTACACCTCAGTCAGAACCCCGTCAATATCCCTGGAAGATACAGGATCAGGAAAATCAGTCCCCTCAAAAATACCAACCGCCTTACACCTCAGTCAGAACCTGGTCAATATCCCTGGAAGATACAGGATCAGGAAAATCAGTCCCCACAAATATCCACACAGACGGAAGTACAGCACCCACGAAAAATGTTTTAGGGATACCCCTGTGATGGGTGTAGTGGCGCCCCTCATGGATTAAAGGTATCTCTTTCACAATTATATTAAAGTCACACAATCATGTGCTATCAAAACAAGACTAAATTTAGGCGAAACGGATTTGTGGATAGAGCTATAGATGTGGCCCAACATTAAGCCACACCCACGTGGCCCCATGGTAGCCCTATAAAGATAATACACTAGGAGAGGCGAGGAGGATGTAGGAAAACTCTAGCAAGAAATATGTGTATTCATTTAAAAATCAGTCACCCAAAAAAATATATATAGAACAGATTTTAATTAATGACATTTCCACTTGACAGTTCAATACTTTACCCGTCTGTAAACTTGGATATGATCATAACGGGCCCAAACGATTCATCTTTAGCGATAAACATCTCATCGGACACCCCAGTGAATATAGTCGGCTCAAAGAAAAATCCTGAAACAAAACAAATTGCTTAAGACAAAAAAAAAGATTTATTTTGTTCTCTGTAAAATCTAAGAAAAACAAACAAACAAAAAAACCTGTGCCTGCTTTAAGGATTCCCCTGCTTGAGCACAGGTGGAGCTTTCACTGCCACAGGCAGGAATTACAGCAAAAGGACAGCTGGAGCCACAGATGATCCCCGTGGTGTGAAACAAGCTTCACAGAGAGCCGGCATCTTTCCAGCTCTTCCATAACTATTTCAGGAGCAGAAAGGATGACACTGCTGGGTCAGAAGGAATCACATTCAGCAGATTTAACCAAACAGTTTCAAGAGAATGAAGTGACCCCCTCAATCACTGCTTGACAGCCTGAAAAATGAATTCACTTTTCAGACAAACAGTGCCCCCTGGTGGTGCTTGCAGTAAGTACAGTTGGCACTGGAGTAATATGTTGTGTCTATCTGCCCGGTGACCCTGTCCCCTTCCTTTATTAAAGCAGCACATGGGATCCCTGGCTGACCTCGCTCTTCTTTGGCTCATTCATAAAGTCACGCGTGGTATGTCGGCTACTGGGGAGGGATGTGTTGCAGCTGGGGCATTATCTCTCTGTCTCACATGTGTTAAATAAGGACAAGGCCAGTCTTGGATAGCAATGAAAAAAGAAAATCTACAATCTTCCCCTAGCAATTGGACTGTTCAATGCCCTCCCTCCCTTCCCCACATCCCAGACACCCCCAGGATCATTTCCAATATAGGTTTGGTTTGTAACATGATGTGACTTGACCTCTCAATCAAATGTGTCAGCAGATTAAAACATTCAGCCAATCCAGTCTGCCCGAGAGTACGTCCCCCGTCCCCTCACTTATTTGTCCTTGGTATTTTAATATCTAGAATAGCCTTAGGTCTATCTCATGGATGCCTAAAACCCTCCACCCTCAACCCCACTACCTCTGCTGGAAGCCTATTCCATGTATCCACTACTCTCTTTTTAGCCAAGAGCCATTCACCAGAGTGCAATACGAAAGCACCAAGAAGAAATCCATTATTTCAGAAACTCACCTGGTCTCTGGACCTGTCTCCCCCCATACACCAGCGTGGCCCCCTCCTTCAGCCCCGTCTGGCAGTATTCAATCAGCTTGTCTAAGTGGGCCTTGTGGTTCTGAGGTCCGTGGTCCGTGGATCTGTCCAAAGGGTCTCCAATCTTCATCTTCTTCACTTCTTCTACCTGCCCGGCAAGAGCACACCCTACCCTCAGTTACTGAACCATACTTAAAAGCATGCTAAAATAAGTGATGTATTGCTGCTATAGCAACAGTCCTATCTCTCCAAGCCCCACCTCTCTCTCCAAGCTCCTCCTTATTGGAATGTCACTGAATTTAGAAGCCCCGCCTATCTCTCCAAGCCCCTCCTTAATGGAATGTGACTGAATTTAGAAGCCCCGCTGAAATTAGTTTTAATGTAAAACTACAGGAGAACTGGAAATTATTTTAAAGTGAAAATAAATGTGTTTCACATATAAAAAGTGCAGCGTACAGAATAAGAAGATCGGTGGAACAGACCCTTTAAAATGTTATGGTTTAAAAAACAAACAAACAAACAAAAAACCTCATAGGCTGGCTAGTAAAGTTTTCAGGCCATCTCTGGCCATCCCCGATGTGGGAACATGGTTGTTATATTAGCAAGGTAATCCATTCCAGCAATTTACTAAGGGTTAAGATGAAGACCTGCCCCGTCCCAGGCCATGGAGAGCTGGATCTGGACATCCGCCACTCACCACTCTCTGCACGAACCGATCATGGATGGATTCCTCTAGGAACAGACGCCCAGCAGCGATGCAATTCTCTCCCTTGTTGAAGAAAACTGAGCTCATTCCCTATAATGAATGCCGGTCAGGGAAAGATTAGGGGGGGAAATGGGATTGGAAAAGAAAAAAAAAAGGGCAGAGAGGGAGAAGATTCAGATTTAAGCAAAACATGACCTCTTATTACAGCCAGAAATAATCTATGCTTTTCAAAAATCGCTTGCTAGCATATCATACCTGCCAACAATAAGAGCTTTCCTGGAGAAGTCCCTGGATTAATAATGTTTTAGTTAATTAATTCCATGTTTTGCACAATTAGGAGGATAGCTTACTGGATAAGGAAGGAAGTTAGTCTATTCTAGAAACGGCCAAGCACAGGAGCAAGCAACACTCGGAGTTCAGACAGCTGAAGCCTTATGGAAAAGTTCTAAATAAGAGGATAAATCAGCAGAGAAATTCTACCAGAAATATACATTTCCCATGTTGGGCAACCAAGTACATTGACTGTATGGGGGCCAATAGGACCACCTAATGGAAATCATGGGAAATGTCCACAGGACGGACCAGTAACCGGTCATTCTGCCCCGCGTGATACACAGAGTCCCATCTCACCATGCGCACTGCTTTATCCAGATCACAGTCGTTGAAGATGATTAAAGGAGATTTCCCCCCCAGCTCCAGGGAGACTTTCTTCGCATTACTCTGAGCACAGCTGGAAGTGGGGTAAATAGAGACAAGTGACCCTCAGCCATCGTCCTCCACCTTAAAAAGGCTCCTTCCTATAACAACATTAGTCCAGCTACCACCAAGATGCCTGGATCTCCCCACATACAGGCTCAGGATCTCTGCATCGCCACCTGTACTGTCCGAGGTCCATCCTCACCAAACCTGCCATTGCTACTTGAGTCAGATCTAACTTCAAGACCAAAAAATTACCTCCTCCGAGGTTTCTTCCCTTCCTGTCTCTGTATGTTCTACATGGGCCTCACATCAATTCTTTAACTTTAAATTAAAGGGACTCTCTCCACCTAAGCATTGCTTATGCCTGAGGAAGGGTCCTAGCAATATATATATATATATGTTTGTTTTCATGCATTTGCTTACCCTAATAAAAGGGCCAGTCTTCCAGTAAAACCATGCTAATTGGCCCACTGTATAAGCAGTGTTTAAGTCACAGAGAGAAGGTATTTCAATATTTGAGAAATCCAGCCATATTACGACGTTACCTCTTCATGATCTGTTTTCCAATTTGAGTGGAACCGGTGAATCCAATTTTCCGGACGTCCGGATGGTCTGAAAGCCGCTGGCCAATCAGAGAACCTGAAAAAAAGGACCCAGTCGGGAAGAAGCAGCTGATCAATAATATTCTCTATTCATCCTAGACAATATGCAATGCTTGTGCTGGGAATTAGATGCTCTGAATGAGATATCTGCACTCAGCCAATGGCAGAACAGCTGAACTCAGATTCCTTCTCCCATTGGTAGTTGGTGTAACTACTCTTAGCCCCTCCCACCGTCATGGAAGCCACCAGATTCTTTTAACCTTCATTCCATTTATAATGCTGAAGATTGATTATAATATAATCACTGAAGCTTTATTTATTGCTCATTATGAATATATAGCATTAATATAAATTATATTTCTGTGTGCCATTGTAATGATTAACCATAACATCTGGCCATTTGTTCCTCTGGTCCGCTCACTTACCAGCTCCCGGCAGGATATTTACCACCCCCCTGGGAATCCCAGCTTTCAGTGTCAGCTCTGCAAATTTGAGGGCAGTTAATGGGGTCACCTGAAAAGAACAAAAGCACTCGGTAAATTCCAAAAGGGGGCGCCAAACGTTCAGAATAAATGGCCCTGGAGTAATTTAAGGATTGCATCAGGGTCTGTGCACAGCAATCACACCCGACACTGCGCAGGAGCAAAAATGGAGGATCCCCTAGAAGCAGAGCATTGCAGCCCTGGATTCCTTCTCATGTTAGGACATCATTCCCTGGAGTGTATAAAGCACCATGGTGGCTTGATCTCACCTGAGCTGGCTTCAGCACCACAGTGTTACCCGCAGACAGACATGCAGCCGTTTTCCAGGCTAGCATCATGAGAGGGTAATTCCACGGGATAACGATGCCGCAGACTCTGCCAAAAAAAAAAGAAAAAAACAGGCCATTTAAAAACGTTTTGTAAAAAAAGAATATATATTATAAATATTAAAATAATATGATCTGTTTAATTGAAAGATTGCAATAAGTGTAGACATTTTAAATAGAACTGTTTTAATAAAATAATACAAATAAAGCACCTTATTGAGTTTGCTCTGTATAGCTCTATCAGGGGTCAGACATGTTTAGAATCTTTGCTCTGTTAAGCTCTATCAGGGGGCAGACATGTTGTTTAGAATCTTTGCTCTGTATAGCTCTACCAGGGGGCGGACATGTTGTTTAGAATCTTTGCTCTGTATAGCTCTATCGGGGGGCGGACATGTTGTTTAGAATCTTTGCTCTATATAGCTCTATCAGGGGGCGGACATGTTGATTAGAATCTTTGCTCTGTATAGCTCTATCAGGGGGCGGACATGTTGTTTAGAATCTTTGCTCTGTATAGCTCTATCAGGGGGCGGACAGGTTGATTAGAATCTTTGCTCTGTATAGCTCTATCAGGGGGAGGACATGTTGTTTAGAATCTTTGCTCTGTATCGCTCTATCAAGGGGCAGACATGTTGGTTAGAATCTTTGCTCTGTATAGCTCTATCAGGGGGAGGACATGTTGTTTAGAATCTTTGCTCTGTATCGCTCTATCAAGGGGCAGACATGTTGGTTAGAATCTTTGCTCTGTATAGCTCTATCGGGGGGCGGATATGTTGTTTAGAATCTTTGCTCTGTATAGCTCTATCAGGGGTGGACATGGTGTTTAGAATCTTTGCTCTGTATAGCTCTATCAGGGGCTGGACATGTTGTTTAGAATATTTGCTCTGTATAGCTCTATCAGGGGGCGGACATGTTGTTTAGAATATTTGCTCTGTATAGCTCTATCAGGGGGCGGACATGTTGTTTAGAATATTTGCTCTGTATAGCTCTATCGGGGGGCGGACATGTTGTTTAGAATCTTTGCTCTGTATAGCTCTATCAGGGGGCGGACATGTTGATTAGAATCTTTGCTCTGTATAGCTCTATCAGGGGGTGGACATGTTGTTTAGAATCTTTGCTCTGTATAGCTCTATCAGGGGGGACATGTTGTTTAGAATCTTTGCTATGTATAGCTCTATCAGGGGGAGGACATGTTGTGTAGACTCTTGGGTAAGAGTGATCAGATTTTGATTCATCTGACCCTAGATTCTAATCAACATGTCCCCCTTCAGATAAAGATAGACGGAGCAAAGAGGACTCAATAAAAAGGTACTTGGTTTGTATTGTTTCATTAACAAATTTCTATAACAATGTTCACAAGTTATCCAGAGCGAGTTGCCCACTCACAGTTCCTCACATGGATACGAGGGGGGCATCTAGACTACTTTATCTACAGGTCATTAATCCATAATTCTCTCTGTACTGCTAGAAAAAAGTTTCTATAACTGTTGGTGATTTTATATTGAACATACACAGTCCCTCATTATGCCAAAAGTCATTATAATTAAAGTTCTTTATCATTTCAAATTTGCCATAAAAAATAAAATTAAAAATAAAATTTAAAAAACCAGCAATACATAATGCTGGAACTCACCCAATCGGTTCCCTCTTGGTAAATGTCAGATTTCGGTTTGGTCGTGCTTGGTTAATAGGGATGGTAGATCCCTGAAAAATAGAGATTCAAAGTTCAAATAGCACAGTAGGTAAAAATCTAATCTCACGAGGATGGAGCTAATCTGTCCTCATTAATGCTAATGCTCTGGCCGAAATGATTTATTGTTTTTGGCGGACGCACTGGGGAGCCAAGTTTATTTCTGACTCTCACCAACATTGCATCAAAAAAATAAAAGAGAAGGTCGAGATGAAAGGGAGCCAGAGATACCACACCTGTATTTTATCACACCAGCCAGCGAAGTATCTGAATGTTTGAATGGACATCCCCACATGGGTCTTCAACGCCAAGGTGTAGACAGCGCCCGAATCTATAGATTCGATGGTAGCCAGCTCTTCCTGATGTTCCTCCATCAGATCCGCCAGTCTGAAACCAATGGATATTAAAGAAATAAAACAAACAACTAATTTAACAGGGACTATTCTTATAAATCTGAGAGTCTCACCTGTACAGCAGGCGCCCACGATCTCTTGGGTTCATTTTTCCCCACTCCCCATTTTCGAAGGCCTCCTTAGCGGCCGCCACAGCCTTATCTATATCAGACACTTGGGCCAGTGATACCTTGCAGATTGCCTGAGCATTGATAAGAATAGAGATGGGATTCATTGATACCCCACTTACTGATCTGCCCCCCACGTTCTCCAACCATTGAACACTCTGATTATCATGCAACAGGTGGAGTCAAATGCTTTTATTATGTTTAATTATAGGACTGGGTTGGGACAGGCAGTACATTGAGTGCATCATGCAGAAACACTATTCCAAGAACTTTATTCCTGAATATAGGGAAGTGCAGGGAATTGACAAGGTTACTTGAAACTTAAGGCCAAAGTAAGAGCGTTTGAAATTCAGCTGAATGCGAGAATTGTTTCCAACTCTGCTGTTTTGGTCTTAAGTTTGAAATTCTGTTCTCACCTCTTTCATGAGTAAATCCTAAGAGATCTATTCACAACCAGAGGATCTCACGAGAAGCGGATTATTCTAGCAATGTGTAGTCAGTTTGAACCTTATTGACTAACTCAATAACCTGTTAAGGATTCTTTCCTCAGCACCAAAAGCCTTCTCTGGTAGGAAGCGACAATAGACAGTATCCTCTATGTAACGGATTGATTACTTCCATTAGTCCCTGGCCTTATCTTATATCTAGGATAGCGTTATACCTATCCCACGCATGCTTAAACTCCTTCACTGTATAAACCTTCTACCACTTCTACTGGAAGACTATTCCATACATCCACTACCCTCTCAGTAATGTAATACTTTCATTAGTCCCTGACCTTATCTTATATCTAGGATAGCCTTATACCTACCCCACGCATGCTTAAACTCCTTCACTGTATTAACCTCTACCACTTCTACTGGAAGACTATTCCATACATCCACTACCCTCTCAGTAATGTAATACTTTCATTAGTCCCTGGCCTTATCTTATATCTAGGATAGCCTTATACCTATCCCACGCATGCTTAAACTCCTTCACTGTATTAACCTTTACCACTTCTACTGGAAGACTATTCCATGCATCCACTACCCTCTCAGTAATGTAATACTTCCATTAGTCCCTGGCCTTATCTTATATCTAGGATAGCCTTATACCTATCCCATGCATGCTTAAACTCCTTCACTGTATTAACCTCTACCACTTCTACTGGAAGACTATTCCATGCATCCACTACCCTCTCAGTAATGTAATACTTTCATTAGTCCCTGACCTTATCTTATATCTAGGATAGCCTTATACCTATCCCATGCATGCTTAAACTCCTTCACTGTATTAACCTCTACCACTTCTACTGGAAGACTATTCCATTCATCCACTACCCTCTCAGTAATGTAATACTTTCATTAGTCCCTGACCTTATCTTATATCTAGGATAGCCTTATACCTATCCCATGCATGCTTAAACTCCTTCACTGTATTAACCTCTACCACTTCTACTGGAAGACTATTCCATACATCCACTACCCTCTCAGTAAAGTAATACTTCCATTAGTCCCTGGCCTTATCTTATATCTAGGATAGCCTTATACCTACCCTATGCATGCTTAAACTCCTTCACTATATTAACCTCTACCACTTCTACTGGAAGACTATTCCATACATCCACTACCCTCTCAGTAATGTAATACTTTCATTAGTCCCTGACCTTATCTTATATCTAGGATAGCCTTATACCTATCCCATGCATGCTTAATCTGCTTCACTGTATTAACCTCTACCACTTCTACTGGAAGACTATTCCATGCACCCACTACCCTCTCAGTAATGTAATACTTTCATTAGTCCCTGGCCTTATCTTATATCTAGGATAGCCTTATACCTATCCCATGCATGCTTAAACTCCTTCACTGTATTTACCTCTACCACTTCTACTGGAAGACTATTCCATACATCCACTACCCTCTCAGTAATGTAATACTGTCATTAGTCCCTGGCCTTATCTTATATCTAGGATAGCCTTATATCTATCCCACGCATGCTTAAACTCCTTCACTGTATTAACCTCTACCACTTCTACTGGAAGGCTATTCCATGCATGCACTACCCTGGACCAGTCACCACTCAAACCCTGATTTAATGGGTTGACTCACCTCTCCATCGCTCGGATTAATGGTTTCATACGTTTTCCCACCTTCTGCTTCCACGAAGCTCCCGTTAATGAACAGCTGGTGGGGCATTTTGATTGTCCTGTGATTTGCATCTTTCTCCACCTGGAAAAGTCAGAAATGTATTCCAGGATGAAAGAGTTTTTAACCTTCTCCTTGCCCGCCATCATGTTCTATGCTCCTCCATGAATGGAGATATTCTCTGGATCTCAAGAACGTCCCAGGGGATATTACTTTATCCCAGCTGTTACTATTACCCCATTTAATGCTACTCATTTTATCAACCTCAGATGAAGAGCAGAGTCTGACCTACCAGTAATCGAACCTGCAAGCCTAATAGCTGAACAGATTATACAATTGATGCTTTAGCCCCTGATCCAACTCACTTGGCTATCAAAATAAAATGATTGCATTTGTTACAGAGGAATTTAATAGTGTACAAAACCATCAGGTTTGACATGTAGCAGATTAATATAACAAGGCTACAGATTATCTGAAATATATTGCATCAAGGTGGGAACTCCAGCTGTAATACTCACATAATCAATAACCTGCTCCTCCTCTACGTCCTCCCCTCTCAAGCGTTTCACTAACATCTGTATGAATTCTCCGAAAGTCGTGGCCATGTACACATCCTCATTCTGAAACAGTAGCCCGCTGCATTTAAGTTTAATTTCTTCCACTAACCTGGCAACAAATACATGACACAGGGAAAAATATAACTCAGCTTTACAGTGGGAGATTCTTTTATTTGGTTTATTCAAATGCTATTTTGTGGAGTCAAAATATTGTTTCTATGATTTATGATTGCTGAGATACTACATGTTTACTGCAGACTTGTATTCTGTTCATTTGACAGATCTGGCAGCTACGGAAAGATAAACTGAACTTCAGTTGTGTGAAGTATCAATATTTATTAAAATGTTACCATGAAAGATGCTTTATAAAAACATAGATATTCTTTCCCAGCCTGTGCTTGGGACCCACCTCACTACGTCCATGGAAGCTGCTCCGGCCTTGAAGAAATCAGTAGAGTCTTCAATCTCAGAGACATTGGTGAGAATCCTTTTCCACATACCCTGAGATGGAGACAATCATAAAATATCTGTCTGCTTGTCACAGTGAAGTCATTCCCAACAGTGAATCCGGGAAGGGCTGTCTCAATGCTACTCAAATAGAGCGTATTTACTAATCGATAAGATCGTCCAAATACATCTAATATGATCAGTCCCCAGGGGGAATCACTACCACGTACTCAGGAGAGGTACAAAAGGGTCAGAATGGAAGATGGTGGTAGTAACAGTATTTTGGGACAGTGGGAGCTGGGTCAGAGGTTAGTTAATGGGCGTTCTAGAGGGATGAATAAGAAGCTTCCTTATTCCTAACAGTATTTGGGGACAATGAGAGCTGGGTGGGTTTGGTCAGAGGTTAATTAATGGGTGTTCTAGTGGGATGAATAGTAAGCTTCCTTATTCCTAACAGTATTTGGGGACAGTGAGAGCTGGGTGGGTTTGGTCAGAGGTTAATTAATGGGTGTTCTAGTGGTATGAATAGTAAGCTTCCTTATTCCTAACAGTATTTGGGGACAGTGAGAGGTGGGTGGGTTTGGCCAGAGGTTAATTAATGGGTGTTCTAGTGGGATGAATAGTAAGCTTCCTTATTCCTAACAGTATTTGGGGACAGTGGGAGCTGGGTGGGTTTGGTCAGAGGTTAATTAATGGGCGTTCTAGAGGGATGAATAAGAAGCTTCCTTATTCCTAACAGTATTTGGGGACAGTGAGAGCTGGGTGGGTTTGGCCAGAGGTTAATTAATGGGTGTTCTAGTGGGATGAATAGTAAGCTTCCTTATTCCTAACAGTATTTGGGGACAATGAGAGCTGGGTGGGTTTGGTCAGAGGTTAATTAATGGGTGTTCTAGTGGGATGAATAGTAAGCTTCCTTATTCCTAACAGTATTTGGGGACAGTGAGAGCTGGGTGGGTTTGGTCAGAGGTTAATTAATGGGTGTTCTAGTGGGATGAATAGTAAGCTTCCTTATTCCTAACAGTATTTGGGGACAGTGGGAGCTGGGTGGGTTTGGTCAGAGGTTAATTAATGGGTGTTCTAGTGGGATGAATAGTAAGCGTCCTTATTCCTAACAGTATTTGGGGACAGTGAGAGCTGGGTGGGTTTGGTCAGAGGTTAATTAATGCACAGTAAAAACAATTTTGAGACACTGTAAACATTGAATGTTACATTTTATCATAGAGTAGGTAGGAAGTCAGTAGGGGGCTTTGCAAAGAGGAGCAGATGACGTGAAGCGTCGTGTGAGAGAGAGGAGCCTGGCAACCACATTTTTTTATATATATATATTTTTTTAGAAGACTCGACCGGGTTCTATGGAAGAACAGTAAATAATGGCCTGGATATTAAAATAGAAACAGAACACAACTCACTCCTATAACCCTAAATTACCGAATCACACCCAGCCAGCGTTCCTCTGCCCACTCACCTGGACCTCCAGGGAAATAGCCTGCTCCTCTGCAGAGAGCTGTAGGGTGGTACCATCAGAGGATTTAAAGTACTGTGATGCTGGGATCATCTTTCCATCTTCAAACTGGATATTCTTCACAGTGAGCTGGTAACAAACACAGGCATATATATCATCTGTCGTAAAGACCAGTAAAATGTCCACTATGGGATATATTGGCGTCAGACGCCCCTGTCGGAAGCGTAGAGTAAGAGTCAGAGTGCTCACCATTTGGTCATCGTTCCCATAGAGGACAAGCCCGTTTTTGCTGACCACAGCGGCTTTGGATGCACCAGGAATCTCAAGAGGGTCACCATCTGGGACTGGTCCGTTACTAGTCAATGTGGAACCGAAAAAGGTCAGTTTCTGAAGGAAGATTTGAAAAAGGGGGGGGGGGGATGGAAGTAAATTTAAAAATATGAATACATTTTTTTTTTTTTATTGCACACGTTGAATGGGAGTAGACCATTCACAGTAAATTTACAGCCACAATGCAAAGAGAAATGTGTCTGAGGAGGATCCGATATTGACATTCACTTACTAGCAACATATACAAAATACATTAAAAAACATTTTTTTTGTCTTTGCTTTCAATTATGATAATGCAATGCATTCTCATAGGAGAAAAAAATAAATCTGAAGCAGGAAAAACTCTCAAACATTGAAGTCTGGAATTATGAAATTTGCACAGCTTATTCATGCTGGCATTTCTAGGTCAATGCAACTACATTTTTCCTTTCCCGAGTTGGGAGTTAATTAAGTTTTGGAGGTGATTAGACACCACATAAAATGCAAAGTTAATGGGTCATTGTTCTACATCACCAGTGATGTCATAACCTAGATTTACAAACAGACACCAAATTTTCTGTTTTATAGTTAATATAGTGGCAGGAGGCTGGTGTGGCCGTGCAACAAGATGTAGAAATGAGGACACGAACTTAAACCCCGTGCGAACCCTGTATTAAAGCCAATTCTACATAAACCGGACTGAAGGGTTACCTATAATTATTTGTAAGATATATAAAACCTATACTAATAATAATAATTCATGAAGAAGCTGGTGGAAACATAAGTCACCCTTTAGTAAATAGATCTAGTTTCACTGGGTATCTGATCATCAGTACACGTCCTGTTTTCCAGTCTTACCATGTCGGGTCTTGTTACTAAACACAAGAGAAGGGAGTGAAATCAGCTTGTTATTCTCTGATTTCCAGGTATAATCTCTGCCAACCTAATCCTTGTGTATACAGTGAATGCAGAGAATACAAATAAATATATACATTTGCTGCAAATGTGTTAAGAGAAATACATATGTTAAATAGGTCTGTGGTGTCCTCCTCTTTATGACATCAGCTGTGGCCTGATATGCAAATTATCTAATTTTCAATGGGAAATGTGTCATTTGCATTTCAAACCACAGGGTGATGTCATAAGCAGGTGACACAGACAGATGTGAAACTGATTTTTTGGCTTTTTTTATACATTTGTAGTAATTCTGCCAATACAATGGGAGTTATGTAAGTGTCGACGTTTTATGTTTAATCCTAATTCCTTTAATCAGGTTTTTTCTCTTGCGTCTGTGTTGTACGTATCAAAAAACCCCAAAGAAACTGTCAGAATTGGTTTTATAGATAAGATAAAAAGGGTGAAAACTGAGACTTTTTGTTCCGCGCAGATAGCACCAGATTAGGACGGGCGGAGAATTGTAATCCAATCAAATATTTTTTAAAAAAAGTGATATAAAATATACAACTCTGCAACAATATTCTTAAACAGTAATGAAATCACTTTTTTACACCGCTGGCACAAATACTTTGATATATAGGAGTAGACAAGTATCATTCCTCAATTTCAACTTCATGTCTCACAGAAACCCCCATGTTTCTTCTCTACATTCACAGTTTAGCAGTGTTTAGGTGACAGAGTCCCTTCAAGGAGATTTAAACTCTAACACAGAGAGAGAGAGCGATCAGATTACAGCCACACTGCAGAGAGGAGAGGATTTAAACAGATCATTTCTGCTTCATGGGACAAGGGATTAACACTTAAATCACTGAAGTTTAGCAGAAAAAAAAAATCTACACATAGTGTTTCAAATGTGTCTGTGGTGTGGGCTCTTGATAACATCTTGTGACTTTATATGCAAAGTTGTTCATTTGCATATCAGGCCACAAGGTGATGTCATAAACAGGAGACAACAGACACATTTTTCTCTTGGTTTATATATCTTTGCTTGTAACTCTACTAACACAATGTATATATTTTTCTTTCTCTATATTAACAGTAAAAGGAATGGTTTAGGTGGACAAAATCCCTGTAATCTATCGATTTACTTGCAATTCTGCCGACACAAGGTATAGATCATTTTTTATGCACTTTTTTTTAAATCTCTGTATAAACAGTTTTTTTGCTGATATATAACCCCTTAACCAAGAGAAGAAGGACACGGCCTGTAAATGAGATATGCAATGGCCAATCTGCAAGCCGTGATGTTATAGATAATGCTATTGATCATGTTAGACGCCTATAGATCATGTGGTGCAGCAGAGACACAATTCTAATGTAAAGAACAAGGTTGGTGCGCTAAGCTAGTCACATGCTCAATAAATGTATAAAATGATGGTTACCAAACAGGGCTGAGCATGCAGCAAATACAGTGTGATTGGCTGTACAATGTATACAAAAAAAACAAAAACTGTCTGCGCTTCTCACCCTAATAAAGTTGGCAACAAATAGTTGTCTGGTGGCAGCTTGCGGTTATATAGGGTTAATTGGGAGGAGGTTTAATTGCACCTCCTCTAACACATTAAAAAGGTTTTGGTTGCAGTATTACTGCTCTGTGTGCCCACTAGATAGGAGGTGAGGTTAGGGTCTCACCCTATGGAGAGTACGCCTTGATGTGGCGGGTGAGCTTAATTATGCTTTGGCCAATTCATATAAATCCTCTCATTTATATTATATTTATATATTTGTTGTCAACTTTATTAGGGTGAGAAGCGCAGACAGTTTTTGTTTTTTTGTATACAATTCTAATGAATATGATAAGGGTCACAAACTGAGCCAGAGCCCCATGGTTTAAAGTGCCAGCTCTGCAGAGACACAACCTTCTGCCAGTCTTGGGCATTGCTGGCCCCCGAGGGACACTCACCTTTCCATCAATCTCCGCCCAAGCTCCCGGCACCTTGTCATTCCCGCGGATGAAGTTATGGATGGATTCCGCCGTTTGGTCCCAGTTAATCTACACACGGAAAAATAAATGAAACAAACAGGTGCCAAAAACAAAACGAACCAACAGCAAGGAAAGCGGGAAAATGATCCTCGTCATGCACGAGTAATGAGCAAGGCCAAAAAAAAAAAATGCAGGGAGAAATGCGTCAGTCAGCTTGTCAGCCGCGCCTCCCCAACACCCACAGTGAAAGTCTTTAATAGGCCGGTCTGCATACGTGGTGTGAAAAAAATGTTTTTTTTTTAGAAAATTGTGATAATATTACTGCCGTTGTTTAGCGATAGTCCTGCCCATCTTTTCAAGCCCCTCCTTATCGGACGCCACGGAAGCCCCGGAGAAATAATTTTTATTACTAAATCTATAGGTGAACTGCAAACTGTTTTCAAGTAAAAATAAGTGTATTTCACATATATTAAACCCATGTACAACATACAGAACTGAACCTTGTATGAAGTCTTCAGGTGAGAACTATCCAGCTAAATGAAGGATGAATGGTTTGACTTAATCCGACACACTCTGCCTGTTACTGCGTCGGTAAAGTGGACACATCCAATGGAGCCACCGGCCCAGACTAGTAAAATGCATTAGTGGCCCTCACATAGCCAGCTCGTGGTACAGTACAGAGAAACACAACATACTGAGCTCCTACTGAGACGGCCATAAAGCTGGGACACTGTGTGAGATCTTCCAAGCACTAAATCACCTTTGCCTCCTCTTTCTTCTGGATTGGGTCGTAGGTCGCCCCTTCCGCTGCTTGCGTGATTCTTGGAGCGCTGCCTTGTGCTATGAGCTGGACAGCCTCCACCTACAAAAATAACAATGCGCCGGTAAGAAAAGGGAGAAATTTGTTTTATAAGAACATAACTAAACATGGAGATCCAGTGACCGCAAAGATGAACAAAGCTTCATACATCAAAGTAGCTACAAACTTGCTTTTAACAGGATCCTTACGGATATCAATTACTTAAAGGACAACTGCCGGCAAAAGAAACAGGTTCTGTTTAATTAAAAGATTGCATCACATAAAGGCATTTAAAATAGAAATAAAAATACAAATACAGTAACAGACCTTTCTGCTGAGCGTAGTTCTATCAAAGGTCGGACAAGGGTTGTTTAGAATCTTTGCTCTGTATAGCTCTATCAGGGGGTGGACATGTTGTTTAGAATCTTTGCTCTGTATAGCTCTATCAGGGGCGGACATGTTGTTTAGAATCTTTGCTCTGTATAGCTCTATCAGGAGGCGGATATGTTGTTTAGAATCTTTGCTCTGTATAGCTCTATCAGGGGGCGGAATTGTTGTTTAGAATCTTTGCTCTGTGTAGCTCTATCAGGGGGCGGACATGTTGTTTAGAATCTTTGCTCTGTATAGCTCTATCAGGGGCAGACATGCTGTTTAGAATCTTTGCTTTGTATAGTTCTATCAGGGGGCAGACATGTTGTTTAGAATCTTTGCTTTGTATAGCTCTATCAGGGGGCAGACATGTTGTTTAGAATCTTTGCTCTGTATAGCTCTATCAGGGGTCAGACATGTTGTTTAGAATCTTTGCTCTGTATAGCTCTATCAGGGGTCAGACATGTTGTTTAGAATCTTTGCTCTATCAGGGGGCGGACATGTTGTTTAGAATCTTTGCTTTGTATAGCTCTATCAGGGGGCGGACATGTTGGTTAGAATCTTTGCTCTGTATAGCTCTATCAGGGGGTGGAAGTGTTGTTTAGAATCTTTGCTCTCAATAGCTCTATCAGGGGGAGGACATGTTGTTTAGAATCTTTGCTTTGTATAGCTCTATCAGGGGGCGGACATGTTGTTTAGAATCTTTGCTTTGTATAGCTTTATCAGGGGGCGGACATGTTGTTTAGAATCTTGATCCTTCATTGATGCAAGATTCTAAGCATCATGTCTGCCCCCTGATAGAGCTATACAGAGCAGAGAGGTCTGTCAGGTTCTATATTTGTATTTTTTTTCCATTAAAGAATTTCTATTTAAAATGCCTGCACGTCATCCAATCTATATCTTATATTATGGGAATTTAGTCCCCATCCAGGGAACAGATGGAGGCAATCACAAAAGAATCAGGCATTTTAAGTGTTTATGAGCTACGGGTTCCTATAGTTTTTATTCTGAGGGTACTGATAGACTCACCATCCCTTTCACCCCCTCGGGGAAGAGGAACCGGTTGTAGATGGAGTTCACAGTGTCGTCAGGCAGAACGTCACACTCTTTCTGGAGCAGGATGTCCCCTGTATCTAACCCATCATCAGCCCAGAAAATGGTGAATCCTCCAACCTTGTCCCCCTGCATCAAAGTCCTGGGAGAAAATCATTTGGCAGAAAATACATTTTAAAAAAATTACAACAACAACAAAAAAGAATCTGGAATCCCGATGATGGTTTTTATCTTCTCGAAGGACATCAGATCTCAGATATGAATTTATTACTTTGATAATATCTTCTAAGTCTTTGTGATTTCTTTTGCAAACGACTTTGGACAAGCCATGGGGCAAGACTCCTTCTTTAGCTCATGGAGTCTCTTCAAGAAAGTCCCTCCAACCTCACAAATTGGGCCAAACTGGTAATTTAGCCTCTAATGCAGGGCTTGGCAAGTTTCTGTGGATATTAGGAGCCAGCCTGATTATTTTGAGGAGCCAAGGAGATGGAACGTCCACTGCCTTATCTTAAACAATCAGAAAATTTTGGAGCCAGCCAAAGGGATATTAGGAGGCTTCCGGGATTGGTTGTGTAACAGAGGGGGCCTTTCTAATGGGGTTACCCAAGGGTCCCGTGAGTTACTGTCACCAGGCTGGCATTAACATGTGATAAAGGAGAACATCCAGACTTACCAGTTGATTGCGGACGCCCCTCGATGCCGCGGCAGGATGGACGGATGGTAGATGATGGAACCGTGTTTGGGACAATCGATCACTTCCATGGGAATGAACTGGGAGCAGAACGGGAGCACATTGAGCTCGGCGTCCAGGGCCTTGTACTTCTCCACCACCTCTGGTATCGCCTGTCCCTTCACCCTCCACCGAGTGAACTTAAACACCGGCACGCCATCCTTCTGTGCCTCGGCGCCTGCAAAAGATGTCAGCTCTTCAGAACCGCACATGAACCCCTTCCTCTGCAGTGCCCGTCACTTTGCACTCTCACATACTTACCCAGCGGGTCGGCTCTCCCATTTTTATCGGGTATGGTAAAAACTCCCACCACCTGGTGCCCCTCCGCCAACAGCGCCTTGTACACTTCCCGCCCAAAAAGGCTCTGCCCAATCACTGCGATCTTCATCTTCCAGGCAGGGTGTAAACTAACAAAAAAAGGGAAAAACCGAGACAAGAGGTCAACAGGGATAGAGACAAAAGCAAACAGGCTACAGGAAGTGAAGTAGATACCTGGAGTAGCCTTCCAGAGGAGGCGGTAAAGGCTGACACTATGAAGGAATCCCATGCGTCTTGGATTGGTTTAAAAGCAGTAGTGTATCTTGGTTTTGTGCTGCCCTAGGCAGACAAAATTTGGGCACCCCCCCACCCACATTTCACACCTACGAGATGCCCCATCACCCACATTGCACACACTTTAATTGGCAAATCACCCCATTACATGCACCCATCACCCACATTGTATACACACTAAATGCCCCCTCATCCCCATTACAAACCCCCACCACATCCATTACATGCCCCCATCACCCCTATTAATTGGAAGGAGCTAAAGCTTGATGAACGGTGGGGGAGGGAGCGAAAATGTTTGAAGCACCAGAAGTGGGGTTTAACACCCTCTGGAAAAGTGCCGCCCCCTGGCAAAGTGCCTCCCTAGGCGAGTGCCTTGTTTGCCTTGTGGAAGATACACTACTGTTTAAAAGGGAATGCAGGGACATCTGTTCCAATATAGTTTTTGTTTTTCTTTAAAATGTGTTTAATAAAAAACATTTAAAAAAAAAAAGCACAAGTCTCCGTTTGATGCACCTGATTGAATATATATATTTTAGGGTTTGACTGTACTCATTAAAAATTTTAGTGTATAAAAAAAAGTCGCCCCCCCCCCATTTGTTTGTGCATTAGCATTGAACTCTGCGGTGACATCACAGACGAGCAGCGCTAGCTGTACACTTACTCGTTAAGCATCCAAGCAGTAAATGATTATACAACGGCTTGAAAACATATATAATAATCAGCCAATGAGGAGAGAGGGTGCGGCAGGCGTGAGAGATCCTGCTGCAGATTAAACATGTTCCCTCCCACAGAGGCATACAATACACATACAGGACCATGTCATTGGCTATCTGCTGCTTTACCCAAATACCCCCCATAAAAAGGTATTTAACCCTGCACATTACTGTTTGCTCAGGTTTTACAGCAGATACTAGATTTCTATAGCCTGGATCATGTCATTCAACTGGTTTAACAGTGGTTATAAAGCACAAAGTCCAGATTCAATAAGGTTGGTCATAGAGCAGCATTTATCTATAGGTTAACTATGCATGATCCATATACACACACACACACACACACACACACACACACACACACACACAGTCCAATACATTAATCATGGCAGGTCCTATGAGATGGCAGTATGTAGGATGTATATACACACAGACACACACACACACACACACACACACACACAGTCCAATTAATTAATCATGGCAGGTCCTATGAGATCTCCAGCCTGATTAATTAATTGGATTGTGTGTCTCTGTACATACATCCTACATACTGCCATCTCATAGGACCTGCCATGATTACTGAATTGGATAGTGTCTGTGTGTATATACATCCTACATACTGCCATCTCATAGGACCTGCCATGATTACTGAATTGGATAGTGTCTGTGTGTATATACATCCTACATACTGCCATCTCATAGGACCTGCCATGATTAATGGATTGGATGGTGTCTGTGTGTATATACATCCTACATACTGCCATCTCATAGAACCTGTCACAATCAATGAATTGGATTGTGTCTGTGTGTGCATATACAGCCTACATACTGCCATCTCATAGGACCTGCCATGATTAATGGATTGGATGGTGTCTGTGTGTATATACATCCTACATACTGCCATCTCATAGAACCTGTCACAATCAATGAATTGGATTGTGTCTGTGTGTGCATATACAGCCTACATACTGCCATCTCATAGGACCTGCCATGATTAATGAATTGGATGGTGTCTGTGTGTATATACATCCTACATACTGCCATCTCATAGGACCTGCCGTGATTAATTAATTGGATTGTGTCTGTGTGTATATACATCCTACATACTGCCATCTCATAGGACCTGCCAAGATTAATGAATTGGATAGTGTCTGTGTGTATATACATCCTACCATCTCATAGGACCTGCCGTGATTAATGAATTGGATTGTGTCTGTGTGTTTATACATCTTACATCAGGGCTCGACAAACCCCGGGCGCCAGGTCGCCATGGCGACCAGGAAATCAGACCTGGCGCCCGGGTGCTGTTTGTCACAGAGTGCCCTTGCCGGCTGCCATCCGTTTTACTAACAGCGCGAGGGGAGAAAGTCTGTGCGGATCACACAGACTGTAAGCTCCGCCCCCTCGCGCAACACGCTGTAGTGCCGAGTGTCACGTGACAACACGGCACAGGAACCGAAAGAGAATCGGGCTCCAGCATAAATGTCCCCCTCCCCTGCAATGAGGTAAGCAGCAGGGAGGGAGGACACCGTAAGAAATACATTTTTGTTCTTTGGTCTGTGTGTATGTATGAGTGAATGTAACTGGCTGTGGATGTATGTGTGAATGGAACTGGCTGTGTATGTATGTGTGAATGTAACTGGCTGTGTATGTATGAGTGAATGTAACTGGCTGTGTATGTATGAGTGAATGTAACTGGCTGTGTATGTATGTGTGAATGGAACTGGCTGTGTATGTATGAGTGAATGGAACTGGCTGTGTATGTATGAGTGAATGTAACTGGCTGTGTATGTATGAGTGAATGTAACTGGCTGTGTATGTATGAGTGAATGTAACTGGCTGTGTATGTATGTGTGAATGGAACTGGCTGTGTATGTATGAGTGAATGGAACTGGCTGTGTATGTATGAGTGAATGTAACTGGCTGTGTATGTATGAGTGAATGTAACTGGCTGTGTATGTATGAGTGAATGTAATTGGCTGTGAATGTAACTGGCTGTGTATGTATGTGGGAATGTAACTGGCTGTGTATGTATGAGTGAATGTAACTGGCTGTGTATGTATGAGTGAATGTAACTGGCTGTGTATGTATGAGTGAATGTAACTGGCTGTGTATGTATGAGTGAATGTAACTGGCTGTGTATGTATGTGTGAATGGAACTGGCTGTGTATGTATGAGTGAATGGAACTGGCTGTGTATGTATGAGTGAATGTAACTGGCTGTGTATGTATGAGTGAATGTAACTGGCTGTGTATGTATGAGTGAATGTAATTGGCTGTGAATGTATCTGGCTGTGTATGTATGTGTGAATGGAACTGGCTGTGGATGTATGTGTGAATGGAACTGGCTGTGTATGTATGTGTGAATGGAACTGGCTGTGTATGTATGAGTGAATGTAACTGGCTGTGTATGTATGTGTGAATGGAACTGGCTGTGTATGTATGTGTGAATGTAACTGGCTGTGTATGTATGTGTGAATGGAACTGGCTGTGTATGTATGAGTGAATGTAACTGGCTGTGTATGTATGAGTGAATGTAATTGGCTGTGAATGTATCTGGCTGTGTATGTATGTGTGAATGGAACTGGCTGTGTATGTATGTGTGAATGGAACTGGCTGTGGATGTATGTGTGAATGGAACTGGCTGTGGATGTATGTGTGAATGGAACTGGCTGTGTATGTATGTGTGAATGTAACTGGCTGTGTATGTATGAGTGAATGTAACTGGCTGTGTATGTATGTGTGAATGGAACTGGCTGTGGATGTATGTGTGCAGGTAACTGGCTGTGGATGTATGTGTGCATGGAACTGGCTGTGGATGTATGTGTGCATGGAACTGGCTCTGGATGTATGTGTGAATGGAACTGGCTGTGGATGTATGTGTGCATGGAACTGGCTGTGGATGTATGTGTGAATGGAACTGGCTGTGGATGTATGTGTGAATGGAACTGGCTGTGGATGTATGAGTGAATGGAACTGGCTGTGGATGTATGTGTGAATGGAACTGGCTGTGGATGTGAGGTGGGTGTATGCGACTGTCTCCATGCGTTTATGATATTGTGATGTGCCGTTGTCTGGCTCCTAAATTTTTTAGCTGGCTCCTAAAACTAAATTAAATTTGTCAAGCCCTGTCTTACATACTGCCATCTCATAGGACCTGCCATGATTAATGAATTGGATTGTGTCTGTGTGTATATACATCCTACATACTGCCATCTCATAGGACCGGCCGTGATTAATGAATTGGATTGTGTCTGTGTGTATATACATCCTACATACTGCCATCTCATAGGACCTGCCATGATTAATGAATTGGATTGTGTCTGTGTGTATATACATCCTACATACTGCCATCTCATAGGACCTTCCATGATTAATGAATTGGATTGTGCCTGTGTGTATATACATCCTACATACTGCCATCTCATAGAACCTGTCACAATCAATGAATTGGATTGTGTCTGTGTGTGCATATACAGCCTACATACTGCCATCTCATAGGACCTGCCATGATTAATGAATTGGATGGTGTCTGTGTGTATACATCCTACATATTGCCATCTCATAGGACCTGCCATGATTAATGCATTGGATTGTGTCTGTGTGTATATACATCCCACATACTGCCATCTCATAGGACCTGCCATGATTAATGAATTGGATTGTGTGTGTGTATATACATCCTACATACTGCCATCTCATAGGACCTGCCATGATTAATGAATTGGATGGTGTCTGTGTGTATATACATCCTACATACTGCCATCTCATAGGACCTGCCATGATTAATGAATTGGATTGTGTCTGTGTGTATATACATCCTACATACTGCCATCTCATAGGACCTGCCATGATTAAGGAACTGGATTGTGTCTGTGTATATACATCCCACATACTGCCATCTCATAGGACCTGCCATGATTAATGAATTGGATGGTGTCTGTGTGTATATACATCCTACATACTGCCATCTCATAGGACCTGCCATGATTAATGAATTGGATGGTGTCTGTGTGTATATACATCCTACATACTGCCATCTCATAGGACCTGCCATGATTAATGAATTGGATGGTGTCTGTGTGTATATACATCCTACATTCTGCCGTCTCATAGATTGGTAACTATTCCTCCATTCAGCTCTACATTCCCTAACTGTAGACGGGTGAGTCGGGAACTCTTTGGCTTGTCATACAGATGTTGACACTCAATGAGCCGATTATCAGCAGGTGCACCGTGATGCTGCCAGCACACAGCCTGCAGCCAATCAGAAGAGACTGTCAGCGGGATGGTTTCTTGGGGATGGGCCAGTAACCACCAGTATTTTTAGCCAAAGCTGCTAATTAGCAACATGTACAACAGAGCGAGACTGTACCTGAAACAGTGCGATAATGGGAAGTCAGACTATACATCAGGTTTGGGGGGAAATGGGTGGGAAAAGGGGGAGCCCCCTCCTGGAATCAAGATGCTTGAGATCCAGGGGTGTATTCCAAATCCCCAGTTTTGATTCTAATCTGGAGCAGAATTATTAAACTGAATTAAAGAGAATTCATTTTACAAGGTTAATGGTTTGAGTTTATGGCAGAGGAATTTTCTATACCTAGGGGTGGGCAACCTGCAGCCCTCCAGCTACCAATGAACTACATCTCCCATAATACACTTTCAGCCTGGTAGAGGATTATGGGAAATGTAGTCCTGTAACATCTGGAGGGCCACAGGTTTCCAACCCCTATAGGATCAAGCTCCACAGATCTCTGCATTAAGGGGTCTGATAGCAGATGTTTAAAGGGGTCTGCACACAGTGGCAGAAATGTTCCAAGAGCACTCCCCCTCACCATGGTATTTTCCAAGAAATAAATCAGGGGCATCTTGCATTAGGATGAGCTGCACAATGTAATTAGGCAACCAATGGAAAATATACATTATATATTAACCCTTTCACTTGCAACTAAATGTGAAATTCTGAGCAGCAGAGTTGGCATCATTGCTCTATCCCTGCTCTATCCCATGTACAATCTGCAATATCAATGACTGACCATTGTTAGTTTGCAACTCACCTGGAAGAGAGGCTCCAAGGGCTGTAAGCTCTGCAAGACACAGATCCCCTGGGTGCACAGGGTGTTTGGTGTTATGTTTCTTTTTCCTGCAGGGGGTGGGGAGGCTGCAAGGGAGGAGTCACTGTGAATGTCAGACTCCAAAACACACTGAACTCCCTTGGACACCCTACCTTACAGCAATGAACGGGTTAAAGAACAGAAAGGGGGAATTAAAAGGGGAATTTCAAAATGAAATGTGAAGTACAGCTGGCTGGGAGAATTTATCCTACTTGGCTACTCTGGCTTAATAGTGACTGTCAGACTCAACATTGTTTATACTGCGACTGTAGAGAATAAACATTTATGAAAAATCTATACACTGTGTTAGCAGAAAATGCATTAAATAAGAGAAAATTGTGTTTTTTAAATGTCTGTGGAGTCTCCTACTGATGACATCACCTTGTGGTCTGATATGCAAATTACACATTCACCATTGAACATTATGTCCTTTGCATATCAAGCCACAGGTGATGTGATAAGCAGCAGACACCACAGACACACGTAAAACACATAATTCTATTATTTTATGCATTTGCTGCAATTCTGCCCACACAATGTATAGAACATTTTTTATTCTTTCTTTCACAGTATAAGTCATTTGTAGAATGATAGAATCCCCTTTAAGGACCTTAACTCTACTTAACCCACCAGGGAGTATGAAAAAATAGAGGGGAATGTGCAAGTCCCCTTTCCAACAATTATACCAATACGACATGTTCAGGAAAATAGGGGGGTTTGGAGAGTATACCCCTTCTAAGTACACCCCAGGTTAATCAGTCACAGCTCTGACCTCGGGCTAGAAGAAAACTTTATTATACAGCATTTCTAGAAAATGTAATTTCTGATCTATTTGTCTATTGCAAAATATTACGTAATGTATGACTGTTCCAGGTTTGTCTCTGCTGGGGTTATCCAAGGTTCTGATCAATTGATCCAGTGAGGAGTAAAGCCAGCAAACCAGACGTAGATATGAACAGAAGCAAAAGTCTTTCTTTTCATCCAAATCATCAAACCAAGGTGGTCTTTGTTTGCCCAGTATACTGATTTATATGGGAGGTCTGCTGCAGACTTTTATTGATATCTCTGTCTGGTGGTCCATGTAGATCCTCTGTGTGTGGGGTCTGACAAATGGCCTGATTCCTGAAAAAGAGAACGGCAGGGAACTGAGAAGGGAATTTCAAACTTAAGGCCAAAGAAGCCGAATGGGAAAAACCAACTCAGCTACTTAGGTCTTAAGTTTGAAATTCCCTTCTCAATTCCTTTTCAGGACATTGTATACTGTGCAGTAAGGTGTATGTTGTGATTATGTTGCTTTGTCCAGCAGAGAGATGTTTCCTAAACTCTCCCAATGTGAGAAGTAAAATAACCCAACCTGGCAGCACTATTAATACTGTGCCCATCACATCTAGACTGCTTTCTAAAATAAGAACTTTCCAGCATGCGGGGGGGAGGCGGGGGCACGATCCAGTGGAGAGTCAGCGTTGCTCAAACATAGTGCAATGTGAATTATTCATATGAATGGAATGTCCTAGTGATGTCATCAGACAATGTGTTGCACTGTTAAGAGATCCTACTGTGTACAATAGCAAGTCTATTACAGTCTACACAATGTATTGTAATCCAGTAGCACATGTAGTGACTAAATGAAACAAAACGTTATATCCTCAGTGTCTATATAATCAGTGCTGCCCCGCCTGCAGCAAACATGCAGAGTAATCACTGGGGAGGGCTTGAGTCAAATATTAAACATGTGATTTATTCAGAATGCCTGCATCAAATCACACAGGGATAAAAGCCTGTGCATTATAGAAGCAGTGATCTTCATCTTGCACCAGAGTGAGTTTGGGGACTAGCATTGCAGTCAGAATGCTGAGGGTGATTAGAGTTGTAGAAGTGTATTGGAATGTGAACCTGCACTGTATATAAATATATATCTCTTCCTCTATCAGACTGATGAGTTTATTAATGGGCAGCTATTTTTGGCTGGGTTTTTTGCTGGTACAGTTTCATGCGTTGGTTACTTATTCATAGGTGTTGTGACAGACACAAGGTCATCGCTCTTCTTATCTAAAGCAAATGTTTTCCCTTGTGGCACACACACCGGTGGGTATTGCTGAGCGGAGCACAGCTGGGTAAGGACCCTCTCTGTATAATGCATTATGCAATATAGAAGAATGACAGGAGACTAACTGCAAGCAGCTTGGACGAGCACCAATTCCTTAAAGGAATACAACTTGCTTCCTGCAGGGAATGGAGCAGACCTGCGATAATGACCTTGAATGGTTTATATTAATTCCACAATTATATACTGCAAAGGAAAGCACTGACCCTACAACAGGAAAGATAGAAGGTTCTCTATCACCAACTAGTGGCCATGCATCATACTACAACAGTCACCCCAAAGGAGCTCACACTTCTTTATTCAAAAGAAACATAAGGGTTTACTCAATAAAGAGGAAATTGAAGGGAATTTCAAACTTTAGACCGTTTTGGAAACTCAATGCAACTGAATGGGAGAATCTTTCCCACTTGGCTACTAAGATTTGAAATTCCCGTCTCAGTACTTTGCATTTCTCTCTATATATTAAGTAGACACTATAGAAACATAGAATGTGTCAAGAGATAAAAACCCTCCGGCCCATCTAACCTCTACCACCTCTGCTGGAAGGCTATTCCATAGATCCACTACGCTCTCAGTAAAGTAATACTGATATTACTTTTAAATCTCTGCCCCTCTAATTTAAGTCTGTGTCCTCTTGTTGTGGGAGTTTATCTTCTTTTAAATATACTCCCCAGTGTTGATTCCCTTTATGTATATAAATGTTTCTATCATATCCCTCTGGTACATCTTTCATGCAAGCGATACATGTCATCAGCTTGTGGCCTATTATGCAAATTACACATTTCTCATTAAAATGCAGTTCATTTGCATATCAGGGTTAGTGGTATAAACAGGAGACTCCACAGATATTTAAAATACATTTTGTGGCTGATATATGTAAATGACTGTAAATGATACATACTAATAATAACTTAACTGTAAGTAAACAAAGGAACAAGATAATTACACGGATACAAATGGCACAATGCTGTTTCAATTAAACTTAAATTTAACTAAGAAAATGGCCCTGGGCCTGACGAAAACGAAATAAACTCAACCAGACTCGTATGAACTCAGAGGGTATGGAAAGTTGCCAGTATTTTACTTGGGCTGCTCCATTATATTGTTACCACATTGTATGATACGGGTTTTCAAACTCCGCTGATCTGATAAATACATACAGAAATTTGCCCCCATATCCCTTTCAACTACACCATTTGCCCCACATCCCTTTTAACTGCACCATTTGCCCCACATCCCTTTTAACTGCACCATTTGCCCCCACATCCCTTTCAACTGCACCATTTGCCCCCACATCCCTTTCAACTGCACCGTTTGCCCCACCTCCATTTTCACTGCCCCGTTTGACCCCACATCCCTTTCAGCTGCACCATTTCCCCCCACATCCCTTTGCACTGCAGCATGATGCTGGTGATCTAGTGGGGCGGCCTGTATGTCTGTGCAGATAAAGGCAGTGACGGAGGATGTACCACCAACAATGGGATTGCTGGCTCTGCTGTCACCCTCTTTGGGCTGCAGCTGTCTCCCCCCCCCCCCCCCCCCCCAGTTCACCTAGGCAGACATGCAACACCAGATGTTGTTTTAGCTCAGACCTGTGTGTGGTTTGGTTACTGTCGGTCTCTCCTCTTCATCCTTTGATAGGGGGCCCTATAGCCATACTGAACTTTGGTGGTACCCTACAGAGCTTCTCCTGGAACAGGAAGAGCCCAGTTCAGGGAGGTAGCAATGGGCAAACATAAAAAGTGGGCTACAGCGGGAATGATGGATGTGAGGAAGTTTGTAAAGGTACAAGACAAATCAGAATAGAAATCAACTGTTAAACCCAACAAGTAACAGGTATGCCCATCAATAGGGGGTCCCAGCCACCTGCACACAGAGGTATGATGTCATACATTCATGTTTTAATGGCACACAAAGTAAGGATGTAGACAGAACAAGACGTCTAACCATACCTGACGCATTTCTCCCTGCACATAAGAGGTCGTAACCTTAATACTTCATTTGTTATTTCCCATATCTGTTTGCAAGGTTGTGGTACTGAACGTTTTACCCGCAAACACAGTAAGTGTTTGAAATATTACTCAATTGACATCCCAAGTGTTATATAACATCATAGCAAACCCAGCAGTAATAAATAACACTATTTATACCAATAGATTCCTAAGTCTGACCAGTAGAGGGCAGTAAAGCAGCACACAATTCTGCTGTTTCATTCCTTATCTTTCCTATAGACTGGAATGATAAATAGCAATGATTGTTTTAGCTCCATAAGCACCAGAGAGTCAATGCTTCCGCTCTCAGTTGGTTAAACAAAAAAAAAAAAAAAAAATATATATATATATATATATATATATATATATATATATATATATATATATATCCTGTTATTTAAAGTTAAAATAAAAATCATGGCAGGATTTTATCCAACTTGTGCTTTGCAAACTGACCTTTGTAAAGTGCAATATCTATGGAAAGGTATGCATTTATTATAATGTGTATATCTGTATCCAGAGTAGGTCTATTCTGCTAAAAACCTCGCACTCTGCTCCCCTCCCTGGAGCCAGGAGTAAAAGAACAACTACCAAAGTATCTCAAATGATGACCATACTTGCAGTGCATAAACCACACAGGAGCCTATAGAGAGCATATATCTACAGGCCCTTTTACCACCATGTGTACAGCTGTATGCTTGGTATTATTCAGATACAGACCGTAGGTGGAGTTAAAATTAAGATTAGAAAAGTGGTGGCCGCTCAGGGTACAAGTAACAAAACAGGGGGTATTGTTTTTTTGGATTTTTTTGAGCTGTAACTTAAACCTAACGTCTTCTGGATTATTTAATAGATCCTTTACAACAATGAAATATTAAGAAAAAAAAATATTTACCTAAAACATGGGATTGAGACTTTGCAAGATACGCATCTAAAAATGTATTTATACTGTAGATTTGCAGCAGGAATGTGAAAACTGATCTATACAAATGCATTATCTAAGACAAAAATGTGTGTTTAAATGTGTCTGGGGAGTCTCCTGTTTATGACATCATCTCGTGGCGTCCCCCGAGCATGATGGGACTTGTAGTCTACAGCAGTCGGGGTGGTAGTGTTTGCTGTCCGTTAATTAATCAGTCATGTCAGCTTGTAACTTTGTATTCCCTTCATTAAATAGAGCATTGTCACTGCACTGGCTGAATGCTGTCCACAGATAGTTGGCAGTTTGTGTCCAATACGTGGCTTGTACCACGTCACCCTCACACACACACACACACACACACTGCATGTTCTTTAAATCTGGCCCCAGCTGTGTTATTTTGGGAGCCCCTCTCTAAGGCAGCGTGTGAGAACGCCAGGTTCCAGGACATTTCTAGGAATTACAAGGCCTAATAGGAGACATCAGCCAGCAGGAGTGTCACCACTGCCTCATAGCAGGATGCAACCCATCCAGTGCCAGGGACTCCTCCCCACTACTACATAATAACACTAAAAACAAGGAAAATCTCTCCTGAAAATAAAGCCCATCATTATTAAAGGAAGGATCACCTAAACACTGCTTATCCGTCGACTGTAGAGAATAAATAATGATCTATACATTGTGCAGCAGAATTACAGCATATGCATTAAATAAGAGACATATGTGTTTTACATGTGTCTGTGGAGACTCCTGCGTATGACATCACCTGTGACACGATATGCAAATTCAATATTTTTCAATGGGGAATGTGTAATTTGCATATGAAGCCAATAGGTGATGTCATAAGCAGCAGACACCACTGACACATTTAAAAACATATGTTTGTCTTATTTCATGCATTTGCTGCAATTCTGCTCACACAATGTATAGATCATTATTTATACTCTACATTCAGATTCTAAACGATGTTTGGGGGCTCTGTAACCTCTTTTTAAAGGGACTCTGTCACCTAAACACTGCTCATACTGTGAATGTAGAGAATACAAAAAATGCTGAAAAATGATATATACATTGTGTGAGCAGAATTGCCAGCAAAATTATAACATAAGTGAAAAAAATCACCTTGTGGCTTCATATGCAAATGACACATTTACTTTATCACAAACTTTATCATAGACTGGAGACACCACAGACACTTTTCTTTTGCTGGAATTTTGCTAAAGCAATGTATAGATCATTTTTTTTTTATTCTCTACATTCACAGATTAGGTGTTTAGGATGACATCACACTGATATCCCCTTTAACCATTCTTAGTGATGCAGGAGATCAGTAAATACTATTAGTGGATATTGTGCACACCATCCCTTCCATGCTGGATGCTTTCCCCTCTGTCTTGGAGAAGCTGAGCTCTGCGTCTGCCCTTGCAGAGCATTGCTCCTGCAGAGTACTGGCTTTGCCTTTAGGATCAGTGACCACAGCTGTGTCCAGCCAGATTGTGTCGTGCTGGGTTCTCTCCGAGCCCGCTGGGCATCTTCAGACTGCTGCTGTTTTGCAGCTGCCAAGAGTGTCTTCATTGGATCTTCTCAGTTAAAGCAAAACCTACAAAAAAGGAACTTAAACCAGTAAGACTGCAACAGCTCAACAGATCCAAAAATAACAGGTCTGTAGAGCACAAACCATATCAGACTGCGGGATTAAATGCTCTCTGGATTTAAAGGAAACCAGTCACTATAAATGGAAAGGTCAGTTCCCCCAGGCCCGTTTTCTGTATGGTGTACAGGAGTTCAATATATGTGAAATGCACTTACACTTTTACAATTTGTGGTTCTCCTGTAGTTTTACACTGAAATACATTTTAACGGGGCTTCTAAATTCAGTGACATCAGTGAGAGGCAATACGCAGGAGGCGGGGCTGACTTACTCTGCAGCAGTTTTCATGCTCCCCTCTGAGAAAGTGCTGTGATTAGTCATTACTGTGGAATCAGCCTCTCTCTGTTGAACTCAGCTGGTGTTTTAGCCAGCTCTGTGTGCTGTGATATAACACAAGAAGGAGGAATTGGAGAGAGAGACAGGACCACGGCAATAAACCTATTATAGCAATACATGTATTAGCGTTTTTAGGAATGAGGAAGGTGATGATCAGACAGGTCTGTTTAGTTTTCTTCAGTCTCTCTCTGCTAACGCACCAGGGTAAGGTCCCCTCTGTTGGTGGCAGGTGAAAACGAGGGTCCGTCTCTCCACTAGCATTGAAAGACTGTCAGCGACAGCCTCATCCGGGACACTAGGGAAGCATCATGGCTGCCATTCAGAGGATAAACGGGCCTGTAACTTGAAAAGTACCAGCCATTTTATCCTCATACTATGGCCAATGGCTATTTCACTTGTACTTCTATATTTAAAGCACAGGTAAAAGAAAGGGTAGAGCAGCTCGTTAACTGTCCCATTCATTGACTCACTAACTAGAGTTGCAAAGAAAATACTATTTTTCCGTTGACTGCATAGACTAAACATTGGCATGAAGGCTTTTTGTAAAATACCATTCAGGTGGTGACTCTATGACATACGTCTGCCACGCACCGGGCCACATGGGTCCCAACATCATGGACAGATGTAATGGCAGAGAGAGGCCGTAGTATCATCCTTCTGACGCTTAGTGACGCCAGCGCATAAATGACTTTTACTGAGAGAAGGGGGTGAGTTATCATGGAAAACATGGCAAGATCATGAGACAGGGCATCTCTGGATATCCTCACAGTGCATGGAAAAGTGATGCCAACAAACCACTCTCTAGCTTTAGACATCTGCCAGTGCGTACGTATACCAACCTTCGCCAAATAATCCTAACCTGGGTGGACATAGACCTTCTCAGGGAGAAAGAGTGCAGACCTTGGCAACAGACAACACTTTATGCCTGTGACAAAACTTTCCGTAGAAACCGGAGGGTCTGTACTCAATAAAGAGAGAACTGCAGGGAAGTGAGAAGGGAATTTCAAACGTAAGGCCAAAGTAGCCGAGCTGGAAAAATTCAGCTCTAATGCAGCTGAATGGGAGAGTTTGTCCAACTTGGTCTTAAGTTGGAAATTCCTTTCTGAATTCTCTGTAATAATCTCTTTATTGATCACAGACCCTGATCATCATGCTTAAGTTACATTTTATTATGACTGATTAGTACAGTATATTTTATTACATTATATTTCAGTAAAATATAACTCAATGCAGTAGAACTGAATCTCCCAAATGCCACAGGCGTAGCTTCCATGTTATAAAGCAGAGTATTAGTCACAGGGAGTAAATATTTGCAAACTATTGTGCGAAGGCCTCGCAGTTATTTGTATTCTGCATATCTGGAGGAATGATACACTGACTGTGAGCTGTAACATTTAATTGTTATCTGGGAGATAGGGGCCTGCCTCACTGAATTTGTCATCTGTGCTATCACAGCTCTGTACTGACCAAAGACACAGAGATCATGCACAGAGAGTTCCAAGGATACACCTGTTCTCAGGAAGGATGTGCACAAGCTGTGTCTGCTCATTATCTGCCTTAGTGCTTCTGTTTCTTTAAAACAAATCTTCCCTATTTATAGATCACTGTGGAATCAGTACTGTAATCACACACACACACACAAAAATCTTCCATCTTTACCAGTCTCCTTCATTAGTAATTTGGGGGAGTCATTGTTAGACTGTATAACTGCGATAGGATTGCATGTTTGTCAAGGTCAAACTCGCTTCATTCTCCCCTTCCTCGCAGCTGTGAAAAATTGCAAACTAGTAAACTAATGGACAAACAATGCACTGTTTCACTCCAGACATCAAATTAACGTTTGGGGATCAGGTAGTGTTTAACTGTTGCATTGTAAATTGCATTCAAGTAATCCCTGGGAATGTTTTTCAAACTTTGCTGTTTTTGTGTACTTGCAAGAGGATCAGCACAAATGAACTTAATCATCTTGCACTGAGAATGTGCAGTAAGAGCTTCATGAAGAAGTTGGCAACTGCCTCTGTTTCTTACTCTTTCTGACAGCAGTGTGATATCACTGGTGACATCAATGATATCTGATACATGTGCGATAACATTACCATATATCTCTAAGGGGGGGCCTCTGATGTGGAATGGGACTTTGTGACCGCTTCATAGCAGGAATTCAAAAGCCTGACAGGTGGTCCGTCAGTGCAGTTTATCTTTAGGGGTGCAGATTAGTCTTAGGGATCATTTAGTCTTAGTATTAGGGTACTAGGTTTAGGTGTCAGTTTTAGGGTTCGTGTTAGGGTTCGTATTGGGGATCAAGGTTTGGGGTTAGTATTAGGGATAGTTTGAGACTTAGGGTTAGGGGTTCAGGGGTACTTTAAAGGTACGAGGGAGTCATTTTATTAGGGTTAGGGTTAGAATTGTCAGTGCTCTAACTGCTGTAGTGAACTGGACTCGAGTAAGTGTGCTAGACGCCTCTGATCATTTTAAAGCCATTGTCATGGATTCAGACGCTACTGATATGTGAATCCCCAGGAGAACACCTTAATAATAAAATAAATGAACGAATAAATGATCATTGCTTCTTAGAGCGCCAGCTATAATACACTGGACAGATTAGAAAACATTACTTTAACATGTAAAAATGTACAGTTATAGCGCACAGTACACACAGTGACACAATACAAAGCTTGGGAGGTTTAGCTATGATCATTCTCAGACTCTTCTTTTAGAAATCCTATAATTGTGCACAAGGTATAAAGCAGTTAGAAATCCTCAATAACGCTGCAAATGGAGCTGGTGATAGTTTTACTGGTTCAAAGTTACAATAAGTCCTATATGTGTAATCCCCTGTTACATAACATGCTTATGTTTTGTTACTTATAAATGCAATTTGTAGCCAATAATCCTTTACCAGCCTTTTGCAAAGATAACAGAGTTTCCTATAAATAAACATTTTTCCCCTTCAGTCTCTTTCCTGTTTGATGCCAGTTTCTACCTGTATCAATTCACATACTGACCCTTCTGATAAATTAAATCTGTTTATTTCTCTGCTTTCTGCAATAAGTAAACATACTGACTATTCATTCCCACGGACGCATGCGAGCTGTCTTTCAATGCTAGGACTTAGTTTAAAGCAGGAGACATTTTTAATAAATATGAGCCAGGGTCTCTGGGGGGCCGCGGTTAAAAAAAAAATAAAAAAGCCAGAAAAAGTAACCTTTTAAGTTCACCACAAAAGATTAAACTTTTAAATATGTGCAATGCAACACTTCAACCATTGATTTAAACCCTCTTCCCAGAATCCTTTGTGGCCACGAGTCTGTCAACATTGTGGTCTGCTGGGGACTACAAAATAGAAAAGAAAGGGGTAAAATAGCAGCAATGAAGGGGAAATCTAGCACAAATATAAATAGGAGATATTTATAAATCACCCCTGGAAAAAAAAAAAACAAGAAGAAGTTACTTCCTTGCACATCTATAAATTCAAATACACACTGAAAGAACATAATGTGTACCATGTCCTGTAACGGCTGGCATGTTGTGATCGTGTAACGATTATTAGTCATTGCAGTATCCAATCAGAATACACGAAAGGCCACTCCAGGCATCAAACTAACTGTCCCTTTACATGGTAGGGGTTGACTCAACAGAGGACTGAAGCCATTAATACAAAGGGCAGATGTCTGATATGAGATGTAAATAACAGTGAATATTTAAATAGATACAAAAATGAGTCATTAGTGGACACTGTCATCTAATAAATAGATTTAGACCTGCAAGAAAATGCATAGTTGTAGAGTCCACAGACTTAACATTGACCTCAAGCCTGGCTGGGTGCCAACCCTAGATATCAGTGGCTCCCACGTGGGCATCTGTTGTTCTATCACTGAGCTAGGACTATAGAAGGTGGTAGAACTGAACCGAAAAAGGGAGAGAAGGTTTACCAAAGTTCAGAAGGAACTGAGACCTTGCCACAACCAAGATGGCAGCACCCTATGACGGCTGGAGGTTTTTGCTGGGTTTAGCTGCCCAGGGCGGCTCGCAAAGCACCTGAGCAAGCCGAGGGGGTCAGGGGACATAGATGGAACTAACAAAGGTGGAGCTGGTGCAAAGCAGCAATGCCACATGCAGTCTCCTAATCTACAACTAAATGTATTTCAGTTTTGCAATATATAGCATATCCACAGCTGTCCAGGGTCCCATACGGTCTAATCCCCAGCTCCTGGAGCCGAAGTTGGATAATAACCTGGATATATCCTAATATATTGTGACGGGATTTGGTTTTGCCTGAGTAGCTCAGTGTCACTGGTTTTGTTGGCTGCAGATTTTTGCTAACACAGGGAGAACCTTTCCCAATAGTACATGATGTTCTGTGAGTGTACCATACCTTACTGAGACGGAGAACATGCTACAGCCAGGGATCAGCGGACTTTCTGGGAAATGCAGCGTGAAATAGTTCTGGCCTGTCCAAAGAGGTTTGCAGAAGGAATCTGAGCAGCCCTCCTGGCTCGGAGGAGAATGTCCGTAACTGGGTTTATACCACCATCATTTCCGGCGTGGCCCTGGAACGCCAGGGGTTAATTAATATTCCAGAACGTGGGTTTAAATTTGCGAATTTTTATGTTAAATGGACCGGTCACCTATAGGTTAAGAAAAATGGTGCAAGTCAATGAATGGATTAGGAGAAATATGTGTTTTAAATGTGTCTGGTTGATGACATCATCTTGAGGCATCATATGCAAATAAAATACTTTCTCACGCATAATTTGCATATTAATCATCACATGGTGATGTCATAAACAGGGGACACCATACGCACATTATGTTTTAAGTCAACCGAGAGGTGTGACAACCATAAAGCTACAAAATATAGACACGAACAGAAGAGTTAGTGAAACTCTCCAATGTCTACTCTCTACTACTGCGAGCGAATGTTCCTGCTGCAAATGTAAAATAATAAAAACCAAATCATCTATACCTTGTGTCAGCAGAATGACATGTGCAGAGATCTGCAGCGTTCTGCCAACGCAATGTATAGATCAGTTCTGATCCTCTCAATGGTTGGGGGGGGGGGGGGGGGGGGTATCATGGACGGCTCCGAAGAGATCTCTCGTTCATGTAGGAAATCTAGGATAAGATGAAGTTAAGAAACAAAGTGTGCATTTCCATGTTGCACAATCTGCCTCATTGAGAGCAGTGGAAAAGTGAGCTGTGCACATCATCAGGATTCAGAGCATGGAGCGCACACAGGCCCCTCTCTGTACTAGACAAGGCTGTTTTATGTAATGTGGACCAAGCTGCCAAAAGCTCACGCTGGCTGTCGCTGACATCAATCCCTTCGCAAAGCTGGAGCCAGTCGCAGCATCTGAAAGACGGACTTGTTACTCAGCCGCCTTCATGAACCTGATCTCATCTAAAAGCAAAACAGAATGTTGTGTTACTGGTTTGTTTAATAAACGAGGGGCTGGGGGTCCGACATCTCAATGCATGTTTATAGCAGAGGTATCCTGCATGACGGTGATGTACTAAGGCATGCTAACCTGCAGAGCTTTCACTCTAAACAGCGACCGATCCCCCATTACACTAAAGAGCTTTGTGTTTTGGAGAGATATCACCTACCTATACATTGCTTGTGCCGGTAATGTATGGAATATAAATCCTGCACATTGTGTTAGCAGAATATACAGATTCACACAAGAAATGGCTCTGTCTCCTGATTATGACATCACCTTGCTGCCCCAATATGCAAATGAGTCACTTTCAATGGGAAACATGTATGTGGCATATTGGGCGATGGAATAAACAGGAGACAACCCAGACATTTTAAAAAGCACATTTTTTTTCTCAGCATCAGCTGAGGGCTTTGTACATGAAAGAGGGAATGGCAGGGAATTGACAAGGGAATTTCAAACTTAAGGCCAAAGTAGCCGAGCTGGATAAAAAAAAATTCAGCTGAATTGGAGGATTTTACTTTTACGTTTGCAATTCCCTTCCTCTTTATGAATAAAGCCCCGGCAAGTCTGCAACAATAAAGCAAAGAAAATAGCCCCACTCTCCCGCATATAAACCCTGCCTCCTGAGTAAGCGAAATGCGTGGGGGGAATCTTCATTCTAACTGGTACAATAAAATGTATTGGCTTTATTACCATTTGCAGGGGCTGGTCTGGTGGTCACACAATACCAGGAGCCTTCCACTCCTAGGTAGGATAAAACTTACCAGGAAAGATGTATAACTCGGAACCAAGAGGCAGAGGGGCTGTAATAGAAACAGGGAAATACTTTTTGGGAATCAACACAGTAAAGGAGGTGAGTATATTTAAAAAAAGAAAAACTACCACAACTAGAGGACATAGTCTTAAATTAGAGGGGCAAAGATTTAAACGTAATATCAGGAAGTATTACTTTACTGAGAGGGTAGTGGATGCATGGAATAGTCTTCCAGTAGAAGTGGTAGAGGTTAATACAGTGAAGGAGTTTAAGCATGCGTAGGATAGGTATAAGGCTAGATATAAGATAAGGCCAGGGACTAATATAAATAGTTAAATAATTGGTCAGATTGGACAGGCCAAATGGATCTTATCCGCCAACACAGTCTATGTTTCTATGTATTTGTTCATTTCTTTTGCCCCTAAACCAAACTGTATTATTATGAACCATAATCTGTATTTCATTCCGTACAAGGTTAGGAACATTGCACGTAGTGGATATGTACCAGGGTCTGTGACAGACATTTAAATGATGTTCCAGGAACCTAAATAATCCTGTCCACACTGACTTCGCTAGGACCTTATCAAGCAAAAGTGAACTCTTACTGGAACATGCAATGGGCCCAGGTCCAGCGTTAGAGCATTGAACAATGAACCTTCCAAGAAGAAATCGAAACATTTGTCATATAATTCACCTTCCTAACTAGAACTTTCACTCAATACAAGACTTGTCAGTACCTTCGACATGATTAATAATTCAATTCATTGGCCAGCAGGGCTGAATGGAAGGTTTATCTGCCAAAAACAGACCCAGATTCATTAATCTGCAATATTATTTTATTTCTGTAATTATTATTTGATTGTGGATCCCGGCCATTCGAGCAGCTGTTACAGAATTCAGAACTCTTGTTTATTTTTCTCACCACAATACCTGCTAAACATGTTCTTAATCAGCACAATCTCTCCCCAGTACAGCAAATTAAGGCTTGCTACATAACATGATCTGAACTGCCAAGAAAAACAACTCTGCAAGGACCAGAGAAGAGGCTCTTATGGCTTTTAAAGAAGTGGAGATTTGACTCTGTTAGCAGTGACTTTCTTGGGACAAAAATGCCATTTGATGGATGGCTAATTGCTGACGAGTTATATTCTGCCTCTGAACTGGCTAAATTAACCCATGAGTTACCGCGGTAAGGGGTCACAGAGCTGGGCCAGCTGGAACATTGTTGTGAAACTGATAAATTAGAGTCCGATTTGCGCAGTTCACTTGTGAGTAGACGTCAGTTGCGCTGGCAAATGCATGAATTAACACCCAAATAAAATTGTATTTTAATTGGCTGTGGTGACTCCAGTTTACATGCCACGAAATTCTGCCCCTGGCGATTGGGGATGCTGGCGGTGAGGATATTGTCAGCGCTACTGGGCCTGTTTGGGAGTCAGTCGATCTAACAGCACAGTATTAATTCCTGTAACTCTGGAGAATGAGATCAGGACTGCAGGATTGGAGCCTTGTAGCCGATGTGCTGCCGAACTCTAACTCTGCCCCAAAAAAGTGGGAGGTAGAGCTCAGCAGGACAGCCGGACAGAGCCTCAAATCCGTGACTGTCCCACATGAAGCGTTATGACATCATCTTGATGATGGATCTGCCAGAAAGTCATTTACCTATCAAACCATAAGCTGATGTCATCAAGAGAAACACATGGGAGGCGTGTATAAAAGCTGGCGCTGATAAACATATTGGGAAAGTTAAAAAAAATAAAAGTTATACAGAACACTATATATTATTACACAGTGATTCCACCATTTTTACGAATCCTGATACTTTCGGAGTGAGATTTATCTTTCGCAATGGAGAAAAGTTGTTTTTAAAGCCTTTTCTAGGAGTCCATTCCTACCTGGAGGGCAAACTCTGGTCCTATTGTAGACTGTAATGCCCACTATGCTCAGCCAGAGGTTAGTAGATGTTTACTAGCTGTGCTATAGGAGTGTGAGATGCTATGTGTTGGGGATGGGAATAGGCTATAGACATACAGGCTAGAAAAAGGTCTTGTTTAAAAGAAAAATACTTCATGGGTGGGATTTAGAAAAACAGTGGGAGGAGCCTGCTCCAAAACATACCATATATGACCCAATGCGGGTGTGGTTTGGCTAAGCGTGGGAGGTCTATGGCAGTCTATGGGATTTATACATGCAAGAGGAAATTGCAGGCAATTGACAATGCAATTTCAAACTTTCGTTTGAATTGGAGAATTTTTCCAACTCGGCTACTTTGGCCTTACATTTTTAATTCCCTTGTTAATTCTCTTCAATTTAATAGAGGGGCACATTTTAAACATGAATATAGAAAGGGCAAATAATTATAAAAGGGGGAGAAAACATGGGGACAAAGTCTGGATGAGGAGGGTAAAAAGACAATGGGGAAACGGAGCCAGCCTAATTAAATTATGAGCAAAATTCCTCATGGTGAATATTTGTGGCTTTGATAGAAGATACTGAGGAGGCCACAGCATTTGCCTTGTTAGACTGTCAGCTCTTCTGCACAGGGAAGCGTTGTATCAATGACAGAGCCTGCAATAAGGGATAATCATACAAGATGCCCAGCAATATGAGCAGTTTATCCTGCCCAATAAACACTGGCCCAGGGGAGACAATACTTACAATAGCCACTTGGCCGTGAGAGCTGGAAATGCTAAGTATTAAGAAATAGGAGATGACTTGGCAGGCACACAGCCCTGCATCTGGCCGGGTACCCAGAAAATACACATGTTTCTAATTCTTTCTCCTTTGCCCTCCTTAATTTATGAAACATCGTTCTCCTCTTGCAAAACCCCCCCAGGCTTGGCTGGAAGGGACTGAATCTGCTGACTCAGGCTTACTATGCAGCCCCCCATACACACAGTGTCGTCCCCCCGGAGATCCTGTGTGGACAGCTTTTGGTGTCTAAGGTCACTATCAAGTGTGCCTAGTAAATAATAATAATGAATATGTCTGAAATATTCCTTCAATCAAGACAAGCAGAAGCCAGATCCCGAAGGACAAAAAGAATGACTGAAATTGGGGAAATACCCTTTTACACTCAATAACTGTGCTACCTCCTCGCCCACTGAATAATGAAGATCATACAGCTAAATCTGGCACTGTTGTGAGATGTAAAGGGGCAATCTGGCACTGTTGTGAGATGTAAAGGGGCAATCTGGCACTGTTGTGAGATATAAAGGGGCAATCTGGCACTGTTGTGAGATGTAAAGGGGCAATCTGGCAATGTTGTGAGATATAAAGGGGCAATCTGGCACTGTTGTGACTTGTGAGATATAAAAGGGCAATCTGGCACTGTTGTGACTTGTGAGATATAAAGGGGCAATCTGGCACTGTTGTGAGATATATAGGGGACATCCTGGCACTGTTGTGAGATATATAGGGGACAACTGGCACTGTTGTGAGATATATAGGGGCAATCTGGCACTGTTATAAAGTATGTAGTAGTAGTAGTGGAATGATTATGCAAAGAAGGGGTGCAACCTAGAGACAATGGGGGTCAGCAAATGAGGACTGGGGTACATGGTTAAGTCAGGCCTAGGGCAACACAAACTCTACATAGTGCACTAGTTTATTGTGTCTATTAGTTATGACATCACCTGTGGCTATATGTCACCTATTGGCCAATCAAGGACTGCGCACTGATTGACCTCTCACTGGTGCCCACGCATTTCACCCAGGGATCAATGTTACTTACTTTATTACACAGAGGAATTTTTGCGTGTTTAACCCTTACACTCCCAGGGCAGTGAAGGAAACACTTCTAACCCACCACAGGGGGATGATGAAACTGAGCCAGACCCCAATGGTAACAGCCTTTTAGCTCACGTCTGATCCATTGCGTCAGTATATGTGTTTCCTCCACAGACTTACTCGTTAAATACCGGCAGGGCGGCAGTCACTAGTTTGCTGCTGGAGACACATCATATCTCTGTGCCTTTGTTATACAGAGACAAGAACATCAGAGAAGCTGGGAGATTCCCATCAAATCCTAAAGCATCCAGACACATCCCAGCCTCCACCAGCCTCCACAAAGGCCTCTTTGTCCAGGGGCCAAATACTTTCTTTTCATGTGGTTTTTTTTTTGTAGCTTTTATCAGCTTTAGAACAAACTGACTCTGGGGAGGCAGAGAGCCCACTATCTGCATCTCTCATACATTAGAACAGTTGTAGGCAACCTTCAGCACTAGAGATGGTGTGGACTACATCTCCCATAATGCAATTACAGCTGTAATGCTGGGAAAGCATCAAGGGAAATGTAGTCCACATCTTCTGGAGTCCCGAAGGTCGCCTACTCCTGGACTAGTCTTTCCACTGACCAGTAAATTCAGCCAGGGTCACTCCTGGACTTGGTGGTCCTGTTACACATTGTTAGACATTGGCAGTTTAAAATACTGGTTTTGTTTTTAGTGCCCAGGACACCCCTGTGGAGGGTGAAGGGTTTTGAGGTTCAGTGCCTGGCATTCTGCAGGGGTCCACATATCCCAGAGTGCCAACACTAGGGGTGAAGTTATAACGGGGGTCCCCCCAGAATTAGCACCCTGTCCTTACACCTGGCTCAAACCCTTTATTTTAAAGTGTGGATGTGAGCCGACAAATATAAATGTATGACTATAGTCTCACATTCAGCTAAATCAGATGTTTTTTTTAACAAGGCTTCTTTGGCCTTAAGTTTGAAAGTAGCATTTTTGTTTCTTAATCATTTACTCCTTCAGTGACCTTTTGACCTGAATCCTAACCCTAAAACTAACCCTAATTATAACCTTTATGCTAACCCTACCCCTAATGTAACTGTAACCTTAACCCTCATGGTAACTTTACCCTAATATAACTCTAACCCTTATGCTAACCCTAGATTTTTATATTGCAAGGTTCCTGACTGGCTCTGGGGGCGTTCTAGTAACAGTATATGTGAGTTTTATTGCTGTGGGTCTATGATACACTCACACACTGCACATTACTGTGAGTATTATTGATGTGGAGTCTGTGATACACTCACACACTGCACATTACTGTGAGTTTTATTGCTGTGGAGTCTGGGATACACACACACTGCACATTTCTGGGAGTTTTATTGCTGTGGAGTCTGTGATACACTCACACACTGCACATTACTGTGAGGTTTATTGCTGTGGAGTCTGTGATACACTCACACGTTGCACATTACTGTGAGTTTTATTGCTGTGGAGTCTGTGATACACTCACACGTTGCACATTACTGTGAGGTTTATTGCTGTGGAGTCTGTGATACACTCACACGCTGCACATTACTGTGAGTTTTATTGCTGTGGAGTCTGTAATACACTCACACGTTGCACATTACTGTGAGTTTTATTGCTGTGGAGTCTGTGATACGCTCACACTCCACATTACTGTGAGTTTTATTGCTGTGGAGTCTGTGATACACTCACACACTGCACATTACTGTGAGTATTATTGCTGTGGGGTCTGTGATAGACTCACACACTGCACATTACTGTGAGTTTTATTGCTATGGAGCCTGTGATACACTCACACACTGCACATTACTGTGAGTTTTATTGCTGTGGTGTCTGTGATACACTCACACACTGCACATTACTGTGAGTTTTATTGCTGGGGAGTCTGTGATACACTCACACACTGCACATTACTGTGAGTATTATTGCTGTGGGGTCTGTGATAGACTCACACACTGCACATTACTGTGAGTTTTATTGCTATGGAGCCTGTGATACACTCACACACTGCACATTACTGTGAGTTTTATTGCTGTGGTGTCTGTGATACACTCACACACTGCACATTACTGTGAGTTTTATTGCTGGGGAGTCTGTGATACACTCACACACTGCACATTACTGTGAGTTTTATTGCTGTGGAGTCTGTGATACACTCACACACTGCACATTACTGTGCGTTTTATTGCTGTGGAGTCTGTGATACACTCACACACTGCACATTACTGTGAGTATTATTGCTGTGGAGTCTGTGATACACTCACACACTGCACATTACTGTGAGTATTATTGCTGTGGAGTCTGTGATACACTCACACACTGCACATTACTGTGAGTATTATTGCTGTGGAGTCTGTGACACACTCATTCACCAGCCATTTTGAGTTTCTAGGTCACATAAATAACATAGTAGAAAAGAGGGGGAGAGAGATTTGGATTAAAGCATAGGTACTGTCTCTCTAAGTATAAAATCTATGCAAATAGAAAATGGAATCCAACATCCCCTGCTGAGATTCCTACTCCTGGATCCTTGCACTGTAATATTAGTCAGTAGGGAGAGTGACAAGACTTTATTTACCTAGCAGCTAACAGAGCGACAGATGGAGATTGTCTGTATAAGTTGCTTGGGGAGAATGTTGCCATGATGTCATTCTGTCCGAGTCCGACACAAACACATGACACAGGCAGCGAGACTCTCTATAGAGAGCAGGGGAGTCTGTAACATGTGTTTGGAGAATTAATACAATGAAATGAGCTCAGCCAGGCAGTAAATTATAATAAATCCACTGAAAGAGAGTCATTCTGCTCCGGAAAAACATGAAATGGTTTATAATATGTTTTTGTAAGAGCTTTTTGGTTGTTTTAGACACATTTTGCTTGTTTTATTTTTCTTCTTTATTTTCCATCAGCTTTTTTCATTCAGCATATTTGGCTGTTAAATAAACCAAGACTATAGAGGTACTTCCAGTGCCGACCCTTCAGTGGTTCCAGAGGAGTCAATTGCCCAAGGGGGCATTTTAAGGTGGGTGGCAATTTGCCACCTTTCAGATTCTATTTTTACCTAGCGTGCGGCCCCCAAGTGACTGCTGCACTCAATATAAAACATCTATATTATCTGGTGAGTGGAGGCAACCCTGACATATCAACCAGGGTGGTGCTCACTGACTGGGGGGATGAGAGGTTGAAGCTGAGGGAGCAAAACTGCTGTACATACTGCGTGTATGATTTGTGTATGTGTGTGACTGCATGCATGACATTGTGACTGTGTGTCTACGGAACTGTGTGCATGTATGTGACTGTGTGTGATTATGTGACGGTTTGTCTATGGAACTGTGTGCATGTATGTGACAGTGTGCATGTATGTGACTGTGTGTGATTATGTGACTGTGTGTGTGATTATGTGACTGTGTGATTATGTGACTGTATGTGTGTTTATGTGTGTGCATGATTGTTCAGTTCTCGACTCTATATATATAGCTATATAGAGCAAAGATTCTAAACAACATGTCTGCCCCCTGATAGAGCTATACAGAGCAAAGATTCTAAACAACATGTACACTCTCTGATAGAGCTATACAGAGCAAAGATTCTAAACAACATGTCTGCCCCCTGATAGAGCTATACAGAGCAAAGATTCTAATCAACATGTCTGCCCCCTGATAGAGCTATACAGAGCAAAGATTGTAAGCAACATGTCCGCCCCCTGATAGAGCTATACAGAGCAAAGATTCTAAACAACATGTCTGCCCCATGATAGAGCAATACAGAGCAAAGAATCTAAACAACATGTCTGCCCCCTGATAGAGCTACACAGAGCGAAGAATCTAAACAACATGTCCGCCCTCTGATAGAGCTATTTAGAGCAAAGATTCTAAACAACATGTCTGCCCCCTGATAGAGCTATACAGAGCAAAGATTCTAAACAACATGTCCGCCCTCTGATAGAGCTATATAGAGCAAAGATTCTAAACAACATGTCCGCCCCCTGATAGAGCTATACAGAGCAAAGATTCTAACCAACATGTCCACCCCTGATAGAGCTATACAGAGCAAAGATTCTAAACAGCATGTCTGCCCCCTGATAGAGCAATACAGAGCTAGGATTCTAAACAACATGTCCGCCTCCTGATAGAGCTATACAGAGCAAAGATTCTAAACAACATGTCAGCCCCCTGATAGAGCTATATGGGGCTCAATCTTTATTTTTATTCTTTCATTAAAGCATTTTTATTTAAAATGCCTTCAATCTTTCAATTAAACAGAACTTCCTTTTTCTCAGGAGTTGTCCTTTAAGAAGACTTTTGTAATCAGTTAGAAGTTGGCTTCTTTGTGAGGCTGTAGTTATTCTTTAAACCTGTTTTCCTGTCATTCTTCACTCTTTGTGGCCAGGTCAAGGAAATATTACCCTGCTGGACTCCTGCCCCACTTTGTATTCTGTGCAGGGGAGGGTCTGACTATGTGCCGATCTGCAGAAGGGTCGGATATATTGTCTTTCTGAGAATTCATTCTCAACTTTCTAAAGGGTTTTGCATGTGAATGTGCCAGGCCTCCCGTCCATGGGATAAAACCCTCCACTGATATTATCTGCCATTATTTTTGCCCTGGGTGGTTGTTCCCATTGATTATTCAAATTCACACAGCTAAAATCCAAAGAGCTTCTCTTCTGGCATTTCTGTAATAAGAGCAGGAATATTTTGGCTAGGCCGCTAATTGTATGTCTGCTTGTATCTGCTCTTAGCTGTGGAAAAGAAAATACTGTATTATACACGTTTCACTGATATCTACTTTTTTGTTCTAGTCCAAAGTGCTGAAACAAACAACTAATAAATCTTCCACCTGTTCTGTGCTCCTTCTTCTACTACATTGCCGACATCTTTTATAAGGCTCTGGCTCCCCTACTCTTCTCACTGTTTCTGTTTGTTTGTATGGCTTTATCAAGAGGCAAACACCGTGGGTAATATGAAGGAAGACAACAACATGGCTTCCCCCTGACACAGCTATACAGAGCAAAGGGAACTCAAGAAGGTGCTTCGTTTGTATTATTACAATAAAGGACAAATAAAGCTTAGATAATAATGTTCCCTTCCGCCAAGTGTTCAGATTCATGGGGGTTTATTCTTGGCTCTGCCTCAAATCTGAGGTAGAGCTGGTCAGGAGACTGGCTTCTGCTGAAAGTGTCCACACGTCCACAGCCAATCAGAGCGAGGGATTGCCCTCACGTGTCTGATCAGTGAACATAGTTATGCTCCCCTGTGTTGATCCCCTTCATTTTTTCCTTCTTTGAAGCATTTCTATATAAACAGCCTCCACTAGACACAATCTTTCAGTTAAACATAACTTCATTTTTTGCTGCAGTTGTCCATTAGTACACCTGCTTGCTCTTCTTTGAATTAGAGTGCCACTCTGCAGTAGTAGATATTGCTGCTCTCTCTCTCCGTCCGTAAAGATCTCCAAATAACATGTTCTTTGCAAGTCCGTGAGGAATGCCAGGTATTTCTAGCAAGAAGAAGCTGTGTGTTCTTCCCAAAACCTCCCAGAAGCCCACATTGCGGACCCCAGTGCCTGCCAAGTATACTGAGGTAACCGCTGGGCGCAGGAATCTGCGGTCTGGATAGTGTTTCTGCTCTGACGTTACGGGAGGTGGTTGAGGAGAGTTATCTTCGGTGGACGAAGCCCTGGCAGCTCTGGTCGGACATCTTTAAATATCCCTCGTCTCTTGTCTGGTTTTGGTCTGAGGACAAGACAGAAATAGCCGTCCCGTATGAAATACTCTCTGTGTTTCACTCAAGGATAAGGCAGTGTGTGCTCCTCAGTGAAGAAAACAAACCCTTACCCCTTCTAAATGCAGAGTGCAGCACCTTCACTTGGGGTCAGTTAGTTGTATATCAATTCCTTTACCTGTCATTGTATTGTATATACAGTAAGTTGAAAGACATTTATATAATATCATAGTTGCCAACACCGGCCATGTATCCAGGGACACATATTTGTTCCACATGCTGCAGAAAGAGCATGCACAGTGCAGCCCAGCATTATGCAGGATGGATATACACACAGACACAATCCAATCATGGTAGGTCCTATGAGATCTCCACCCTGATTAATTAATTGGATTGTGTCTGTGCGTATATATCCATCCTACATACTGCCGGGCTGCACTTTGCATGCTCTTTCTGCAGCATGTAGAACAAATATGTGTCCCTGGAAACATGGCCAATGTTGGCAACTATGTAATATCCATTAATAAAGCCATCCAGTTGGGAGATATAAAGGGGCCCGCCAGATTGGCAAACAGCAGCCATTTTAAGAATCTGCTGCTTCCCTCATTTTACTGGCTGAGCATCTTGGGAACTGTTGTCCACACAAGATATGGTGCTAAATTGCTTCTCTGTCTCACATACCCTAATTCTGTGATTGCCTATGGCACCTCAGCTATTCTGGATTCAGCCAATTGACTTAACATTTGAGCCATTTTTTTTTTTTACCATCCCACCGGTAAAATACTGTTCAGGTGGCCTCCTCTGGACTCGTACAATCAAATATAGTGACTGCTAACCTATGGCATCCATTGCTATGATGCTCATCCAACCATTTGGCTTGCTGAGCATCAGGACTTGGATAGTTGGCAGCAGTTATCACATCACTAGTGTTTGACGGTGTGTATTTGTGTCTAGTTTTACCATTATCTCCAGCTCCCTGACCTGGGAGCGATGAGGGCCCCCTGCCTGCAAAACCTCTATTTACTAAGAGAAGAGAGATTGGATAACAGTGAGCTCCATGCCATTCTGTGAAGCTGAGGGTTTTACAGATGCTCGCCCCTGTCTGATGACATCTCACAGCGCGATGACATCACTGGATGTGATGAGAAGGAGAGATATTCAGACAGGTGCGGTGAATCTGCATTTTCCAAAGCCTGGCGGCCCCCTGTGTGTACCAAGGTCTCTGTGATCAGTCATGTGAGCTGATCATCTATGAATAGACAAGTGACGCGGAAATCAGTAACCAGATAGCAGTAGCGAGTAACTGGACCACATGCTTCATACATGAGCAGATAGCTTAACACCACGCAGAGCCACAACACGTCTTATCACTGCCTTATAATGAAACCCCTAATAGAGGAATCTTTACTGCTGACTACTATTACCATCATGCACAGCCATCCAATGCTTCATATAGAAACATAGATTGTGTCAACCTCAGATAAGAACCATTCAACCCATCTAGTCTGCCCAATTTCTGCCTAAAAACAATATCTGAATACTTTCATTAGCTCCAACCTTATCTTACTAGGATAGCCTTATACCTATCCCATGCATGCTTAAACTCCTTCACTGTATTAACCTCTACCACTTCTACTGGAAGACTATTCCATACATCCACTAACCTCTCAGTAAAGTAATCCTTTCATTAGTCCCTGGCCTTATCTTATATCTAGGATAGCCTTATACCTATCCCATGCATGCTTAAACTCCTTCACTGTATTAACCTCTACCACTTCTACTGGAAGACTATTCCATACATCCACTAACCTCTCAGTAAAGTAATACTTTCATTAGTCCCTGGCCTTATCTTATATCTAGGATAGCCTTATACCTATCCCATGCATGCTTAAACTCCTTCACTGTATTAACCTCTACCACTTCTACTGGAAGACTATTCCATACATCCACTAACCTCTCAGTAAAGTAATACTTTCATTAGTCCCTGGCCTTATCTTATATCTAGGATAGCCTTATACCTATCCCATGCATGCTTAAACTCCTTCACTGTTTTAACCTCTACCACTTCTACTGGAAGACTATTCCATGCATCCACTACCCTCTCATTAAAGTAATACTTTCATTAGTCCCTGACCTTATCTTATATCTAGGGTAGCCTTATACCTATCCCATGCATGCTTAAACTCCTTCACTGTTTTAACCTCTACCACTTCTACTGGAAGACTATTCCATGCATCCACTACCCTCTCATTAAAGTAATACTTTCATTAGTCCCTGGCCTTATCTTATATCTAGGATAGCCTTATACCTATCCCACACATGCTTAAACTCCTTTACTGTATTAACCTCTACCACTTCTACTGGAAGACTATTCCATGCACCCACTACCCTCTCAGTAAAGTAATACTTTCATTAGTCCCTGACCTTATCTTATATCTAGGAGAGCCTTATACCTATCCCATGCATGCTTAAACTCCTTCACTGTATTAACCTCTACCACTTCTACTGGAAGACTATTCCATGCATCCACAACTCTCTCAGTAAAGTAATACTTTCATTAGTCCCTGACCTTATCTTATATCTAGGATAGCCTTATACCTATCCCATGCATGCTTAAACTCCTTCACTGTTTTAACCTCTACCACTTCTACTGGAAGACTATTCCATGCATCCACTACCCTCTCAGTAATGTAATACTTTCATTAGTCCCTGGCCTTATCTTATATCTAGGATAGCCTTATACCTATCCCACGCATGCTTAAACTTCTACACTGTATTAACCTCTACCACTTCTACTGGAAGACTATTCCATGCATCCACTACCCTCTCAGTAATGTAATCCTTTCATTAGTCCCTGGCCTTATCTTATATCTAGGATAGCCTTATACCTATCCCATGCATGCTTAAACTCCTTCACTGTATTAACCTCTACCACTTCTACTGGAAGACTAGTCCATACATCCACTACCCTCTCAGTAATGTAATACTTTCATTAGTCCCTGGCCTTATCTTATATCTAGGATAGCCTTATACCTATCCCACGCATGCTTAAACTCCTTCACTGTATTAACCTCTACCACTTCTACTGGAAGGATATTCCATGCATCCGCTACCCTCTCAGTAATGTAATACTTTCATTAGTCCCTGGCCTTATCTTATATCTAGGATAGCCTTATACCTATACCATGCATGCTTAAACTGCTTCACTGTATTAACCTCTACCACTTCTACTGGAAGACTATTCCATGCATCCACTACCTTCACAGTAAAGTAATACTTTCCTTCATACATTGTCAAATTAGCAATATATGAATGATAGGTGTTGTAGCTCCCTGGTAGACTCTGTAACATCAGTGACAGGCATTTATCCTTACGAAGTGACAGGGATAATGGGAGTTGCAATCCAAAGTTCATGTTGCAGTTTGCTTCTTACTATCAAATGAAAGGAATACGAGTGATGGGAGTTGAAGTATACAATAATGGATCATGTGTCTGTAGATTCATTAAACAATGATACATCTCTCCTGGTGAGAAGTGTCTCCAGTATGTGCAGTTGGCAGCTGCACATCATTACTGGGTCTAGATGTAGAATAAAGATTCCTAGTGGTGATAATTAACATTGAAGCATACTGACGGCAGCTATGTATTAACGGATTTATCTCTACCAAGTGATAGAAGGTGGGGACAGTCTGAACATACAATAGGTTGAACATTAAGTGGGTGTAGTTTTCAGGAAGGGGTGGTCCAACCCAAAATAAGTGGCATAGAGAATGGACAGCTGCCAAAACCAGGATGTTCCCCTTCTCACTTATAACACTTTGCGGCCCCCCCAGCATTTGCAGAAGCATGCGGCCTAATAAGCATGTCCAGGATTCTCAATGGAGGTGTTTTCAGGCATTTGCAGTTCTGAGCATACAGCTGTACACTTGGAATATTCAAAAGTGAGCTTGTGGGTGGAGCTTGTGATTTCTTTTCAATGCTCAAACATACAGAAGCTACACATATTTGAGGATACATTAAAAACTAAGCAAGCTGTACACACAAAATTAGGTTAATAGTCCCGGCACTGGGCCTAGTACAGCTAGGGTTGCCACCTGGCCGGTATTTTACCCGCAGACCGGTAAAAAATTGGCATCAGGCTATAGTTAAGTCTATGAAAAAGTGGCAACCCTAAGTACAGCTGCACAACGTGCTATGAGGTCACTGTGGTATCTATCTTCATGACATCAGAACGCTGCTCCAAGTTGTGTTTGATTACATTCATTTTCATTCCAATGTTATTGGATTGTTTACATTGGATGTGATTTTCTTGCTTCTCTAACTGGAATAAACCTTTTATTGAATGCCTCATTTACCTGTTAATAAGCAGAGTTTAATGTTTATTTAAAGTTCCCTGTAACCAGCGGAAGATGCTGCTGATGTGCACTGTGTGTAACAAGACCTTGCTCTGTCCTGCAGCCGGGAGAGGAATGAGGAGAATGGAAACAAAAATAAAACACAAACTGAATTTCCAGTAATCCTCGACAGAATCCTAGAATTACTGCTTATTCTTCCAACACGGACCAGGCGAGAATGAAAAACAATAAAAACATTATCAACAGGAACAGCAAACAATATGCAAAGTGCTCAATACACAGGACACTTGTTAGAAATATGATACAAGTGAATACTTAGGAGAAAGACGGGTTTTTAATTTAAAAAAAAAAACCTGCAGCAAAGTCCCTGTGAGGGGGGGGGGGGGGGGGAGTGTAAACAAGATTTTGGAAATATAAATAGGCTCACTTATTAATTCATCTGGAATATTTGCTGTAGTAGAGTTAAACTATGAGGAACAGCAAGGTTTTGCACAAATTAATGTGTTGCTATTTTGGATTATAGTCTGTATTTATATGACGTTGAGTTGGCAAAGATAGCAATAAACTACCTGGGCATAATGATCCCGAGGGTGACCTCAGATATCTTAAGGATTAATTACTCTCCTTTGTTTACTGATTTGCAACAAAAGATGGGTCGGTGGAAAGGTTTGAAGCTGTCTTGGATGGGCAGGATTAATTCTATTAAGTCATATTTCATTCCCAAATGGTTATTTTTGTTGAGAATGATTCCTGTACCTATTCCAGCCACGTACTGTTAACAGTTCCAAACAACAGTGATCAAGTTCATGTGGGGAGATAAGAAACCAAGAATAGCTAGTCAATGGTTGTACAATCCTGGTAATAAGGGTGGCCTTGGTCTCCCAAACCTGTTTAAATATTCTGAAGCCAGCATGCTTCATCATGCTCATACAATTCAATGTCCTGAATCATGTAAAGAAGGCTGGTTTTTGATAGAGCAGGAGATGGTGGGGGCTACGACCTTGGAAAGTCACCTTTGGTTAAGCAGAAGTAAGACCCTAAGCTTAGTCCATACGTCTGGTAACACTATACTTCAGGGTCTGTTGGGTAGTTGGCTTTCTTTCAAGAGAAAAGTAGGATTGTCAAACAAGATCATTAAAACCTCTACAGTCAGTAAAATTGCTATAGACCTAATCATAGATATTCATTTTAGGGTTGGTTTTAGGGAAATTAATTTGACCTTGGCTCAGTTAATGCAAGCCAAGAAGGTAAAGACACGAAATGAGGGAATTTGGCCTGCATTGGAGGGACGCCTTTGGAGTGTTCAGGCTCCTTCACTTCACGAGGGAGTATGTTTCTAGCCCTAGGGAGGGACTCCCTGCTGAATTTTTTGGAAAGAGCATTTGAGAACAAAACCAAACCAAGTAGGTTAAAAAGTTGGTATTCCATGCTGGATAACCTTAAACTCTGTAAACCCCCAAAGGCGTTGGAGAAATGGAACTTAGGCCTTAATATGTCCAGGGATAGGGAGATATGGGAGAAGGGGTGGAACCAAACAAAGCAAGCTACCTACTGTATTAACCTGCAGGAACTGCGGTTTAAGCTGGTTTTTAGATGGTATTGGGTCCCCGTAGCCCTGAACAAATTTGATAAATCCCAAAACTCCCAATGCTGGAGATGCCAAAACGCGGAGGGGAATTATGCTCACATATGGTGGGGGAGTGGGGGAAGCTTGGAGGGAGGTTTTCTCAGCTCTGTCTGCCTGTCTTCAGTGCAACCTATCTATGTGTGCAGAGAAAGCCCTGTTGCATGGTGGTTTGGACTGTTTTCAGGGAGAGGGCAAGAAGCTGGCGATCCAACTATTTCTAGCGATGAAATTATGCATTGCTAGAAATTGGAAACAAGCAAACCCTATTAGATGGAGAAATGTTGAAGACACCATGAGTCATTTTGGGGAAATGGAGAGAGGATATTTCAAACTTCATAACAAAATGTCGACATTTGGCAACCTTGGTGGGATCGGCTCCCCCCAGGCGCGGAATAGATGAGTTTATCAGCCTCATCAGATGCCCCCGGAGCTCAGTATGAGATAGGGAAAGCAATGGGAAAGTAACTTCCCCGGGGTCTTAGAGTTGGCCACAGTTTTCTGCAAGAAGTATGTTACGTGTTGAGTGTTTTGTATTTTCTATGTTGAATGTTGGTGACTGTAACAGTTGATATACATCGAGGGCTTTGAGGCTTGGAAGTTTGTTAACTTAGTTCATTAATAGGAAGGAAGGTTATTTCTAGATTAAAATATTTTATATTTTTATATAATATCCTCAGTGTAAGGAAGAAGTAATGAATTAAAATCAACGAATGCGTAAATATCGACACAAGGATGATACAACGTTTGCATATCTATTGGAATGATATACAACAAGACTAAGTGTCAAAAAAAAAAAAGAAATATTCATAGCAAGACTTGCTCGGGAAACACAAATAAAACTGACACAAAGTGAGTGACACGGCATACCTTTAACTCACTTATTTGTTTATATTTTGTGTCCACTTTTTTTTGGGTTTTCTTGCAAAAATCAGAGTTTGGTATCCCTTAAATTCAAGCTTCTCAGAAACTCCTAGAGAGTTTGGCTACTGAAATGGTAGCCTCCGTCCTTATTTTGGGTCCATTTTTTTTTAAAATGACACATTAATTAAATACATTAAAATAAATGAAAATGAATGTAAAATATTTTTGGATTAACATGTAAAAAGGCTTATATTAATATTAATATATAATAAAGAACATGAATATATTATAATAGTAGATCGAAATGTTTGTGCTCTGAAATTTGTAACACTTTAAATTCCATCCATTTCAGCAGATATTAGGCCAAGTTCAGGGGTCCGACCCCCTTGAACACAATGTGTAAGAGAGCCGGCCCTGTTGACTTTTTATTTTAATTTCGTGACTCTTTTCATTTATGTTTTGTATCTATTATACGTTGTACATCTTGTTAGATGTATGAGAACTACATAGCCTACTGGTCAGCAGTATATTTGGGAACTAAACATCCCATGATGCTCAGCCAGTCATAAGGATGACTGAGCATCATGGGACATGTAGTTCCCAAACATCTACACTGCCAAGGTTAGCCATCACTCACATTTAACTCTCTCTCTTCTATGAATGTATCTGGCACTAATGATCGCCGGGGCAGCAGTAATGTAATGGGCTTTGTTCATGAAAGAGAGAATGGCAGGGAATTGAGAAGGGAATTTCAAACTTAAGGCCAAAGTAGCCGAGTTGAAACCAATGATCCCATTCATGAATGAAGTCCTGTGTTTATAGTTTAGCCACCAATATCTACTAAATGCAGTTGTTTATCAGCAGCTTGCATCATCTGACCGTTAGTTCCCCAGATGTCTGAAAGACCTTGCGCCACACATCAACATAACGCTATCTCAGCTGCTGGGCTCCAGATACACTGGATTTTTGTACACGTTTAGCTCCCATGACGGCTCAGTGTTTTTTTTTTTGCTTCTTTGTCAGTATTTACCAAATATCTGGACAAAACTGCTAACGGTTTTCCCCAAACCCTCCGGCTCGTTCAAGACGCCTATTCTTCTTTCCTCACAACATTTACTGCCGTGTGATATAATTTCACACAAATCTCTCCCGGCCAAATCCTCACAGAGAATTGTTTTCCTTTGCAATGGGATCATTTTCCTGGCTTGTACACATGGGGTTACTAGATTTCCCCAAATCATTCCAGGACTATTTTAGAAATCACAGCCAGGGTAATCTGAAGCATTTAGTTTAAAAATACCCACAACACACACACCACAAAACACCCACACCCACAACACACACACACACACACACACAATAAAACATACACACCCACAACACACAGACACACACCACACACACACACAATAAACACCAACACACACACCCCACACAAACCCACAATACATAGACACACACCACACAAACACCACAAAACACACACCACACACACCATAAAACACACACAGCCACAACACACACACACCACATACACACACAATAAAACACACACACCCACAACACACAGACACACAATACATAGACACACACCACACAAACAACACAAAACACACACCACACAGACACACATCGCACACACACAGAATACATAGACACACATCACACAAACACATAGTTGCTAACATCGGCCATGTTTCCAGGGACACATATTTGTTCCACATGCTGCAGAAAGAGCATGCAAAGTGCAGTATGTAGGATGGATATAAGCACAGACAATCCAATTAATTAATCATGGTAGGTCCAATGAGATCTCCAGCCTGATTAATTAATTGGATTGTGTCTGTGCGTATATGCATCCTACATACTGCTGGGCTGTACTTTACAGGCTCTTCATGCAGCATGTGGCACCACAGACACACACACCACACAACCCACACACGCCACACATACACACACCATACAGACACATGACACACAGATCACACAGACACCACAGACACCACAGACACCACAGACACCACAGACACATTTAAAACACAACTTTCTCCTAATTAAGGCATTTGCTTGCAGTCTTTCTAATACAATGTATAGATCAGTTTTTATGCTCTACATGCACAGGTGATACAGTCCCTTTCATTTCTCAATTCCCTGCTGGACTCTCTTTCGTTAATAAAGCCTTGGATTACCCACAGAGAATATACAGCAACACCAAATATCCTAAAAATGTACTGACTTTCTTTAAACGCTTTGCAGAGTCTGCATTTCATTCATGTGTTAGATGCACTGGTTGTCTATAGGATGTCACTGGTGCAAGCTCCATAACCCTGGATTCCCACCCAGCATGTGCAATCAGCCTCCCTCTCGACAGATGGACAAATAATACTCTACGTGGTGGGCAGCATCTGAGAGTAGTGAGGGTTGCAGTCCCCGGAAGCTGCAGGGACCAGAATGCGCAGTTGAAGTATGACTTGCAGTTTTCGAGCTTTCGCTGGCCCCCCACCAAGCGCTTACAGGAGGTTAATGATAAAACCGCAGGGAGAGGGCAGAGTGATACACATCAAAGAATAAACTTTCCCCATCCAAGTGTTAAACAGACAGACATTCCTGTATTCCTTTCCAGATGTTTCACTGTAGCCTGAGTCTTATCTCTGCTGGAAAAGTAAAAAAAACAAAAAACATTTTGGTAATGGTGGGGTGACAGAGATCGAAAAAACCCTCCACCTGAAATCCAGTGAGAGAGGGGGGGGGGGGGGGCAGATGGAATGATCGAACACAAACCTACACACACCAAGCAAATCCCAGTGATACCACCGCGGCAAGGGATTCTGGGTAGGCACGTGCAAATCCGGTCAACACTGTAAAAGTAAATAGATGCAAGCTGCAAAGGAGGGACCCTCTCTCTGCGTCCCCCAAATTCCAGAAACGTAAGAACCCCAAACATCTCAGCATCTCAAGATCACCTGAAAAAGGCAGACAGGACTTTATCCTTCAAAGCAAGGCTGGATGAGAGTCTTTATTGGACTGGTTTGGCTGGGGTATATTGATTCACCGCAGCTTAAACTGTCTTAACCCTCGATCTAGACAGTATCCTATACTAAGGCCTTATCCTTGATTTTATAATGCTAATCCTTAGAGGGTTCTGACATAATGACATCAATATACAGACATTAGGATTTGGGTGGTGGAGCATTAGAATGAAGGGGGCACCATACTTAGGATCAGGGTTGGGGGTGTGGTAAGGGTTAGGATTATAGAGCAATATATATATATATATATATATATATATATATATATATAGTAATATCTCCCTGGCCATCCCGTTTGTCTCCTCTGTCTTAGCTGCTCGAAGGGTTTGTTGTGTTTGGCTGGGAGAAGAATTTATTCTGATATCCTGTAACCACTGAAGTCCAAAACCACAGTTACTATTTTTGGTACTTTGAACCTGCCTCGTTCCAGATCTGTTGTGGCCCCCTGCAGCCACATATGTCTCTTGTCTCCCATTTTGTATTGATTTAGATGTGGAAGCTATGAGAAATCTTTTTTTTATCCGTGTGTGACCTTCAGGTCTACCGGGGGCGGGGGGATTTATTAAAGTTATTCCTTGAGGGGGAAAGTGGGGCAGTCACCGTGGAATCCATGTTGCTTAGGCCACTTTTAGATCTGTGCCCAAACATTCTATTGGTTTCCATGGTGACTGCGGATTATTCTATTGGTTTTCAATGGTGACTGCGGAACATTCCATTGGTCTCCATGGTGACTGCGGAACATTCCATTGGTTTCCATGGGGACTGCAGAACATTCCATTGGTTTCCATGGGGACTGCAGAACATTCCATTGGTTTCCATGGGGACTGCTGCACTGCTAGAACCGATGCACTGACATCAAGGTCACATCCATTCTCAAGGAAAGAGATGTTAAATTAAATAAAAAGTCTCTTCCCAAAACCGTAAATCTCCCCTTGTTTCTCTTTCGATCTATGGGTTTAATGGCGGCCTCCGTGAATCACTAACCCATTCATTTCACCTGAAACAGTCCAGACCCTCTATGGAAACTGCCTCCCGGGGAACAAGAGAGAAGGCCTCTCCTGTCTGTGTATCACAATGAACCCATCAACCAGGACGCTGAGATTAATGGGAAGGATTCTTCTTATTTTGGGTACAATACTGGTCATGTGCGTTATACAGAAGTACAAGGTCTTGGACAAAAAGCTTACAGTCAAAAAAGGCGCTCTAACAAATGCACCAATCCGGAGACTGGGGTTAGGAAAACTCTTTAATGCAAAGCAAAAAAAAGCATCTGACCAAAGCCCAACATTGCACAGGCGTCAAGCACAACTGACGCTTTTTGGTCGGCGTATTTTTTTCCTGCTTCCGTTTGGCATCAGCCATGCATATGATGAAACGTATGCTGCTGGATTCCGAACATGCCACTCACCCTAAATATCAGCATGGAGCCATGCTTCTCTAATACAGAGATATTAGGGGGGGACACCATGGAGGGGACTGGCACTTGCTCCAGAGAGATTGGTAATGTTGTACCTGCCAGTGGGTGCTGGGGGAATGTTATGGAATAAAATCAGAGGGTGAAAGAGATGTTAATATCATGGGACACAGAGGGGAAATAATAGGAGAAAGGGGCATTGATAGTAGGTATACTATGCACCCTGCTAGAACCTCTGGCCAAACCCCCCCAGCTCCCACTGTCCCCAAAAGCTTACTATTCATCCCACTAGAACACCCATTAATTAACCTCTGGCCAAACCCACCCAGCTCCCACTGTCCCCAAATACTGTAAGGAATAAGGAAGCGTACTATTCATCCCACTAGAACACCCATTAATTAACCTCTGGCCAAACCCACCCAGCTCTCACTGTCCCCAAATACTGTTAGGAATAAGGAAGCTTACTATTCATCCCACTAGAACACCCATTAATTAACCTCTGGCCAAACCCACCCAGCTCTCACTGTCCCCAAATACTATTAGGAATAAGGAAGCTTACTATTCATCCCACTAGAACACCCATTAATTAACCTCTGGCCAAACCCACCCAGCTCCCACTGTCCCCAAATACTGTTAGGAATAAGGAAGCTTACTATTCATCAGACTAGAACACCCATTAATTAACCTCTGACCAAACCCACCCAGCTCTCACTGTCCCCAAATACTGTTAGGAATAAGGAAGCTTACTATTCATCCCACTAGAACACCCATTAATTAACCTCTGGCCAAACCCACCCAGCTCTCACTGTCCCCAAATACTGTTAGTAATAAGGAAGCTTACTATTCATCCCACTAGAACACCCATTAAGGAACCTCTGGCCAAACCCACCCAGCTCTCACTGTCCCCAAATACTGTTAGTAATAAGGAAGCTTACTATTCATCCCACTAGAACACCCATTAATGAACCTCTAGCCAAACCCACCCAGCTCCCACTGTCCCCAAATACTGTTAGGAATAAGGAAGCTTACTATTCATCCCACTAGAACACCCATTAATTAACCTCTGCTCTGACCAAACCCACCCAGCTCCCACTGTCCCCAAATACTGTTAGGAATAAGGAAGCTTACTATTCATACCACTAGAACACCCATTAATTAACCTCTGACCAAACCCACCCAGCTCTCACTGTCCCCAAATACTGTTAGGAATAAGGAAGCTTACTATTCATCCCACTAGAACACCCATTAATTAACCTCTGACCAAACCCACCCAGCTCTCACTGTCCCCAAATACTGTTAGGAATAAGGAAGCTTACTATTCATCCCACTAGAACACCCATTAATTAACCTCTGGCCAAACCCACCCAGTTGGAGGTAGGCTGGTAACTGGCAGAGACACACAAGCAATGCTTTGCTGACTGTTGATGGTCAAGTAATAAAGATGCCAGCGATGTGTATCTGTTATACTCATTCGATTCAGACATTGATGGACCCTAAGGTGGTAAAGTCGTCACATGGAGCTTGTCGTATGTGTCACAGCACAGATCTCCTTGAGGCTCCTTTTGCCCTGAAAAGCAGTGATTTGTCTGTCTCCTGCGTGTGAATTCACTAGAGTAATGAGCATGTATCCCGTTCAGTGTGTAGCCAATTCACCCTGAGCAAATCAGGATCGAAGGGGGAAAGGATTTTTTTGTGTGTTGTTTCCTTCAATGTATAATGCAAGGTTTGTATATCTTCTCCATCAATACTTACTGGGCCTTTCCCCCTGGTGAATTGCAATCCAACGAGCACAGTTAGGGCTCAGTACTTGAGAGGCCCCTTTACATCCACAATAAATGGCATTAACAGCCTCTCTGTGCTTCATTACCATTAATCATCCCAGTGCCAGAGTGCCCCCAGGAACGCTACAGGTTAACCCATTCAGTGCCCCCAGGAACGCTACAGGTTAACCCATTCAGTGCCCCCAGGAACGCTACAGGTTAACCCATTCAGTGCCCCCAGGAACACTAAGGGTTAACCCATTCAGTGCCCCCAGGAACTCTACAGGTTAACCCTTTCAGTGGACCCCAGGAACGCTATGGGTTAACCCATTCAGCGCCCCTAGGAACTCTACAGGTTAACCCATTCAGTGCCAGCACAATTGCCTAGAGCATACGCCTTCTTTATCCTATGGGTAATGTGCTTCCCCACCAATGTGGGGGCCAGTGGCAGAATGAGACAGTTAAAGGGACTCACTAATCACTGCTTGCACTGTAATAATTCCCTCCAGCTTTCTAGAATGATACAGCATTATGGTAGTTGTAGTTCAGAAACAGCTGGAGGGCCACAGTTGGACGCCTAGGGCCTAGCGAATAGATCTCTACGCGTTTCATGGCTGTTGAAGCTCAACAAGCATTCTGAGCTTCTCAAAATTAATTATGCCAAGATCATGCGATTTGGGTACAAAAAGCAAATATATTTCGGTAAAACTTAGCAATTTAAATATCTGATTAATGCATTTCTAATCCACTATATAGCTTAGTTATGGCCTTTGGGACATGTAGGGGGCTCGGTTGTCATGTCTGGATTAGATTATTCTGCTCTTGTCTTGGCTGCTGATCATCTTCCCAAAAATGTTCTCATGAGCCAAACAAACACCTCTGCTCTTTTATTCAGATCTCTGACCTCTGCACATCTATAACGCAGCAGGTTCCTGACGCAGTTTGCTTTCCTGCTGGGAGACGTACCTGGCACTGTCCCCTCATCTCCAGCCCCATCTGCTCGGAGCTACTTCCTTAGCCATCTTCTCGCTTGTCCTTCTTGTGTAGCAGAGAGAGTGTTAAAGATACTGCATCACCTTAAACACGGCTTACTCGGAGCACGCTCAGATAGCGGCTAGTACTGGCACATGTGCAGCTATTGTATTAGTTATTAGTGTGAGAGAATCTGAATTATATTTAACTGACGGCAACTGAGTCTTTTACTTCACTTTCCGTGCGGTAGTTTATATACAGAGCCACATTGTGTCGGCATTGTACTTCTCAGATGTTACAGAGGGGATTAAACCCCAAATGCAGTTTTAATCAGGCCACTTTTCATACCGTGCATCGTTCAAACGATATTGCTTTGTTTATGAAAGTTATGACATGAAAACAGGGTGTGTTGATGTAGGACACGCTAAACACACGTTCTACATGGGAGATGTCGTGTATCTCCTTATGGTAAGGCAGTTCTGTTAGGACACCACTGACAAACACACAGACACCAGTGACATAGAGGACCAGTCCCTCAACTTGATCTCTGACCACCTCACGGAGCTGAGCTCCATTACAGGGTAGCCTGGAAGTTTTTGTGACATTTCTGAATAAAGAGCAATATCTTGTAAATGGCACACGCCAGGAGCATGGTCACAAAGACATCATTATCAGGCAGAAGTAGCCTTCTGCCTGTTTAAACCTGTATTTTGGGGATTATAAATGGTTTTATTGATGGTCTTTTACCAGCATTTCAGACCGGCTGAGTTTCCCACATCATATTACAGGGAGAATCCAGGGATTATGTAATATATTTATGAGAAATTCCAGACGTTACCTTGTCTGTCGAGGCCTTCTTGCATAAAACAAATCATTCTCATTAATAAAACACTGACACTTCCTTTTTTATCCATCATACTTTTGTGATTTCTCCTAATTATTTATTTTTCATGTAGTTTAATATCCCTCATAATAAACTCTTTTACTTTCTTAGAACCAGGTGGAAAAAATTGACATTTAATTAAGGGAACGGCCACAGGATGAATCTGTTTTTCCAATGCTTCTCGCCCCAAAGTAGGATTTGAAAGTACACTTTCAGGAGCCAAGAGCTGGATGGTACCTTGACTTATCTGAGCCAAATATCTCAGGTCCTCACTATGGCGTCTCTATGTAATATGTCAGGCTAGCTGGAGATTATATCGGTGGCTTATTCACTAAAACCACATGCTTTTGAATTACCCTAGAACACGGGTAGCCACCAACATGGTTCATGGTGGGCATTGCACTGTGACAGACAATGTAATGATGTTCTCCGACCTTGCCAGGCTCCCTGGTGACCTTGAATGGACACTTTGCCTATCCCTGAACTAGAGACTTGTACTCACCCAACCTGAGTGGGCATCATATCCTGTTTGGCTAGGAATATTCTTCTAAGTCATTGGCCCCAGTGACCTGCTAGCTAGGAATGATCTCCCTGACAAATTATTCTCTGAGAATGTGCACTGGCAATTAACATGTCATCATTACCCAGGACCCTTAGGTGAAATGTAAGATGTACACAGTTCATAGCCCTAGCTCCAGATCCAGTTTAATATAATTCCCATAATTCTCCGTCCACAAGAACATATTACAGGAGCGAAGGATACCCTTTACCTTGCAATGAAGACATTTCTAAGATATAGTGAAGATGTTGTTTCCAATTTAGATTGGAAACTCACCTTCTTGGAGTATTTCAACTTGTTTCTCTGCAGACCAACGCGTTTTGAGCACCTTGACACACCCTAATTTAGGAATTCCTGTGACTCTTCCCTGGTTTTCACTCTCACACTCCACCCTGCCATTACCTGGCCAAATTCTCAGACTTCCTTTTGCCCTGTAGGTATTACATCTTTAATCGCTCAGCCTCTACCTGCTGACTGCGTCTGTCCCAACCTGTCTGAATACCCAATTCCATCTGGACGTTTTCCCTGCAATCCTGGGATGTGCTTTACTTCCCTGGACCCGCCGTGTTTAATATCACAGAATAATAAAGTGTTTAATGAAAGGCGTCAGACCCTGACACCCGGCCTTCATTTCTTATAAATAATAGTAGAAATCTCAGGAATTAGGAATGTGTTTATCGAAGGCTTCTGGATACATTTCGGAAGAAGATTCACATTTCTGCACATCATCACAGCTTTTTCCCACAAACCCTAAGATCAACCTTACTTTGTGTCCCTTAACTCTTCTTGAGGCTGCCAAGGTTTTGCCCCATGTTTTGGCCTTACAGGGGTTAAGGAGCTTAACCTTTGGGGTCAAAACAATGGAATAAGAACATCTGACCTGAAACTCAACACCGCTCTTCTGTGATGCCAAAACTCGACACCGTGACCTTCCCCAACCTCTGCCTTGAGACGCACACTGCTTTGTATGTTCCTGTTCTTGGAAAGGAGGACAGTGGTTTAGTTCTGCTGGTCAGACTGGCTTAGTGGTTACACGGCTGTGTATGTGTGTATGTGTCTTTAGTGTTCATATACACTGATCATAAGGACCCGTGAGACAGCCTCTAGACTACATGGAGATAATTGGGTTTACTGAATTAGAATAACGATGGTGGAGCCAGATAGCACTAATATCCAAAATAAAGTGGAGACGTGAGACCCTTCACTGCTCCCTGGGATCTGCTAGCTTGGGGTGATCTCACCAGCTTGGTGATAATAATAAAAGACATAAAAACACAAGCTTCTCACGTGGGTTCTGTTCTATGTTTTGTTTGAGTCCATTATTACTCCTTTTTTGGTTTTTGGTTGAGTCCATTATTACTCCTTGATGGTTCCCAATCATGCTCTGGGAACGTGCAATGCCATGACTACTTTGGATTTTTTAACATGTCGTCATTACCCAGAAACCTTTGGTGCAATGGAAGTGGTACACTTCATATGCTGTTGGCTACAATTCCCATAATGCTCAGTCCACAAGCGCTGGAATGTATATTACAGGAGAATTGGGTACCGTTTACTATACAAGCATTTCTAAGATATATTAACAATGTCTTTACCAATTTAGATCAGAAATCTCAATCCAACTCAGCCGTGGCAGCACCGAAAACAACCAAAATGGCTGACTTCACTTTCTGCTATGATTAAGATCTCTGTTTATATGTAAAACCTACATTTTTTCCTTCAAACATTAAGAGTTGGGAAGACACAAAGATAGATGACAACAAGAGATGTCCCCACAAACACAGGATAGTGTTAGAATTATCTATGAACATTTCATCTTGCCGGTTTACCGATACATTGTGCAGGGACAGACCTGGTGCGTTCATTTAGCGATAGAAACTAATCACATTTGTTTCTGCACAATGTATAGCTGAGTGGGTGAGATGCAATATCCATCGCAACTCCCCTTTTAGTGAATAGCTCCCAATGTCACTTTGTATCAAGAGTTGAGAAAAAACTATTGAGAGGACATTCGGCATAGAAATCCCGTATCCCGCAGATTGGATGTAAAACACGGCACAGTCCAGTGAATAGTTGACTTCATTACATCCCTTTGGCAGGGAAATAGTCTATTTTTACGAGACCTCACAGAAACGTTTGGGGACGTGGGGTTTGGCAGCTGTTCACTTGGCCCAGGTAAGTCACCCCTTTCATATCGGAGATCTCAGCCCTAATTCTGGATTTAATTTCCTGGTGAAGAAAGATTTATGTTGATTCCATAAATTAGAACGAACTTCAATAACGAAAATCATTTAAAGGACAACTGTCAGTAACAGCTGAATTAATGTTTAATTGAAAGATTGCATCAAGTGTAGAAATGCTTTAATGAAAGCAAATAAAGCACTTTATGGAGCCCTCTTTACTCCTTATAACAGGGGCTCCTATTTTCAGTCTCTGTGCTCCAACATCAGGGTGCAGACATGGTGCTTACAATCATAGGTCAAATCTATCAGATCTTCCTTCATCTAACTCAGGATTCTAAACAACATGTCTGCCCCCTGATAGAGCTATACAGAGCACAGATTCTAAACAACATGTCCACCCCTGATAGCACTATACAGAGCAAAGATTCTAAACAACATGTCCGCCCCCTGATAGAGCTATACAGAGCAAAGATTCTAAACAACATGTCCGCCTCCTGATAGAGCTATACAGAGCACAGATTCTAAACAACATGTCCACCCCTGATAGCGCTATACAGAGCAAAGATTCTAAACAACATGTCCGCCCCCTGATAGAGCTATACAGAGCAAAGATTCTAAACAACATGTCCGCCCCCTGATAGAGCTATACAGAGCAAAGATTCTAACCAACATGTCTGCCCCCTGATAGAGATATACAGAGCAAAGATTCTAAACAACATGTCAGCCCCCTGGTTGAGCTATACAGAGCAAAGATTCTAAACAACATGTCTGCCCTCTGATAGAGCTATACAGAGCAAAGATTCTAAACAACATGTCTGCCCTCTGATAGAGCTATACAGAGCAAAGATTCTAAACAACATGTCCGCCCCCTGATAGAGCTATACAGAGCAAAGATTCTAACCAACATGTCTGCCCCCTGATAGAGATATACAGAGCAAAGATTCTAAACAACATGTCAGCCCCCTGGTTGAGCTATACAGAGCAAAAAGGGTTTAAGAAGGTACTAAGGACAGAAATAATTGGCTGCAGGCCAAGAACCATAAAATATGCTCTGCTGCTAAAATTATTCTACCTAACTTTTTATAGAACAATTTAGCATTTTTTAAATACTTAAATGTAGCACGGCCACTCTGCTTTCTTTCACGAATACTCTTAATATCTTAAAGCCAAGGGAATTACACTGTCCCTCCTACAAACCTTTTCAGGCACAACGTTACATGAGAGTTTCCTTAATAAAATAAACTCCCATCATCCTATCAAGGAGATATTAAGTTATCTGCGGTCCCAGCGATGTATCTTGCACAGGTCTAAAACATGGTCCAGGTTTGACTGCGGCAGAACCTGATGTAAAATACGAATCATGGTCTTTTCAGCCTTGGGACTGTCTGTATTTTGTAAACAGACCCTAGTTTATTGTAGAGGGACAGGTATATTATTTTTTGCAGTAACCAACAATGCTTCGGCTGAGGAGGAATCCTGCAGTGTACAAACAAGGGGATAAGTGGAGACAGGAAAGATTTATCATTTTTTCGTGCAGGGTGTAATGCGCCCAGTGATGTGGCACATGGGATCGAAAGAAATGTTTCAGCAGTTTTTTAATTGTCCAGTGCTGGCTGCGTCATATATAACCTTATCCAGCCGGCCTTTGCTTCTCTAGTGCATGTTTTAAACTCTATCATTATATGCCATAAACAAATCCCATTTCATAGAGTATATTAAAATGTCACATTAACCCCCAAAAAGCGATTTCACTTCACCCTACGTGTGGCCCCTTTCAATATCCCTGCAGTGTCAAAAAAGCACACGACACGCCATATAAATAATATAACATATAGATATAGCGCTATAACTTTATAAGATATAACAAAAAACGAAAAAGAAATAATAAAAACATTTCTGCCGTTTACAGAACGATTTTTGGCATTTAATTTCTACCGTTAAAAACTGGAGAATTTATATTATAGGGGTCTGGGAGACATTATTAGGGGGGGGGGGGTCAGGGCTGCGTGCTCTGGCCCCAGTGTAGGTAACAGGGAGAAAACCTACCTGAGGGCTACCTGGGTAGACCCTATATGCATTGGGGAGTGAGCTTCAACCAGGGATATTGGTATTTAGTTCCAGAGGGATTGGCCACACCCTGATCTATATTACAAATTTGGGGTGCTCTATGTCCTTCTGACTGATGCCTCACTGTATCTCCCACGTCAGCCATTTCTTTCACCAGCAGCATGCATGGGTTTTAGAAAGAGGGGTCTTCCTGGTTCATATTGGTGTCTCTGTGATTTTTTTTAGTACAGATAAGAAGGTTTGGCTACTTATATAAGTTCCTTTTGATGTAAGGGGAAACACTCAGTAGTAATGGACCGTGGAGCGCTATGTAAATATCTAGTCTACCTTAGGATATGGTATACAACACATGTTTTTCTTATCGACCAATCATAAACTCTGAATTATCAATGGCTGACCTAACACACTGTTCAGATTCCTTAGCTGAGCTCTGTCGCTATATCCCTGTCCGATGTTTCCCCTAACGAATTCCAGGTGCCAATCTTTCGGCTTCTGCCTGTGAATTATCACCTCTGTTGTGTTTTGGTCAAGCTTGGCCTCCACTTTGTAAAGACTAGGAAAATAATTATGAAACATTTCATCCATCTTCTAGTCCCCCCCCCCCCCCCCCCCAAATAATGGTTATAAGTATTTTCCAAGTGAAACGCGCAGGTCCCAGAGTAAGAATTCCAGAACTCGTAAACAGGTTTGAAGGAAGTATGCAGAAGGTACAGTAGTTCTTGGGAAATAGATCTTTGGTTGAGCTGGAAAATCACATGTGTTTGCTGAATGATTCACAAGGATAAAATGTTCCGAAAGACTCTCCGCAAACACAACATAAACTAGGCTACTCTCTCTGCCGATGGACCTACAGCCTGCAGACTATTCCTCTCTTTTTTATATACGTTAAGAATGGTAAACAGTCTTCTGGTCTGGATCTGACAGTGAGATAGCATCCCTTACCAACGAAAAAAAGCTTCATACCAAGGAGATGGCCCAGCGCATCCCCTGGAAGACATCTGGGCGACAGAAGGATAAAGCGAATGGCTCCGTCCAGGCTCGTGTGATGGAAAACTGTACAGACCCAACCGCTCTGGTAATACTCATAAAAACAACCTGAAAAAGAACATGACACAGCTTTAATTTCCCTTTGGTATTTACATGCCCAAAAATAGTTACGAGGTGTGTGAGCCCTGGAATCCAGGAGGCCTGCCCCAAAGAGCTTATGATCTAATTGACACGCGATTTAAATCAAACACAGCCAAGTAAACCTATGGGGCATATTGTGCTGGCGTTTTTTTTTAAATAAACAGATCTGAGTTTAAGTCAGGACTTGGCAAAGCCCAGGAGCCAGGGGCTCCTAAGATCCCTATTGCTGGTTCCTGTTTTATATAGCACCGTATGGAAGAACCATTTTCCTGGCTTTAAAAAATAACTGCCCCGTCTCCTGAACTGGTCCGTCTGACTCCAAAATCAGACAAATATTTGCCAGGTCCTTTTATTTGTATTTATATATTTAAAAATATTCGTTAGAAATCTGCACAGACCCCACATTGCTTTTACTTCTTGATGGTCCCGAATGTAACATTTTGTCTCTATCGGTTACCTGGACCTTTCTTATCAGGGGCCAAACTCAGAAGGTCCAATATCATGGAACAAGAGCCGTTTGGAATGAGAGCCTCATGACCCTCATGCTTTGCCATCTCATGTTAAGTGGCTAATTAGAAGATGGAATGAAATGGGAAATGATTAGACACCTCTATATTATGACAGTAATTACATTACATTCACGCTGATTTATTTAGCCCAAACAATGTATCCTCTGCTTCATCAAAAAGAAATAATGACTTAATGTAGACCATTAAAATGAATGTGTGCCTGGGTTACTGCAGTGTCTATCGCTCTATCTGTGGTTTCTAGAATAAAGGCCATGTGTGGGATTCAGCTACGACTCCTATGAACCTCAGCCACCCGATTACACAGAGATGTAGTCCCAGAAATCAACCTTATGCAGACTAAACCCCGCTAATGTGTCAAAGCTCTGCAACTCACTGTGTGCTACCCCGCCGCCTGCTCAACATGCACAGCTGTCAGAGGAAAGGACACGTGATGGCCGGGATTAACCCTCTGATAACCAGCGGAGTGAGTTGTGGTGCGATGATTGGGCCTCCCCTGTGGCATCCAGAGGGTTAATACTCCAGTGTCACCCAGCATCAGGAGGCTGCTTTATTTTTATTATATCATATCCTGTAGGTAATGTACGACTTCCAGGAACCCCACAGCTAAACCACATGTGGAATGTTCTGACTGGATACAGATGTTCGGATCTCACTAAATACTGGTGGTGGAGGGACGTGGCTGGAAGTTGTTTTATATTAACCGTTTCATCTCCAAAAGTAAACAATAATCGGACTGTTTATAAATATTGGTTCTGTTGCAAAGTTCTCAAAATGGGGCAATCAGCAGGAACGTTCCATTAGATTCCATGGTGATTGTTCCACCTTTAGAACCTTGAGCAATCAGCAGGAACATTCCATTGATTTCCATGGTGATTGTTCCACCTTTAGAACCTTGAGCAACCAGCAGGAACATTCCATTGATTTCCATGGTGATTGTTCCACCTTTAGAACCTTGAGCAATCAGCACGGACATTCCACTGATTTCCATGGTGATTATTCACCTTTAGAACCTTGAGCAACCAGCAGGAACATTCCATTGGTTTCTATGGTGATTGTTCCGCCTTTAGAAACTTGAACAACCAGCAGGAACATTCCATTGGTTACCATGGTGATTGTTCCACTTTTAGAACCTTGAGCAACCAGCACGGACAGTCCATCGGTTTCCATGGTGATTGTGCCGCCTCTAGAACCTTGCGCAATCAGCAGGAACATTCCATTGGTTTCCATGGTGATTGTTCCGCCTTTAGAACGTTGAGCAACCAGCACGGACAGTCCATCGGTTTCCATGGTGATTGCGCCGCCTCTAGAACCTTGCGCAATCAGCAGGAACATTCCATTGGTGTCCTTGCGGATTGTTTCACCTATTGAACTTTAACCAATCAGCAGGATCCTTTTGCTGTTTCCATGGTGATTGTGCCACTTGTCCTCACCTAACGCATGACTTCTATAATTGAGAACATACTCATAGACATCTATCACACTCAATGAAATGCGTTGGTTGAGGAAGCACAGAGCCCCCTGTTTACTGCATTCTGTAACTCTCCGATGATCTACGTCTTGGAATTTTACAGAAGCTTAAATAGAGAGGATCTTATTTGGTCCAGTATCCGCTGTCCCTTATAACGTGAATTCCTGGGGACAGCTTCTGAGTAGGTGTGGCATGCCCCCTATAGGAGTCTGACATCACCTATGGATCAGTATACCTAAAGGATGAGTGACTATTGTGGTGACTGGCAACTCAGCCCAAAATGTTACAGAGATTTTCACAGACAATCTTTTCTGATTCATCCCCTAATACATTATCATTTTGATTATTTCCCACTATAAAACCTAATTTTATGCTCTTCATTTTCCAGCGTAAACCTCTAGATTAATCCGGAATTTCATCCAAGCTGGAGGTGCAAACCGGAGCCTATTATCCTACATTAGTTAGGGCTGTGTAAGTTATGGGAGAATCCCAGCATGTAACACATTCCCAGAAAACAGGTCAAACCTGCCATTTTCCAAGCATGCCGTGATTGAGTTAAAGGGTTAAGTGCTTTTACGCTTACCCTAGTTACAGTAGACATTGCTCAATACAGTTCAGTCTTTAAATTGTACTAAGGCCACATTGTGTAACTGGCCGTTCAGTTTGGACTGTGGAAATCCAATTACAGAGCAAACGAAAAATCATTTCTTTAATGAAGCTGACATTTCATATTATAATTATAATTTGTAAAAAAATCACCCAGCTTTTCCACCTCTGATCTGAGTATACATTCTGAACAAATGTACCCCATTAAAGAGCATGACTTGCTACTCTAAAATACATTATAGCACCTGTTTCTTTATACATGGGGGGGGGGGTACTGTGTAATAGTAGGGGTCTGGTGCACGGATTGCTCTCTAATCTCTCAGTTTGACCTTTATTTATGGTGTATTATGTGTACATATTCTGCGGACACATGAAAAACATAAACATAGGTGAAAATGATTTTGTTTGCTGAGAATTTATAGCAAGAGGAGATAAATGAATCATTTCCTGAAACTGTTCCTTATGGAATTTTACATTTCTTGATTTTACCTGATCTATCAAAAAAAAGCAACTCACAAAATATAAATAGGAAGCTCGCAAAGTATAAATAGGAAGCTCACAAAGTATAAATAGGAAGCTCACAAAATATAAATAGGAAGCTCACAAAGTATAAATAGGAAGCTCACAAAGTATAAATAGGAAGCTCACAAAATATAAATAGGAAGCTCACAAAGTATAAATAGGAAGCTCACAAAATATAAATAGGAAGCTCACAAAATATAAATAGGAAGCTCACAAAGTATAAATAGGAAGCTCACAAAGTATAAATAGGAAGCTCACAAAATATAAATAGGAAGCTCACAAAATATAAATAGGAAACTCACAAAGTATAAATAGGAAGCTCACAAAATATAAATAGGAAACTCACAAAGTATAAATAGGAAGCTCACAAAGTATAAATAGGAAGCTCGCAAAGTATAAATAGGAAGCTCACAAAGTATAAATAGGAAGCTCACAAAGTATAAATAGGAAGCTCACAAAATATAAATAGGAAACTCACAAAGTATAAATAGGAAGCTCGCAAAGTATAAATAGGAAGCTCACAAAGTATAAATAGGAAGCTCGCAAAGTATAAATAGGAAGCTCACAAAGTATAAATAGGAAGCTCACAAAGTATAAATAGGAAACTCACAAAGTATAAATAGGAAGCTCGCAAAGTATAAACAGGAAGCTCACAAAGTATAAATAGGAAACTCACAAAGTATAAATAGGAAGCTCGCAAAGTATAAATAGGAAGCTCGCAAAGTATAAATAGGAAGCTCACAAAGTATAAATAGGAAGCTCACAAAGTATAAATAGGAAGCTCACAAAATATAAATAGGAAGCTCACAAAATATAAATAGGAAGCTCACAAAGTATAAATAGGAAGCTCACAAAGTATAAATAGGAAGCTCACAAAGTATAAATAGGAAGCTCACAAAATATAAATAGGAAGCTCACAAAATATAAAGAGGAAACTCACAAAGTATAAATAGGAAGCTCACAAAATATAAATAGGAAACTCACAAAGTATAAATAGGAAGCTCACAAAGTATAAATAGGAAGCTCGCAAAGTATAAATAGGAAGCTCACAAAGTATAAATAGGAAGCTCACAAAGTATAAATAGGAAACTCACAAAGTATAAATAGGAAGCTCGCAAAGTATAAATAGGAAGCTCACAAAGTATAAATAGGAAGCTCACAAAGTATAAATAGGAAACTCACAAAGTATAAATAGGAAGCTCACAAAGTATAAATAGGAAGCTCACAAAGTATAAATAGGAAACTCACAAAGTATAAATAGGAAGCTCACAAAGTATAAATAGGAAGCTCACAAAGTATAAATAGGAAACTCACAAAGTATAAATAGGAAGCTCACAAAGTATAAATAGGAAACTCACAAAGTATAAATAGGAAACTCACAAAGTATAAATAGGAAGCTCACAAAGTATAAATAGGAAACTCACAAAGTATAAATAGGAAACTCTCAAAGTATAAATAGGAAACTCACAAAGTATAAATAGGAAGCTCACAAAGTATAAATAGGAAACTCACAAAGTATAAATAGGAAGCTCACAAAGTATAAATAGGAAGCTCACAAAGTATAAATAGGAAACTCACAAAGTATAAATAGGAAGCTCACAAAGTATAAATAGGAAGCTCACAAAGTATAAATAGGAAACTCACAAAGTATAAATAGGAAACTCACAAAGTATAAATAGGAAGCTCACAAAGTATAAATAGGAAGCTCGCAAAGTATAAATAGGAAGCTCACAAAGTATAAATAGGAAGCTCGCAAAGTATTAATAGGAAGCTCACAAAGTATTAATAGGAAACTCACAAAGTATAAATAGGAAGCTCACAAAGTATTAATAGGAAACTCACAAAGTATAAATAGGAAGCTCACAAAGTATAAATAGGAAGCTCACAAAGTATAAATAGGAAGCTCACAAAGTATTAATAGGAAACTCACAAAGTATAAATAGGAAGCTCACAAAGTATTAATAGGAAACTCACAAAGTATAAATAGGAAACTCACAAAGTATAAATAGGAAACTCACAAAGTATAAATAGGAAGCTCACAAAATATAAATAGGAAGCTCACAAAGTATAAATAGGAAGCTCACAAAGTATAAATAGGAAGCTCACAAAATATAAATAGGAAGCTCACAAAGTATAAATAGGAAGCTCACAAAGTATAAATAGGAAACTCACAAAGTATAAATAGGAAACTCACAAAGTATAAATAGGAAACTCACAAAAGCATAAGATCTGTGTCTTTTTTTCGGTAAGACATAGCACATTACTATTGGAAACAGCAGACAATCATAAAAATCGACACATTTAAAGGTAATGGAGGTCTGAATTGCTCTGGGTATGATTTTGCTGTGAAATCTTTTTCATGCATGCCAATGGCAACATTGAGAGCCCAATGACCTTTACATGTGACATTCTGTAGTCTCCTAATTTCAGCGACGGACAGACCCCTTCTGAACCAGTTCAGCTCTGAGTAATGGAATCGCATAGGAAAGGAGCTGGATCAAGTTATCACTACAAAGACTGAACACTAATAAAAATGGGACCTTGTGTGGAGTTGAAAATCCATGAGATGAGTAGACCAGGTCTTTTTGGTTATCATCTCTGGCAAAGTGACCAGATAGCTCATTTGGGTTCTAAAAAAAACCCCAGCACTTCTTCTTTGGCCAGACAAACATGGCCAATCGAGACATAGACAGAAAGTTGTGCAAGGTCGTTGGTGAGGACAGGAGGTCACTCAGTGTCTCCCAAGCTGCGAATTACTTGCAGAGTCAAGAGTTGGGCCAGTGCAGAATGCCAGCTGTAGAGCGACATCCCTGCCAAGTGCTCTACAAGTGAGCAACGAAATTATGAAACTTCCATTGCACCAGTGACCTTTATATTGGCTCTCCTTAAAGCACCTAACTGGGATTCACTAGTCACAATGGGACATGGCAAATGGACCTCCAGGTTCCTGGGGTTTAAGACATTGTAACTAGCTGCAGCATTCACTCTGACTCTGAACACTATTCAATCCCAGGTGGATAATTAAAAGCCATTTATACTCAGTGCAAAACAAAATGTATAGAATATATAACTGTAACTCATATGAATGAGGGGGATGTGATTTAGGCATTGGTGATTTGGTGGGTCTAGTGGTTATAATTGAACATTCTTGATGGGCCATCTTCTTTCAATTTCTGATAAAAAAAATTACAGTATTTCCAAAAAGAAGCCAATGGATGATGTTCCAGACCACGTCAGAAGAGTCTCTGTTTGACTCCCGGCTTGCTTGGGGATCACAATGAACTTTATATTTAATATTTTGAAACCTTGTGGAACATCTGAGCCAATGCACTCATTACCTCATTAAATAATGCTTTTCAAAAAGCGTAGTAGACACAGGGGAAGTAGTAATGGCTGACTTGGGAAGGCTTAGTGTGCACGTACAGATATCATGAAGAATTAGGAGGCGTTCGGATATCTCTGATTTGGGATCAAAGTTCAGTATCCAACAGCTTTAAAATTAACTTGATAGAAATACTTAATAAAAGTGACATATATAGAATTACTATTACCTTGCTCCATGGGTTACAGATACTCTCTGCTGTATAATTCTTTTTCTTTTTTTTTACCAGATTGTTTTTTTAGTAGACCTCAGCTGAGGTATCGCTGTTATCTTAAGAGACTTGTAAAATCTCTCAACATGTTTTATGTGAAATTGCTTGTTATGAGTTGGATAAAGCAGGAGATCAAACAGCAATCTGTTTGTACAACACTTTACAAACCACACCACTTAGGCTCCAGAGTTATTATTTTTGTGGTTGCCGTGATTTTCCTGTGTGTATTTATTCCTCCTTTAGAGTAAAAATCTGAACATGTTGATTGTATTGTAACAGCTGTGCTTTGTGGTGAGATTCTGTTTATAGACAGTGTTTCTCTCTCTGTGAACTCTGAATGTATCACAATTCACAGCTTGTGCTGGAGAGACACAGGTTTCCACTGAAGCAATAAATGCACTTGTGGGGATTTGGATTGAATTATTGAAACCTAATGCTTAATAATGAGTTGGCCCCGTGATACTGCAGTCCTGAGTCCAGAGTTTAGCATGCTTCTACCCTTGTAGAGAGCAAGAAGGAAGGTTATTACTCTAGTCTCTCCTAACATATGCATGATACATTTCCTCCATTATACTAACCCAGTTATGTGCTTTATTTTGGGTCAGAGTGAAACAGATGAGACTTGAAACAAGTCACCAGACTATTTTATTTGATAGTAATACTGCTGATTCTGAAAAGATTGCAGTGATTTATACGAATGGTGATTACACAGACAATTCGTGTCATGTTCGCTCATTGTGTGTTTTCTGTGACCTGCTCTGACCATGTCCGTCAGGCCAGATCCCAGCTGAACCTATCCAGTGCCAAAGAGTTACAAAACCCAAACTGTAACGCACCAGTCAACCATTTAATATCCAAATGCGTCTCCACGGGATCTCTACTAGCTGCATGTGCTCGGCTTGCTAGATTACCACTCAAAATGCTGAGAAATGCAGGTTCCAGACACTAAAGAAAAACACATTTCCTTCTGTAGAAATGATGGATGTATTATATGTAATATTGGACTGTAGCACCAGGAGAGATCTGGCAACTCTGGGCTAAACAAAAACCTGTATCCAACCCATAGTGCCACCTCAGTGGTAGAAATTGCCCCAGTGAGGGCCAGATTTATGATATAAATCGATGCACCAAGACTAGATGCTTACCACTTGCAACCTAATATTTTTTTAGAAACAGAAATAAATAGGATTGCAAGCTGACAGACAGGAAGCAGGGATTCGTTGTGGGGGGGGAGGGGGGAGTATGATGGGTGGGACTGTAATCAACTCAAACCCACTGACTTCCTGTGGTGCCCAAGGTAATCATCAGTAAGAAATGAAAAGTTTGGAAATTGATACATTTACATGGTATAGAATAGATATTGAAGGATAATTGCTTTTTTTTTTTTTTTGCATGATACATTGAGAAATTAGCAAATCGGCCAAAGAGCTGTAGGTTTAAATATTGTAACATTATAGTAATTCTCTGGAAGAACTCAAAGTATTGGGAGGGATGATATCCATCCTGTTATACTGCTGTGTACCAGGCTTGTGTTTGGAAGCTTCACTGAGGGTAAAAGAACTGGAAAATATTACTAATATTAAAATTAAACGTAGAATTATTATACCTAGCAAACTGAAATGATTATTTATATAAACACAGAACTGCGTCAAGGTTTTTTTTATCATCGTGGAAGCTAAATAATGCCATGTTAGTAAATTGCTTTCTCTGTCATTTTCCTCTTGTTTTTTCATGATATTTTCTCATTTATCTAAGTTCCTTTGACCTTTTTCTAGAGACCGGGTGTTATAAATACCAGCTGATGACGTGAGTTTGGTTGGATGAGGGAAATAGCTGGACACTATCTGATGGGGACATGGGGGGGGGATAATATTTATTGTTCAAGATCAGATCTGTCTTAGTTGATATGGAGATGCTGATAGCTAATCCACTGGTAGATTCCCAGGAATCAGTCTAGTTTTGCCTTTTCTCATCACTCCAAAGAAGTCTTTATTACATTGCACCGGTCTCCTGAGAAGTACAGCATGCAACGGTCTACAGCAGATTACAGCATACACCGGTCTAATGCAGAGTACAGCATGCAACAGTCTACTGCAGAGCACAGCATGCACCGGTCTAATGCAGAGTACAGCATGCAATAGTCTACTGCAGAGCACAGCATGCACCGGTCTAATGCAGAGTACAGCATGCAACAGTCTACTGCAGAGCACAGCATGCAACGGTCTACTGCAGAGTACAGCATGCACCGGTCTACTGCAGAGCACAGCATACAACGGTCTACTGCAGAGTACAGCATGCAACGGTCTAATGCAGAGTACAGCATGCACCGGTCTACAGCAGATTACAGCATACAACGGTCTACTGCAGAGTACAGCATGCACCGGTCTACTGCAGAGCACAGCATACAACGGTCTAATGCAGAGCACAGCATGCAACGGTCTACTGCAGAGTACAGCATGCACCGGTCTACTGCAGAGCACAGCATACAACGGTCTACTGCAGAGTACAGCATGCAACGGTCTAATGCAGAGTACAGCATGCACCGGTCTACTGCAGAGCACAGCATACAACGGTCTACTGCAGAGTACAGCATGCACCGGTCTACTGCAGAGCACAGCATACAACGGTCTACTGCAGAGTACAGCATGCACCGGTCTACTGCAGAGCACAGCATACAACGGTCTACTGCAGAGCACAGCATACAACGGTCTAATGCAGAGCACAGCATGCAACAGTCTACTGCAGAGCACAGCATGCAACGGTCTACTGCAGAGCACAGCATGCAACGGTCTAATGCAGAGCACAGCATGTAACAGTCTACTGCATAGCACAGCATGCAACGGTCTAATGCAGAGTACAGCATGCAACAGTCTACTGAAGAGCACAGCATGCAACGGTCTACTGCAGAACACAGCATGCAACGGTCTACTGCAGAGTACAGCATGCAACGGTCCATGGGCGTCTGAAGGGGGTAAAAATATGCGCCCCCCCCCTGAAAAAAATTCTGCGGATGCCCATGCAACGGTCTACTGCAGAGTACAGCATGCAAGATTTACACTAATAAAAGAGGAAATTTCAGGAAGAAGTTTCCAACTTGACTACCATGGCCTTAAGTTTGCATTTCCCCTCTCAGTTCCCTGCAATTTCATGAATAAAGCATGTTAAACATGTATCAAAAGGCATCTAAGGGATGGCAGGGAAGACAAACATGTGAACATGTTATGTAATGCAGAAGTCTCAATTGTCCAACCTTGGAGTAAGTCACACAGTATGTATACTGTGCATAACACTCCCAAGCCCTGTGGAAAGTAAGTAAACAAACACACTCAGCTAAAATCTGATCAACAGGACTGTGCAAAGCATAAGGGCGACTTATATCTGAGCAGGTGGAGGATCTCGCAGGTTGGAGAGGTCAGCATTATATGCTTTACAGTGCCGCGAACACCTGACGCGTTTCATACCGCAAGGATCTTGGATATCATCCTGCCACAGTGGTTAAACTTTACTTCATCTGCCTTAACCTGGAATAGTTTAAGTTGCTAAGCAAAATAAAATCAAGCTTCTCTGACACTTTATACTTAAAGGACAATTATTTAGTATTAGTGTTATACATCAGCGCTGAAAGTTCAGCGCCAAAATGGCCACGATGAAAGTGCGAAGAACAATCCTAGACCCTATCGAAAAGCAGTGTTATCTGTAAACTACGAGATGGTATTAATATAAAGCATCAGGGTTGTGAAACATGTTTCTAAAGAGTTTTAATTTATAAGTGCTTTAGATAATTTACATTATACGCCTGACCTCTGACCTCTGACCTCTGACCTGGACGTTGTAGTTTAAAAAATAAAAGGTCAGACCCTCACCTTATCTCACATCCCTATGTTAAATGTAAGTTTATGGGGGAAACTGATTTGAAGCCGCATGAGCTCCGTCTGCTCCTGATTACAATGGAGCCATCCTGTGTATGTAATGCTGACCTGACAGGGTCTCAGAGGTTGAATGTCCCTTGGTAGATTGTAAGCCCACCACATACTATGTTGCAATACAATGTGAAAGGCAGTGAATGATGCTATTTAACAGCAAACGGTAATATGTTCAGCCAGCTACAGAAAGAAATAGCCAACGATGCAATAAATACAAATGCAATTCTGATTTCCCTGGTTACTATTCCCTAATCATTGGACAACTAATGACTAAAAAATAACTTCAGTTTAATTGAAAGTCAAAGACGTTCTAAATAGAATTTTTTTCATGAAAGAATAGAAATAGAGCACCGTACTGAGCCCTCTCTGCTCTGTATATCTCTCTGCTCTATCAGGGGGCGGACATATTGTTTACATTGTTTCCTCTGTATAGCTCTATCAGGGGCAGGCATGTTGGTTTGAATCTTCGCTCTGTATAGCTCTATCATGGGCGGACATTTTGTTTGGAATCTTTGCTCTGTATAGCTAAATCAGAGGCCAGACATGTTGTTTAGAATCTTTGCTCTGTATAGCTCTATCAGGGGCGGACATGTTGTTTAGAATCTTTGCTCTGTATAACTCTATCAGGGGGCGGACATGTTGTTTAGAATCTTTGCTCTGTATAGCTCTATCAGGGGCGGACATGTTGTTTAGAATCTTTGCTCTGTATAACTCTATCAGGGGGCGGACATGTTGTTTAGAATCTTTGCTCTGTATAGCTCTATCAGGGGGTGGACAGGTTGTTTAGAATCTTTGCTCTGGATAGCTCTATCAGGGGGCGGACATGTAGTTTAGAATCTTTGCCCTGTATAGCTCTATCAGGGGGTGGACAGGTTGTTTCGAATCTTTGCTCTGTATAGCTCTATCAGGACATGTAGTTTAGAATCTTTGCTCTGTATAGCTCTATCAGGGGGCGGACAGGTTGTTTAGAATCTTTTCTCTGTATAGCTCTATGAGGGGGCGGACATGTTGTTTAGAATCTTTGCTCTGTATAGCTCTATCAGGGGGCAGATGTTGTTTAGAATCTTTGCTCTGTATAGCTCTATCAGGGGGCAGACGTTGTTTAGAATCTTTGCTCTGTATAGCTCTATCAGGGGGCAGACGTTGTTTAGAATCTTTGCTCTGTATAGCTCTATAAGGGGGTGGACATGTTGTTTAGAATCTCTAGAAATAGAGCACCGTACTGAGCCCTTTCTGCTCTGTATATCTCTTCTCTATCAGGGGGCGGACATATTGTTCACATTGTTTCCTCTGTATAGCTCTATCAGGGGCAGGCATGTTGGTTTGAATCTTCGCTCTGTATAGCTCTATCAGGGGCGGACATGTTGTTTAGAATCTTTGCTCTGTATAGCTCTATCAGAGGGCAGACATGTTGTTTAGAATCTTTGCTCTGTATAGCTCTATCAGGGGGTGGACAGGTTGTTTAGAATCTTTGCTCTGGATAGCTCTATCAGGGGGCGGACATGTAGTTTAGAATCTTTGCCCTGTATAGCTCTATCAGGGGGCAGACGTTGTTTAGAATCTTTGCTCTGTATCGCTCTATCAGGGGGCGGACAGGTTGTTTAGAATCTTTTCTCTGTATAGCTCTATGAGGGGGCGGACATGTTGTTTAGAATCTTTGCTCTGTATAGCTCTATCAGGGGGCAGATGTTGTTTAGAATCTTTGCTCTGTATAGCTCTATCAGGGGGCAGACGTTGTTTAGAATCTTTGCTCTGTATAGCTCTATCAGGGGGCAGACGTTGTTTAGAATCTTTGCTCTGTATAGCTCTATAAGGGGGTGGACATGTTGTTTAGAATCTCTAGAAATAGAGCACCGTACTGAGCCCTCTCTGCTCTGTATATCTCTTCTCTATCAGGGGGCGGACATATTGTTCACATTGTTTCCTCTGTATAGCTCTATCAGGGGCAGGCATGTTGGTTTGAATCTTCGCTCTGTATAGCTCTATCAGGGGCGGACATGTTGTTTAGAATCTTTGCTCTGTATAGCTCTATCAGAGGGCAGACATGTTGTTTAGAATCTTTGCTCTGTATAGCTCTATCAGGGGCGGACATGTTGTTTAGAATCTTTGCTCTGTATAGCTCTATCAGGGGGTGGACAGGTTGTTTAGAATCTTTGCTCTGGATAGCTCTATCAGGGGGCGGACATGTAGTTTAGAATCTTTGCCCTGTATAGCTCTATCAGGGGGCAGACGTTGTTTAGAATCTTTGCTCTGTATAGCTCTATCAGGGGGCAGACGTTGTTTAGAATCTTTGCTCTGTATAGCTCTATAAGGGGGTGGACAGGTTGTTTAGAATCTTTGCTCTGTATAGCTCTATCGGGGGGCGGACGTGTTGTTTAGAATGTTTGCTCTGTATAGCTCTATCAGGGGCGGACATGTTGTTCAGATCTCTCAGATTGTCCTCCATCTGACCCAAGATACAGAACAACACGTTTTAAGGAAATAGGAAGGCTTTTCTTCATTTTGCATGGTACAGCGTGCATCTAAAGATATTTTTGGACCCAATGGGTGGTACTGCCTCTTTAAGGATACATTACTAAGGTTTGGAATCTGTTTAAACCAAAAACCAAAATTGGAATGAAATTGGCCATCACTTCCCATCAAGATGCTCCTGGCTTCCAGAGTCTTTACATAAGCACATCCATGCTGAATGCAAACTGATATAATAACAGGCGCAGATCTGGCCCCAGAAGGTGATGCTTTGCCAGAGATTTTTGCAATCAGTATATATGATCAGTAACTCTCTACATAACATCCTAACAGTCTCTAGAGCCATGCTTGGACCCAATAGATGCAAGTGATGGGATTTGTATGATCCTGAAGCGTGTGTTTTATTTAAAAAGCGTATCATTGGCATAAAAAAAACCTTTGGGTTAAATAATGTTCTTATTCATACTATTTGCTGAAAGTTAATAATTGTGTAATGTCCTGGTGAATTTAGATCTTAGAATGGATCATGGATATTTTTGGACCCCATTCCGCAGTTACTTTTAAAACATTGATCAGTAGTTATTCATTGCTACCATCACACAGTCTCTAAATGGGGTTATTTAAAGAGGGATTATACCATAAATATTTATTTGCCGCATTAAAGGGTTTCCCTAATACCTTTGTCTTGGTCTAATGGGCTGGAACCAACAACTTACCAATAAATGTCCTGCATGTTCTGTGCTCCTTCTTCTACTACAGCACTGGCTTCTTGTGTCTGTCTCACTGTCTGCCCGCTCCCTCCTACTACAGTATCATACTTCCCAGTTGTTGATTAGCATTCACATACACTTCTGCTCTGTCGCCTCCTTCCTAACTGTTCACATTAGTTCACATACATGTTTCCCTTTTCAGTTACATTGCTGACATACAGACACACCCCAAAAAGCGATCACCGGACCAACTCAGTGAAGATGCAATTTCATGAAATTATTTCTCCCAAGTCTTTGTTTTTTCGAAACAGATTATGGGATATTATTTTTTGAATGATACTTTGCAGAACCACCATTAGAAAAAAAATATAAAACAAGGAGAAATGGCCATAAATAAGCAATGAATTTTGTTTAGTTAAAGTACAGTTTGTAATACTGGATCACATAATACATGTTCCAGTGTACATTTTGTACAGTAAATGTAATGGTTCCTGGGTTTTTCCAATATTTAGCCAAACTCAGAGTCTCACACTTCTTGGAGAGAATAAATTCCTTGTAATTGATACATTTCTTTAATAAACCAATACTTGTTCAGATTTGCTCCATGCAAAGTCTATATGCATGATCTCTATTAGAAGATCAGAGTAGCTACTTTTCAGACAGTTTTGGCAACGTAACCAATCCCAAATTTTTCCATTGCAACAGAGGCTTCTTTAGCCATTATCTATGCCCTATACACACAAAAACCATCTCCAAAACTAAATAAAAATATTTGTTTATTATAAAAGATATCATGAGTATTTACGCAGTCTAAGAAACATGTATTGTACTTAGACCTGGCAAGTCATACTAGTTCGTCCGGTCCCATAAGTATTGGCATGTAGCAGAAAAGCTCAATAAAAATAAATGCATGGAAGAAGCACATAAAGGATCCAGTACTAACTGCGTAAGTTTAGCTCGGATGCCATCTCTGGTCATAGTTCGAATTTTAGGCTGAAAAGTTTAAATAGTTTTAGTAGAAATGATTCAGAAGAATATAAGAACAGACTGATACATGTGGTACAGACCCTTGCTCACAGAGCTTACAATCTATACACTGGTTTTTTTTTAATGAAACATATGACTTATTTTGATGCTAAATTTGTCCTTATAAAGCTTATATTATGTCTTGTGTCCTTAAACACAAAATAAATATATCACTTACTTTTTCTTTACCACTAGTCTACTGCATACAGTTCAAACTACCCTGGAAATGACAATACAAAATGATTTTTTTGTATTGTAGCTGCATGTTGTGCAATATTTGACTAAACATTCGTACAGTGGATATTTTACCCCTGCCGGTTTGTCAAAAAAAATCCTAAACAAATTCGGATTTTCAAGGTCCGCACTTGTTGCCATGACGACCCGAAGAGACGCCAAAAAAAATGTTTCGTCTGAAGCGCAGGATTAAACCCAGTTAATGTGTAACAGATTCAGCTGTGATTTCCAACAATAAGGAGTATTCAGTACAAGCAATGCATGGATCAATTTAATAATGCAAAATATGAACTAAAGGTCATACAATAAGTTAAAGAAAACAAGTTAATACATTTGCAAAGACTCTCCACTGAGAACTAATATAAAGATAATTAAAGTCCGACATTGGCCTTTAATTGCAGTCACCATGGAAACCAATGGAATGTTCCGCAGTCGCCATGGAAACCAATGGAATATTCCGCAGTCACCATGGAAACCAATGGAATGTTCTGCAGTCGCCATGGATACCAATGGAATGTTCTGCAGTCACCATGGTTACAATGGAATGTTTTGCAGTCACCATGGAAACCAATGGAATGTTCCTGCTGATTACATCACTTTTTAGAACTTTGCCCCAGAAATTACCCAGAACCCCACTGACCAAAATGTAAAATGGTCCAAAACGAGCTATACATCATGCGGTATTGTATGTTTGCATTAATACCCTCTGCTAGACAGAGCAGTAATGTGACACTATATGAGTGTTGTTTTGTGTGGGAGACTTGCTGATTCGGCACTTCTTTTTGGTTTTAGTAAATACTCTGTGTATTCGTGGCTGGCCGTGCAAGAGAGGTGAGCAACCTGCAGCTGCAGTGATGAGATCAGCCGCCAACGCAGCGGATATGCACTGCCCCTACCATCACCACCTGCCTACACATCACCAGCTAAATAAGATACAGACAAAGCCAGCTGACAGAAACAAGGTAGTTAGAATGGGTAGTCAGCCAATGTGAGGAATGGCTCACAGAATGGGTAGTCAGCCAATGTGAGGAATGGCTCACAGAATGGGTAGTCAGCCAATGTGAGGAATGGCTCACAGAATGGGTAGTCAGCCAATGTGAGGAATGGCTCACAGAATGGGTAGTCAGCCAATGTCAGGAATGGCTCACAGTGCGGGTAGTCAGCCAATGTGAGGAATGGCTCACAGAATGGGTAGTCAGCCAATGTCAGGAATGGCTCACAGAATGGGTAGTCAGCCAATTTGAGGAATGGCTCACAGAATGGGTAGTCAGCCAATGTGAGGAATGGCTCACAGTGTGGGTAGTCAGCCAATGTGAGGAATGGCTCACAGAATGGGTAGTCAGCCAATGTGAGGAATGGCTCACAGAATGGGTAGTCAGCCAATGTCAGGAATGGCTCACAGTGTGGGTAGTCAGACAATGTGAGGAATGGCTCACAGTGCGGGTAGTCAGCCAATGTGAGGAATGGCTCACAGAATGGGTAGTCAGCCAATGTGAGGAATGTCTCACAGTGCGGGTACTCAGCCAATGTGAGGAATGGCTCACAGTGCGGGTAGTCAGCCAATGTGAGGAATGGCTCACAGAATGGGTAGTCAGCCAATGTGAGGAATGGCTCACAGAATGGGTAGTCAGCCAATGTGAGGAATGGCTCTCAGTGCGGGTAGTCAGCCAATGTGAGGAATGGCTCACAGTGCGGGTAGTCAGCCAATGTGAGGAATGGCTCACAGAATGGGTAGTCAGCCAATGTGAGGAATGGCTCACAGAATGGGTAGTCAGCCAATGTGAGGAATGGCTCACAGTGCGGGTAGTCAGCCAATGTGAGGAATGGCTCACAGAATGGGTAGTCAGCCAATGTGAGGAATGGCTCACAGAATGGGTAGTCAGCCAATGTGAGGAATGGCTCTCAGTGCGGGTAGTCAGCCAATGTGTGGAATGGCTCACAGAATGGGTAGTCAGCCAATGTCAGGAATGGCTCACAGAATGGGTAGTCAGCCAATGTGAGGAATGGCTCACAGTGCAGGTAGTCAGCCAATGTGAGGAATGGCTCACAGAATGGGTAGTCAGCCAATGTCAGGAATGGCTCACAGAATGGGTAGTCAGCCAATGTGAGGAATGGCTCACAGTGTGGGTAGTCAGCCAATGTGAGGAATGGCCCACAGAATGGGTAGTCAGCCAATGTGAGGAATGGCTCACAGAATGGGTAGTCAGCCAATGTGAGGAATGGCTCTCAGTGCGGGTAGTCAGCCAATGTGAGGAATGGCTCACAGAATGGGTAGTCAGCCAATGTGAGGAATGACTCACAGAATGGGTAGTCAGCCAATGTGAGGAATGGCTCACAGTGCGGGTAGTCAGCCAATGTGAGGAATGGCTCACAGAATGGGTAGTCAGCCAATGTGAGGAATGGCTCACAGTGCGGGTAGTCAGCCAATGTGAGGAATGGCTCACAGAATGGGTAGTCAGCCAATGTGAGGAATGGCTCACAGAATGGGTAGTCAGCCAATGTGAGGAATGGCTCACAGAATGGGTAGTCAGCCAATGTGAGGAATGGCTCACAGAATGGGTAGTCAGCCAATGTGAGGAATGGCTCACAGAATGGGTAGTCAGCCAATGTGAGGAATGGCTCACAGTGCGGGTAGTCAGCCAATGTCAGGAATGGCTCACAGAATGGGTAGTCAGCCAATGTGAGGAATGGCTCTCAGTGCGGGTAGTCAGCCAATGTGTGGAATGGCTCACAGAATGGGTAGTCAGCCAATGTCAGGAATGGCTCACAGAATGGGTAGTCAGCCAATGTCAGGAATGGCTCACAGTGTGGGTAGTCAGCCAATGTGAGGAATGGCTCACAGTGCAGGTAGTCAGCCAATGTGAGGAATGGCTCACAGAATGGGTAGTCAGCCAATGTGAGGAATGGCTCACAGAATGGGTAGTCAGCCAATGTGAGGAATGGCTCACAGAATGGGTAGTCAGCCAATGTGAGGAATGGCTCACAGTGCGGGTAGTCAGCCAATGTGAGGAATGGCTCACAGTGCAGGTAGTCAGCCAATGTGAGGAATGGCTCACAGAATGGGTAGTCAGCCAATGTGAGGAATGGCTCACAGTGCGGGTAGTCAGCCAATGTGAGGAATGGCTCACAGAATGGGTAGTCAGCCAATGTGAGGAATGGCTCACAGAATGGGTAGTCAGCCAATGTGAGGAATGGCTCACAGAATGGGTAGTCAGCCAATGTGAGGAATGGCTCACAGAATGGGTAGTCAGCCAATGTGAGGAATGGCTCACAGTGCGGGTAGTCAGCCAATGTGAGGAATGGCTCACAGAATGGGTAGTCAGCCAATGTGAGGAATGGCTCACAGTGCGGGTAGTCAGCCAATGTGAGGAATGGCTCACAGAATGGGTAGTCAGCCAATGTGAGGAATGGCTCACAGTGCGGGTAGTCAGCCAATGTCAGGAATGGCTCACAGAATGGGTAGTCAGCCAATGTGAGGAATGGCTCACAGAATGAGTAGTCAGCCAATGTCAGGAATGGCTCACAGAATGGGTAGTCAGCCAATGTGAGGAATGGCTCACAGAATGGGTAGTCAGCCAATGTGAGGAATGGCTCACAGAATGGGTAGTCAGCCAATGTCAGGAATGGCCCACAGAATGGGTAGTCAGCCAATGTGTGGAATGGCTCACAGAATGGGTAGTCAGCCAATGTCAGGAATGGCTCACAGTGTGGGTAGTCAGCCAATGTGAGGAATGGCTCACAGAATGGGTAGTCAGCCAATGTGAGGAATGGCTCTCAGTGCGGGTAGTCAGCCAATGTGAGGAATGGCTCACAGAATGGGTAGTCAGCCAATGTGAGGAATGGCTCACAGAATGGGTAGTCAGCCAATGTGAGGAATGGCTCACCTCGTAGTAGACAGACCAGCTGTTGATCTTCACGGAGCCATGCTTGTGAGGGAGATTTATGTGGCGCATTAGATGACGCTGTTTTATCAGTATTACACTATCATTTGCTGTTCTGTTTCATGTTCTGCTTTATGAGCTGCTAGTCGGGCAGACTAAAACATTAGTGGAATAAGTCCTGCTATCTGGTTTTTATTTATTGAACTTTCAAATGGAGATTTGATGTATGGAAAATGTATAGTGAACCTTTAGGTGCTGATATTACATTTTACTTTATATTCTGCGCTGGTTACTGCTAGCAAAGGTGCAGAGGTTATAAAATCATGCTGACTATTAAGAATCGCGTGTAGATTTTTTTACTCAAAAAAACGCTGACTAGGAAGGAATCTAAACGGTCAGAAGATGGAGATGAAATCTGTCCATTAGCTGACAATCTGAAGAAAAATACCATAAAAACGTCATAAATACAAAAAAACAAAGTGTCACAAAAACAGGAAAGAAATGGGATTCGCAAAACAACCTGCTCAATGGAACAAGCAGAGCAAGAACAAAAACAGCTAAGGGTCGGTGTAATCATTAACCGGGAGCCGTGACGCCAGTGGGCTCTTCAGCAGGATCACTGCTTGTTTGGATGAACCATGACTAGACTGAAAAGAGTGACAGAAAACATTATTTTCCAACAACAAGTCCCAATAAACTGTAGGGCAGAGGCCTTGAGAGCGACCCGTGTCACAAAACTGCCCATCGATAACCTCCACTGAACTCTCGTTTTTATTATTTTAACAAAATACGGACTATTCGAGGATATAAGGAAAGGTTGTGAGGGGGAATGCCTTTTACATTGAATATTTTTTCTGGAAATAGAATGTTGAGCTTGAAAAGATTCCAATATTAGGTTTCATGACAACTTCCTGTAGATCTGCGGAATGGGCTTATTAATGGCCGCCATCGTAACTGTCCTAAATCAAGGTCTACATCAAGAGTTAGGTCACTGTCTGGCCTGGGAGTCAATAATCCAAAATCTAAATGGGGGCAGGCACTAGGGTTGCCACCTTTTCTTCAAAAAAATACCAGCCTTGGCACTGCCAGGTGGCAACCCTAGCAGGCACTGATATGGTAAACTCAGGATTGACGCACGGAGGTGCTTTCAGTGCAGTGCTCCGCAATACTCATTTCTTTAGCAAAAAAAATCCCAGCCGTACTGCTGTAGATAAGCCCTGCTGCTAAAATACTGGCTGGGTTGCAACCCTGGCTCTAGGGTGCATCACAAACTCAAACACAAACTCAAATGTGTGATTTTATAGTAATCATGGAAGACTTATGTAGACCACGTGATGTAATTTTGTAGCCACCAGATAATACCATAATCTCAGGGTTACAGCTATGCCAGCTGTGGTAAAGAAGAGGTATACATATTGGTGTAGGGGGAGGGTTTTTTTAGATGCCAATTAAACCCTTTTTGTAGCACAATATTCCTGCCCTAAAAATAAATGAAATTCACCAAAACGTATATAAATGATCATTTCATGTTTATTGTCAAAGTATATATACTTCACAAGGAACATAAGAGAAAAATACAGTATTATTTTCTTATATGTACACAGCGTCATAGAGATATATTTAAACTTTGATTTAATTTACACAAATTTCTGATATGTTAATAAAAGTTATTTTATAATGGAGAGATTACTATACAGAATTTATTTACATACATTCAGACAAGGAAAAGGTAAACCATGTAGCTTAAGCCAGACTGACCTAGTGATGAGGCAAGCCGGCTGATATCCCCCTTTGTTTTGCCCTTAACATCTGTAGGGTGTTTTAATAGAAGAGGACCACCTTAAAACAATAAAGTGAAAGCTATGGCTGTTCTTGGCTCAAGAGCTTCCATTCTGTTTTGAGAAGGCAAAATTATTCTGTTTTCCAAGAGGTACACAGGCAGTTATTTTACAAAGTCTTGTGGCCATAAAGACCAGCTAAACAGAAGCCCACTGAGCCAATGATAGAGAGGGTCTTACAGGGACAGGTAACCATGCATTTTTTGACCTCTTGCTTTGCATCATGGGAATGATAGCCTATGGCCGCTGATTGGTCACTTAATATTATTACCAGCCTTCCGCTGCATTGGAAAAAAAAAAATGTTTAAATTAATGTAGTCCTACTGTTAAATCGTACACCCCTCTACAAGCCAAAGGACTTCTTCTCCAAGCAACACAAAGGGGGCTTTGGGAAAGTTTACATTGCATTGCAAACTATCATTTCCAACGGGCTAAGTTAAGGCAGAATCAAAGTATTTCATTAAAAAATAAACATAATTCACAGGAAAAGAGGAGAAAAAAAAACAAGTGATAACTAACTAACATCTCCTATCAGCAGCAAGTAATACAACGTGTCTCCCTGTAACCGGCATACTGGATACGGTGTATCGGTAGACGGACATACACAGGTATACCGTATATGTATGTATCTATTAACATATCCATGTGGCCCCTTTAATGGACAAATCTAATGAAACGCAGTGGGGGTCATTAATAATGTGGGTCAATTTGGAAAACTCTCACTTTTACAATGTCCATCCCAAATCAGTCTTCATACATAACCCCCAATGTCCCCTCCACGGCGGCAAACCCTGTGCCATGCATTCTCCATAATCATTACCCCCATTGTGAAGGGGCTTGCCGTCCAGTATTTGCTTGTATAGAAATGTTTTCATTTTGAAACCTCCTTGATATGTCTGTAGCTCACACTTCATGAGAACAAAGGGGTGTAACGTGTTAACACAGACGCATATAAAAAAAAAAAAGGGGAAAAAAAACCACAAAATAAAAGTAGAAAAACAATTAATGGCACAGGAGATATCAGAATAATACACTGATTTTCTATTTTCCAACAAATACTTATTTTCTTTATGTCGTAATTTAAAAAAAATATCTTTTAAAATAAAAATAAACTACTTTAGGGGGGAATATTGTACTCCTCTATTTACAGCCGTCGGAAACAAAAGGGTAATATGGCGTGCTAATAATTCGCCCCGCGCTCTGGCGAAGGAGGATGGCTCTATTCACAGCTGTTGTATGATTGTGTTTGTTTGTTCCAGCGTTTACATATATTAATGGACAGCACTTTCCATTTAACCATTTCTTCTGCCAGAGTCTACAGATATACTTAGGAATGTATTCATGACAGGGGGAATTGTGGGGAATTTCAAAAGGTAAAGGCCAAAGCGGCCGAGCTGGAAAAATTAGCAAATTCAGTTTTGGCTTTAGGTCTGAAATTTCCCTGTAATTCTCTCTTTTATGAATAAAGCCCTTAGTGCTCCTTATTTCCTTCTCTTATCTGTAATTTTTGGAGCCAAGTAAACATAGATCCCAGTCCAAGTCAACAGAGTTTGCTTATCGGACAAGGATGGCTAGCAGAACGCTAGATCTGTATTGCAGCCCTCTGGCAATGGAAGGGTTACTTGCACCTACAATAATGGAGAACAGTTTTCGGGCATTAGATAAACAGGACTACATGAAGTGCGCGATAGCACCCAACAAGGTATGGATATTCATTGCATAATATTATTTATCAAGTAGAAATAGTAATATGGTACAGCTTCAAGATATGTCCTCTCCGGCGCTAACCCCACTGCTTACGCGGTGTAATAAATACTGATATGGTTTGTGTGTTTTCTTTTCACAGAAAGACTGCACATCGGACCACTGAGAAGAAAGAATCGCAAATGTATTGAAACCGAGGGAAAAAAACAAGAACAGGAAGAAAATAAACGTTTTGGACGAAACACATTTAGCATCTCTGCCTCCGGCCAGCTCTACAGACTGGCTGTGAAAGGGATAATAGGAGATGAGGGGGCTCTCCCTGGAGATAAAAAAAAAAACATGTTTGGGGGAATACCAGGTTCCTCACCCCTCTCCCCCCAAACCCCCCCTCCCCTACAAGATATACCAATATGGACAATCACTATGTATATATATATATATATATATATATATATACTGCACTGACAGCAAAATTGATCTTCATGTGATTTTTTTATTGGAATTAAATTAATTGCTGATTGGGTGGGGGGGGGGGGGGGGGGGTTTGTTTTTCAAGCGTATATTCAAAAGGAAATTGTAGGAAACTTCAAACCAAAGTGAATTCAGCTGAATTGGAGAATTTTTTGGCTACTTTGAAATTCCCTTGTCAATTCCCTCTTTAATGAATAAAGTTATTTGTCTTATTGAAACTGTATCTATTGAAGAGGAATAAGGCACAGAACCTGAGTGTAGAACATTATCCCTATAAGTGGTCCCATTATAAGATGTATTGAGCTTCTGACCGATCAGACTCCACAGTCTAAAATATCTAATAATAGAGCAACATTAATGCTGAATGATGGGCTAAGACCTCCTCCCTCCCTACTACAGCATCCGCAGATTTACTATTAAAGGAACCTAGGAAACACCTGGGGCCACATTCAGCGGCTACATTTAGAGTTACTACAAAAGTTATAGCACGTCCTCTTTTCTCTGTAGAGAAAATAGAATGGTAGACATGGTAAATCTAAACTAATCTGAGGGCAGGCTAGCAGGAAGGTTGCCACATAGCTTATTTCAGAACATTACTGACATTCATTTTTTGGAAACTTTCAAAATTAAAATTGATTTTATATATATATATATATATTTTAGAAATAACAATAATGAAAACTATTAATAAATATTTTTTTCTTTGAAAAACATAATAAAGGAGTTTAGTTAGGGATTTATTTCTTTTATAGGGGTTGTTTGCTTTGGCTTCTTTTTCCCATAAAAAAATATAAAAAAAGATTTCATTTTAAAAAAAATTAGAGCCTAACTAACCAAGAACTAGGGTTCCCCAGCTAATCTCACCCAAGAGTCAGTCATCTAAATTGTACAAATGGCTTCTAGATTAAATCAATAGGTATTTGAACCCCTCCAATGTTTCTATAAGCTTTTCCTCTGTTCACATTAACCATTTATTTTTTGGTTTAAAAAATACATTGGGAATTATTTATAAAACCTATTTCTGGGGTAAAGTTCTAAAAGTGATGTAAGCAGCAGGAGCATTCCGCTGGTTTCCATGGTGATATCAGCAGGAACATTCCATTGGTTTCCATGGTGATATCAGCAGGAACATTCCATTGGTTTCCATGGTGATATCAGCAGGAACATTCCATTGGTTTCCATAGTGACTGAACCAACTTTTAGAATGTTGCTCTAGAATGTTTCTGTTAGGCTGGCATCATTGGGGCAGCTAAATGTGTTTTAATTACCTATTTGTAGCCTTTTTATTATTTAAAGGCATAATTATTTCTCTTTTCAGTCCTAACAGATTTAAGAAATGCCTTGATCTCAAGTGATCCAATGGTGATGTCATCACTGGCCCCAAAAATTAAAATCCATGGTGTGATTGGAAAAATAAGCCTACCCTATTAACCTTTTCACTACAACAAAGAGCACTACTGAGATGCAGATAGGAGAGCATGGAGATCCAATGAGTCTCTTTCCCTCTTGGAAGACAATCTTCATTCACAGCCAAGATAAATAGAAGGTGAGATCTGATCACAGTCACTGCTGACGTCAAGTTGAACCAAGGCTTTGTTCCACAATAACTTATGACGGGGAGGCGAACAAAGTGCTGGGAGGTTCGTGTGTCAAACGGAAGAACGCGTTGGGGTTCAGTTTGATAAACGTGAGGAGCGGCTGCTCCGGGGAAACCTGTGGACCTTGATGTGTTTGGACAGATGGTCACTCCGAGCGAATCTCTTCTCACAGACAGCGCACTGGTACGGCTTCACCCCAGAATGCGAACGACGATGGCGAGAAAGCTCATCGGAACGGGAAAACCTGGGGGGGGGAAAGAATCAGAAGGAAAGTGGTGTGAAATCCTGCCTTCAGTATCAGAAACGCACAGAGAAAAGTCCACCACAACATCTACATGAAAATAAAAACAAACATTTCCCGGGGAACGGAACAAAGTCAGATCTACTTGTATTACATCCCAATGTGCAAATCTGTGGCAGTCTAGAAGTTCCATCGCTTTGTAACCCATGATCATACTCGCAGAGAACAGGAGCTAGTCACTGCACAAATCAGGCCAAGCTAGCCGAGTTAGAAACGTTCTCCAGCTTACAAATCAAACCATTAGTTATACTGTGATGAAAAACGATCTGTACATTGTGTTAGAAGAATTGCAAGCAAATTCATAAAATAAGAGAAACATATGTTTTCAATGTGTCTGCCGAGTCTCCTGCTTATGACATCACCTTGTAGCTTGATATGCAAATTAACACATTTTCAGAAAGACATTTGCATATCAAGCCACCAGGTGATGTCATAAGCAAGAGACTCGGCAGACACATTTAAATTATACATTTCTCTTATTTTATGCATCTGCTGTATTTCTGCCGACACAATATATAGATAATTATACTCTACAGTCACAGTATGAGTCACTTTAACATTTCCAGAATGATTGTTGAATTTGTCAGGCACCTCTAAGTAGAAGGAAGGGAGGGGATCTAAAGGCATGTTTTTCCCCCTCATCTGCCACTGGATTGTGAGGCACTAGTTCCTAAAGGTCTACTCAATAAACAGGGAATTGAGAGGGGAATTTCAAACTTTAGGCCAATGCAGCCGAGTGGGAGAATTTTTCCACCTCCGCTAATTTGCCCTTAAGTTTGAAATTCCCTCCTCAATGTCCGGCCATTCTATTTTTATTGAATAGACCGCCCACCAACAGACCTCACACTATTTGGATTAATATATCCGATGCAGAGTATGTTCCAAAGTCTTGTACATTTTATTGACTCATTTGTCCCATAATTATATGAACGACCGGCTGATCTTCCAAAAAGTTCTGCAGCAGCTGCACCTCACGAAGGCATGTGGGTAGGTATTTTATTATACATGTTTATTGCTGAGATCTGCTTTGCTCTCAAAGAAACATGTGTGTCCGCTTAAATACAGATGAGATCCAAAGATGTATCGGGATGATCTGTACTTAATCTTCTACCAGCACCAAATGGTAGCACCCACCTCCAGGCTCACCCTTACTCCAGATGTACTAACCCATCAATTAAATCGATCCCGATCCCCTTATGTGCATCAATAAGATATAAGCTGAAGCTATATATTGTATGGACTTAGAGTCAAAGATTTCTAGTAAAATCTAACGTTTTCATGCAGTTATCACAGTTTAGTAAATCTTCCCCACTATAATTTATTAGCAGTAATACACACATACTCTGCGCCAAGGATAAGATGCTGGCTAAGCATCATGGGAATTGTAGTTCACAACAGCTGGAATGCCAAGCATTTGCCCAGGATTGCCCCTTTGTAGGGAAACTATTGATCTTGTTACTCTCTGGGGAGAGTCAAACTCTGCCATCGGCTCCTGGTTTATAAAGTATTTAAAAAGCTTTGACACATTGTTCAAAAAACAAAGAAAAGACTTCTCCTCAACATGTGTACCAAATCTATTGTTCTGAAATCCCACAGAATTTCCAAAACAGAAGTGGAATTTATTAAAAAAAAAAATGTGGATTTACTACAGAATGTGTCCTCGCTGTGAACTCAGGCTGAGAGCAGAACTAAAAATCTGATAAACGCCCCACTCAAACATCTGATTATTATATATTGTCTAAGTCAGGAGCCTCTGAGTAATGAGGAAGTGGCCTGGTGACCACTGACCACGAGCAAACTATATTATTAATTACATCAGCCTCTAATAACAAATCATGTAATAGTTTCCAATCTCCAACCTCGCCATCAACAAAAACATGCCAACCATGCAGACGTTGCATTCATTAACTGACCAATTATTTACTATATCATTTCCTACTCCAAAGTGGAATAATTATGTATGTAATTCCCTCCCACCTACCACTGTTCTGTTAAAAGTCTTTAAAAGGCCAGATCCAGGCATCTTATATTCTGTATATTGTACGTGTGTTTAATACATGTGAATTGCATGTCCAGTTCTTCGGTAGTTTTACATGAAAAAAACATGGAAGAATTAGGAAGTTCTCTATGACCTTGCGAGCGGATGAACCGCCCTCCCAGTCAGGAGATAGGTGCAGTACATATAGTGTTTTGGTATGCGTTGTATGCTAAACTGTAGCGACAGTAAATATTACAGACTCGAGTTACACACAGACATCACACGGCTCCTATTTCTGGGTAGAATGAATTCCAATACCAAAATCTGAATCGAATTTCTGGGTGATTCCAAACTTGCCAACAGTCCCGCTTTTGCCGAGAAAGTCCCATTTTTGGGGGGGCCAGTCCTGTCCCGTCAAATTCAGGTCTGTTCCGGCATTGATACTGCATTTAAACTGTGTCTGTCTAAGAGTGTGAACTCTGGGGGTCATGTACTAAACAAGTGCAATGGGGGGAAAAAAAAAGTAATTTGCGACTATTTGTAACATTTTGCTCTTTTTTCCCTGATTTGCGCCTCTTCCGTTTATTTTTATTGAGCGTGCATTTTTCCGGTTGCGCTAATAAATTGCGATTATATTTGCGCACGCTAAAGTTTTGCGAATACTTTGTGAAAAAAAAATTCTTATTTTCGGGTGAAAATTACACCGGCTTTTAGCGAGCGCGATCAAAAGAGGTAGAAAAAATATTCGCAAAATTGTCTTTATTCGCAATTTGCTCGTATGTACTATTGGAGTGTTTAGAACATTGCAATGGGAGCAAAGCGTAAAAATAGTTTTGCACATAAAGTATATTTGCCTTTTTTTAGTACATGTCGCTCTCTGTATCTATACCGGGGGAGCTGGCGCTCAATCTCTGCGCGCTTTTCGTCCCCCCGATACAACTACAGAGAGTTGGCAAGTATGTGTTTTCTGGATTTGTAGGCAACACAGCGGCTCAGGGGTTAAAAGTAGTATGGTTCAGTGGGACAAAGTGTTCACGTGAATGTTGGGCAGGTCACCTGTTAGAACAGGATACATGTGAGAGCAGGTTTGATCTGCTCCTGTTAATGCAGCAACAAACTGAGTTCACTACAGGTTACAAGCAGCAGCTCTACAGGAACAACCTGTGCACATAGCTGCATGGTATGGCCCGGCACACCTCTCTAGGCGAGCTTCAATGGTACACTCTGTATTTAAAGTGCCACCTATCTTCGCTTTTATATGCTGCACATGTGTTTAATATATAGGTGTAACGCTTGTTTGTTTTGTTTTGTTTTTACTTTAAAACAATTTACAGTGGTTTTACATTGAAAATAATTTAAACAGAGCGTCTTAATTCAGACAGGTCCAATAAGGATGGGCTTGGAAAGGTAGCAACAGAAATAAATGTATTTCATATTATTTGCAGTGTTTAGGAGATATTAAAATATTAATCAGAGCACAGTGACAATACAGCCAGGTAGAATTACATTCTCACAGTTGCCAACATCAGCCGTGTTCTACATGCTGCAGAAAGAGCATGCAAAATGCAGCTCAGCAGTATATAGGATGGATATACGCACAGATACAATCCAATTAATTAATCATGGTAGGTCCTATGAGATCTCCACCCTGATTAATTAATTGGATTGTGTCTGTGCGTATATCCATCCTACATACTGCCAGGCTGCGCTTTGCATGCTCTTTCTGCAGCATGTGGAACAAATATGTGTCCCTAGAAACATGGCAGATGTTGGCAACTATGCATTCTGCCGCTAAGGCTACTATAGGTCACCTTTACTTGCGATTTGGATGGCAAATATATATTGCGGGGATGGATAAATATAATTTTTGTCCTGCAGGATGCATCTGTTGTATCCTTTATTAAAAGGGATGGCATGGTTCCTGACAGAAGCAAACAAATTATAATACAAATTCTCACTCGTCCCCTTGCAAGTGTCTAATGATCTTAGCGCTTAGATTAGCCAATGACTGGGATAAAAACAAATGAAGATTGGAATAATAGTCCAATAATAGAAAGGTCACCATTTCGTGACTGATTTACTAAGATACAATAATAATAATAATAATAATGACAGAGTATTTGACCAGGAAGGGTATACTGACACATGGCCTCGTTTTTCAACTACATCCTGAGGATGTTACTATTGTCCAACTTAATCGTACACAACTTAAAGACCTCGGAAGGAATGATGGGTTGAGTGGGCCCCACCAGAAATTAAATACAGTAAAACATAGAAGCTGTCAGGTCTCACGATCCTAGTTGGGTGGCCCTAAGCTGCTACTCGATTCAGGATCTTTGCAAACTAATGACTCATTTGCTCTTTTACGATTTTTACTAACCTCCATCCACATCCAGGCCACGTGCATGCAAAGGGCTTCTCTCCCGTGTGTCGCCGCAGGTGGGCCTTGAGGTGGCTGCTCTTGGTGTACATTTTGGTGCACCCCGGGAAAGTACATTTGTGCATTTTTAGGAGTTCCGTGGCTGGATTCTTTTGGAACTTCTGGCCCACCATGAGCCCAGATTGTCCCTGATTCCCACTTCCAGGCCCCATGGGTTTAGCAGCGATGGGTACGGGCGCTATCCGGACAAACTTAGAAGACAAGTTCGATGACTGGACTAGCTGTGGAACCAGAGCAAATGTCTGACCTTGAATGTTGACCAAAAGTTGAGCGACTTTAATGTTGTCTGGGAACTGCGTCGGTGAAGCCTGCCCGGCACTGGACTCTTGTTTGATCTCTATGGGTTGAATCTGCAGAATGACAGGAATCCCACCCTCAACATTTAGGCCGGCTGAGTCTTTGGTGCCAGCTTCTGCCTGCACCATGCTTTTTGTGTGTTCACTTGTGTCCTCCTCCATGGTGTTGGCCAGCATAGGAATGTCTTTCAGCTGATTGGAAAACAAATGGCCACAACTTCGCAGTTCCTTGACCTCGTGCTGCGCCTCATCTTTTAAGTCGGTTTTCATATTCTCCTCTAGAAACTCCTCGATCTCGTCCAAGGTGGGATGGAACGATGAGGTTTCCTCCATGTCTGCTCCAAACTCAGGTATCTTGAAGAATTCCTCTTTGATCACAGACTGTTGCTTCCTTTTGTCCCACCATGATAAAGAAGTGTTGCTGAGTGTGGTCTGGGACAGAAGGTAGTCTAAGATGCTGTCCTGACTCTCTGCACTACATGTGCTGCCATAGCTAGAACTGAGAACTTGGGAGTCAGGACTGGAACAAGACCGGAAGCTGGAAGAGTCACTGTCATCTTCTGACACGGGTGAGGGCAACATATGGTACGACCTTCCTCCGATCAGCATCTCAGCTGTGAATCCAATAGAAGGCTGAGGAGTGGAGAAGCGTTCATCTGTAGGAATCAAATGATCCACCATTCCTGCATGAGCTTCCAAGGAAATCCCACCAGCATAAGCAAAAAGAAACCCAAAGCAAGGGTCCTGCAAAGACAAAATAAGATATGTGGTCAGATACTGTTTCGGACGCTAACAGTATAATTCAGTGTATTTAGACCAGGTGACTTTGGACATGTGTAGAGTTTCGAAACCGTCCCTACAATTCCTGTACGTTCCACACACAGGTGAGATGTCTATACCAGCAAGTTCAAAAAGGTCCTGTGCAAAATAAAACGTACATTTTGTATACCTTAATTTCAGAATGATAGGAAGAACAACAGAACCCTGTGTTATGGTTTGCAAAAAACGGTACAAAAATTATTATTATAATACCCCCCTTATGCTCTGCCACAGCCCAAACAGATCTGCTCCAGTGCTTCAGTCCTTGGCACCCAGTGCATCCTCCACAAGATCCTTTCAATGTGTTTCGCTGACTTCCTCAGGAGAACTAATATTTAATGAGTCCACATACACTTCCAAGTCAGCCACCATAAGAACCTTGGAAGTGCATATGGACACATTATCGGTTCTCCTGAGGAAGTCAAGCCCGAGACTGGCAAAGCATGTCGAGAGGATCTTGAGGCGGACGCCTCTGGAGTAAAGTATTTGGATGCATCTGGAAACCAATAGGTTGGCTCCTAAATGTGTCTGAGTCATAAGCTCCACAAAGACCCAGGGATAGGCAAATGTCCCTACAAGGATGCTAGGGTCCACGGCAAGGTATGGGAAGGAAACTAGAACATCATTAAATTGTCTGTTACAGACACCCGTAAATATCCACCATAAATAAAGCTGGTGCCTATGACTGCGAATACCCAATGCCCCCTGTTTAACATGTATCTTATGCATTGGTAGTAGCATCTCTGTACCAAACAATACTTTAACCTTCAGGAGTATTCTCCATGGCTGTCAAGGTGTAACACGGCCCACATCAACAGTAGTGTTTATTAGCCAAACTGGTTGTAAGGATATGTTGTACTCCATGATGTGGTCCGAAGAGGTCAATTGAATGTTAATGAGATGGTTTAATGCAAGGCCATGGTGTCCTGGACCTGACATAGGGAGCACAGATTGTTGGCTCCTGTGGGGAGCGGGATAAAGGGCCCTTTCTAAGATACAGCAAGTGAATTACAAGAACTACAGTCATTGCCCTGCCATGATATGAACACTGGGACTGTTACGTTGTATGAAGACTCTACACATGATGCTTTTAGCCCAGGCTTGTCTTCTATATGTTACACTGACGCTTTGTCCTCCACACTTCAAAATGAATAGTCAAAAGCGGATTATGTTCTTTTTTTAACCCCTGTATAGCTGGAGGAAAACTGAGAGGCTACACGGGCTACTCTCTCAGCAAAAAAACCCCCGAGACAATAGGTTCAGAAATGCATTGCACACCAGCTCGAGAACCAGCTCCCCCAAATGTGTCTTGTACCCCATGTTTTCATGGTACATGGTCTCTAAATAATCTTATATCCAAATATGAAGTGTCGGTACTTCTTTGCTTCCCACATCTTACACGTACCATCTGAGATAAGAGCTGACAAGTTCGTAAAGCTTTTTATCATTGCTCCGTACTGATCACTCTCGTTTAAAAATGCCTGTATTCATTAAAATGTGACGGTCTGCATCCCAAATACATTTCATCTACTCACAAATATCAGGCTTTGCAGCTTCAACTGATCCTTTCACTCAGCTCTCAGCATTTCAGCAAGAGCTGGGGAAGATACACATAAGTATGCAAGAAAGTGGAAATAGCTGGAGTTAAGGTCAGATCTATTCAGATTAATAGGCAGAAAATGGTAGCTATTCGGAGAGTGTGATTGAGAGGAATGGCTGCTTAGGGTACAAGGAACAAAGAATAAGTGGGGTAAAGAGTGGGCATTTAAACCCTTTCCTTTGCTTGATGTCATATGTAACTAAGCCGAATTTTGTTGTTTCTGGCAATTTGTTTAGGAATTCGTTACGCATTTTAAACAACAACAGTGCCGGAAAGGGGTCATGCGGTTTAAGAATCCGGCAAAAAAAAGAATGTTCTTTCCTGGGATGATCGGATTTCTCTCTGTTGTATAAGAAGTGGGTTTTGGAAAATGTATACCAGAGGCCTGCATGGAAAAAAAATAATCAACAAAACCACTTAGAAAGAAAAAAAAATAACTTATGTTGCTTGAAGTACAGACATTTAAAACATAAATACTTAAATGAAAGAACCGGAAAAATAAGTACCTTACTGAGCCCTCTTTTCTCTGTATAGCTCTGTCAGGGGGCGGCCACATTAGGTCACATCTTCCTACAGAACTGACCCAGCATGCTAAACAACATGTCCGCCTCCTGGTAAAACTATTCAAAGCTAACTGTGTCCCGTAAGGTATTTTCTTTATATTCTTTCATTAAAGCATTTCTATTTCAAATATCAACAATTGAAGCAATATTTCAATTAAACAATTTAATTTGCAGTTGTCGTTTAATAGAAAAATGTAGACACCTTGTTGTTTTCACTTCTAAAATTCTTCACTCCTAGACTCCCTGAATCCTTCTACCCTCTTCTGAGAAGGATGTGGCTCTGATAAACGACTGTAAAGGGGGGGGGGGGGGGGGGGGGGTGATAACCAGGAAAGGTTAAAGCATCTTAACATGTATAGCTTGGAGAAAAGACGTAACAGGGGGGATATGATAGAAACATTTATATACATAAAGGGAATCAACACAGTAACGGAGGAGAGTATATTTATATGAAGATAAACTACCACAACTAGAGGACATAGTCTGAAATTAGAGGGGCAACGATTTAAACGTAATATCAGGAAGTATTACTTTACTGAGAGGGTAGTGGATGTATGGAATAGCCTGCCAGTAGAAGTGGTAGAGGTTAATACAGTGAAGGAGTTTAAGCATGCGTGGGATAGACACAAGGCTATCCTAGCTATAAAACCGGGAACGGGGGACTAATAAAAGCACTCAAAAAATTGGGCAGACTGGATGGACCGAATGGTTCTTATCTGACGACACATTCTATGTTTCTATAACCAAATTGCTCTAAACCCTGCGTATTTCTTGATCGCAGTCAGATTCCTGAAGAGTTCTATAACTGTACCATCAAATAAACTGTCAGCTGAGAGCATGGTGTAAGCCATGTGTTTGCACTAGCTGCTAGCTGGCTTTTCCAGAGGTGGAAAGATCATTAAAATATTATCAGCGCCTTTGAAGAGTTACCTATTAAAAAGAGTCCTAGCAGAGAAACATATGGTGACAGTGACTTTCTGTGAAAGAATGTCCCGTGGATATCATATAACAAACAAACAGAGTTGAAAGAACTCGGTCACATGTAGCCATTTGGGGGTCATCTATAAAAACTCCGGCACTTGTTATGTGTAACGCAGATTGCGCTTTTTTTTTTTTTTTTTATAAATGCAGACACTTTGCAGTGCGGGAGAGGGACCCCCGCCAAACAATGATTCCCCGGCGCTAATATGGCTCCTGGGGTTTTTTATACATTGGCTGCGCCAGCACAACGATTACCCCCACGACCAAAAAGTACGTAACCTGCGGACGCAGCGCAGACTCCTGAATCTTGCACACATTGATAGCCCCATTATTTGGGGGGGGGGTTTACCGGCATATCTGGCATGTTTACACATGACCCCCATTGCTTGTTATTATGTCAATATAGAGAAATATATGCTCACAAATTAGCTATACATTGCACTAGCACAATAACAAACAAGTAAATCAAATTGACATCACTGTGTGGCTTGATATGCAAATTAAACATTTCCAATTGAACATAGCCGCACAGTGATGTCATATTTTCCACCTAGTTTATGCATTTATTACAATTCTGCTAACACAAGGCATTGATCATTTTTAATCTTTTTTATACTCTAAATTCCCCTTAATCTTTAGGGGATACAGTCCATACAAGTGGAGTCCTTTTAATTCAACTCCCAATACCACCAAGCATTTATAAATTCTGGAAGTTGATGTAACACAGTTATTTGTACAGTATAGCTCTAGTTTCCTTACTAAAGAGCCATTGGTTATTGGAGGCCGTTCTGTGAAGGTTAAGATGGTGGTAAACTGATCGACCCAATTGTTGAGTTGAAACTGATTCTAATTTTCGAAACAATTCTGTCTCTAGTCAATCGTTTTATTTCAGAATCTGCTGACACGTCAGATTATGTGATAACCACGGAATCTGAATTACATTAATCCATTGCAGGTTGCTATCCTATATTCTCTCGGCATAACAAAGTTGTTGGTGTCAGAGAGAGTGATCGGCCAGAGGTTGGCTTGATCATGTTTATTTTCTAGCAGATCTGATCAGATAATCAGTAGATATGTGAGAATGAACTCAGCTGAAAAACAAGATTGCGCGATACATTGTAAACATGTTGTTGAGTAGGTAACTCCCATTCTAATTTTTTTCCCATTGTTTTGATGTTTTTTTTTCTCTCTTTTTTTCTCCCCCCTTCCCAAATGTTTTCCTGCTTTCTGGATGCAATTAAGACACTGACTGTTTGCAGAATCCCCGAGCAGCGAAAGAGGACAGATACTTTCATCTTACATTTCACAGTTCATCCCACCCGTGAGATTTATTACTGTAGCAGAGCTGGGTTTATATATTTAAATTATAATGTTATTTCATTTGCATTTAGCAAGTTCCAGAGCACCGGACAAAACAAAGAATATAATTCTTGTCATGCAGCCATAAAAGCCCCGTGCCCAAAAAGTATAGGTTCTACTCAATAAAGAGAGAACTGCAGGGAATTCAGATGTGAATTTCAAACTTTAGGCCAAAGTAGCTGAGTTGTAAAAATTCTCCAGTGAAGCTGAACATTACTTTGACCTTACATTTTAAATTCACTTCTCAGTTCCCTGACATTCTCTCTTTATTGAGTAGACTTGTAAGTGTATTCGCTCTGATTATAAGTTACTACAGACTGTTTGACAGAGATGGGGCAGGCTTTCTGATATCAACTAGTGCATCAAAGCATGTATACATCCCCATGAATCTGCTGAGCCTGGCTGAGGGTAATGATACTCCTATTTGTGAAATAACTGTAGAGTGCTCTGTTGGATCCATCTGATCTCAGGGTATTGTATTACACACTGGAATTAGCTAAAATCCATTTTACACTTACATGCTAGTATGATGGCACATGTTGGCTAAACAGTGCTAAGCTGTACTACACCTTCACACAATGCACAAAAAACTAAAGTTTAAACATTTCTATTTAGTGCACTGAAACTCCTACATGAAGCACTACAACTCCCATGATTCTTAGGCTGCAATTGGGCATGTCTGAGGATTGTAACAGTTGTAGTTTCCCAACAGCTGGAGGAACCTATGATAAAGGCTGACTAGCTTTGCACTTGTTCTTACAGAGAGATTTGGGGATGAGAAGTTTGGGTAGCAGTAGCTTTAATTTAACATCACCCCATATGAGGATAACAAAAGTTACCTTATCACAACAGTTAGATTGCAAGCTCCTGGGAGCAAGTGTAACAGTTTGTACGTACAGGCATGTCTCGCAACGTTTCATTAAATTGTATATAGTAATAGAAACTATACCATATACTATAAACTAAACTATAGAAAATAATAATCATGTGTCTCTTGGTTTAAAAATAAACCAACTATTCGAAATAACGACTTCTACTGTTCCAGCTGCTGGAGACTGCAACTCCCAGTAGGCTCAGCAAGCTGCTGCCTTTCACTTCGAGTCGAGTTTAGTATCTGGGTTGATGTCTCCAGTGTTACCAGCTACACTGTCAGCTCAGTTGCTACAAACACTCTGCTGCCTCGAGTGTCGGAAAATCCAGTCTCTCCCTCTGTGACTCACGTGAGAGGTAAAACTGTCACCCAGAAATGACATATTGATGGATATATATACCAGTCACTTCGAAATGTTCCACCGTCACCATGGAAACCAATGGAACGTTCCTGCTGAACGTTCTATTTTAGAACGTTGGCCCAGAATCGAATTGTGTGTGTGTGTGTGTGTGTGTGTGTGTGTATGTGTGTGTGTGTGTGTGTGTATGTGTGTGTGTGTGAGGGGGGGGGGGGGGGGGAATAACCAAAAGATTATCAAGATTATTAGTTCCTGTTTTAATATTTCTATTATAGCTCTACACACAACAGATGCAGGGGGGACTCGGGGTGTAATAGGGATCATATTGGGGTATATACACACAAGCTTAAAAAAAACACATGATGTAACATTGTAAACAGCTTGCATCTGTCCTCCTTTCCTTAATGGGGCCCCTTAATACATCAATGGGGGCCCATCACAGGGGAAAACACACAGCAGATGGACACTGATACTATTATTAACAATAATAATAACAATACATTGGATTATTTCAGCCCTTCCACTATAGATTCCACAAAAAAAAATAAAAAATCCAAAACATTTAATTGTAATTTATTCAAACTCCAAATCGGCAGTTATATGTTCCTTAACCCTCTGCTTGCCACTGGGGAGTGCTGCTGCCATGTCATTAGACGGTGAGAGCATGCCAGTGCTGTCCCTGGCAGGGTTAAAGCTTCTGCTTGTGAATGGATCATTGTAAAGCTTGTTATTTAGTCCTTTTTTTTTTTACTCCACTCCCTTTCTTCTGGCCTCTAGTGCTGAACATGACCGCTAGTAACCCTCCTCCCCCTCCTACCCCCCTGCATGCAACTACTGTCAACATCCCAACAGAGCAAGAGGAAAACACAGGGTTAAATGTAATGCTGTGTGATGCTAATGAATTATTAATCTCCAGAACGGGCATATGGATGTGTGTGTGTATGTGTGTGTGCATGTATCCATGTGTGTGTATGTGTGTGTGTGTGTGCATGTATCCATGTGTGTGTATGTGTGTGTGCATGTATCCATGTGTGTGTATTTATACAGACGAGTATAACATAGAAATATATTTATCAGTATGTGGGGTTTTTTTCTATCAGTTTGACACATTTTTTTTATTACTGTTCAGATGTGCAAATTTCATGTGAAAGTTAATGCATGTGTGTGTGCACATATATGTAAATAAATATATATATAAAGTTTTAAAATGATTGCTAAGCAGTGTGCACAGGTTAGCTGTGTAACTACTCAATATCATTCTATATGTCACACTAAAATAATATGTACAAGCTCTTGTGTGCAAGTTTCTGTTATATTGCGTATGTTTTATGTCTTATTATTACATTATATATGTACAGAGAGAAATCCTCAGTATATGTTCCTACTGTACAAAGTGCACTAGACTTGCAGGGAATATCTGCATGGAATCTATACAAACAGTGGAATTAGGTCAAGTAGAGCTGGTAACATTAAACTACCTCTTCCTCTGTATCATCTCATAAGACAAGAGGTAACTTCATATCCCCAGGACATCCAAAGCCAGTCCTGAGAAGCAAACACACACAGGACAGAGCTACATGTGTGCACCCAGGCTACACACTGTGCACAATATAAATAGTACTATATGATCTGCTGCTCACATGCATGGTCTGTAATGGAATAGGAGAGAGATCCAGTCACATGCAAAACACAGATTAATAATAAATGAACGGAAAGTAGTGAAGGTAAACAAGTCACCATATGCCAGAGCACAGTGCCCAGTGAGGTGCCCCATGCAGATTTGGGGGTGCCAGGCTTTCTCCTACCTGCTATTAGGTATGCAGCAGATCCCAGGGAATATGATGTCAGGAAGGTAGGTACTTGTCCCCTTGCTGTCCTTGGGTTGGTAGCAGTGTGAGCAGCTGGAATCACATCCACTGTCTGCTTTTAGCCCAGCATAGTACTAGAGAGCATCATATGACTGTGTGTGAGGCTGGGAAAGGCTTGGAGAGGGCTCGACCACATCTCGCCCGCTGATTGGTCCCTGGGATGGAGGGGGGCGTGTCTGGCTCTTACTGTCGTCAGTGGGAGTTGCTGTTGGATCTTCTGTCCTCTGAATCCCAGCCAGGGAATGTTTCCTGACTTCACTAGATCCAGAGCTAATTACTTACTGCAAGGGGGACAGCCTCTCAAATCCACAATAACAAAGTATAAGTGCAGTATGGCTGCTTGCTTGTATAGGGACTCTGTCACCTAAACACTGCTTATACTGTGACTGTATCAGCTAAACACTGCTTATACTGTGACTGTATCAGCTAAACACTGCATATACTGTGACTGTATCACCCAAACACTGCTTATACTGTGACTGTATCACCCAAACACTGCTTATACTGTGACTGTATCACCTAAACACTGCTTATATTGTGACTGTATCACCCAAACACTGCTTATACTGTGACTGTATCACCTAAACACTGCTTATACTGTGACTGTATCACCCAAACACTGCTATACTGTGACTGTCACCTAAACACTGCTTATACTGTGACTGTATCACCCAAACACTGCTTATACTGTGACTGTATCACCCAAACACTGCTTATACTGTGACTGTATCACCCAAACACTGCTTATACTGTGACTGTATCACCCAAACACTGCTTATACTGTGACTGTATCAGCTAAACACTGCTTATACTGTGACTGTATCACCCAAACACTGCTTATACTGTGACTGTATCACCCAAACACTGCTTATACTGTGACTGTATCACCCACACACTGCTTATACTGTGACTGTATCACCCAAACACTGCTTATACTGTGACTGTATCAGCTAAACACTGCTTATACTGTGACTGTATCACACAAACACTGCTTATACTGTGACTGTATCACCTAAACACTGCTTATACTGTGACTGTATCACCTAAACACTGCTTATACTGTGACTGTATCACCTAAACACTGCTTATACTGTGACTGTATCACCCAAACACTGTTCATACTGTGACTGTATCAGCCAAACACTGCTCATACTGTGACTGTATCACCCAAACACTGCTCATACTGTGACTGTATCACCCAAACACTGCTTATACTGTGACTGTATCACCCAAACACTGCTTATACTGTGACTGTATCACCCAAACACTGCTTATACTGTGACTGTATCACCCAAACACTGCTCATACTGTGACTGTATCACCCAAACACTGCTTATACTGTGACTGTCACCCAAACACTGCTTATACTGTGACTGTATCCCCTAAACACTGCTTATACTGTGACTGCATCACCCAAACACTGCTTATACTGTGACTGCATCAAACACTGCTTATACTGTGACTGTATCACCCAAACACTGCTTATACTGTGACTGTATCACCTAAACACTGCTTATACTGTGACTGTATCACCCAAACACTGCTTATACTGTGACTGTATCACCTAAACACTGCTTATACTGTGACTGTATCACCTAAACACTGCTTATACTGTGACTGTATCACCCAAACACTGCTTATACTGTGACTGTGTCACCCAAACCACTGGTTAGGTGATACATTCACAGTATAACCAATGGTTAGGTTGACAGAAACCCTTTGGTACAAAGCTTACCATTATAGTGGAGAATCCTTAGTGATCTAGTACATACACATTTCATCAAAAGCACATTTATTCACTGGGCATCATATGGAGCATCAGCTCTAAGGACCAGGTCTGAGTTAGAGAACAAGAGCTGTTCATGAGCAGTTATCTGCAAGTCTTCTGGCTTGTCTGGTGTGTGAAGATTAAATGAGATCCCCAGAGCATCATTTACACACTAAGTATTCACTCAAGGCTTGTGTTAGTATTATTACAAAGCAGACATTTTATTACATGTACATAGATACACTGGCCACTGCTGCAGAATAAAACACATAATACATAATTAATAGCTAATTATGAAACACCATCAAACACTACAGTGCCGATAATAAATGGATATCTGCATTGTGTGACTGTAATACAAGTCTGCTGAAGATTAATTAATAGGTTGCAGTTATAGCTCTGTAGTGTTAGTTACTTACAAAATGGTTTAATGCTGTACTTGAAGTTTGTCCTGGAAACATTTTGTCATTTAAATTCCTTTGCCTGACAGTTTGTGAAGTAATCAGGAGAAAGTAATGTTACTTTAATTCGAAAGAAATTCCAAAGCTTATAATATTTGATAATGCTGCATCGTTAGAGTAATATGTAGAAATGTTACTAGAGCTACATTCAGACACTTACCTAGAAGAGGATTATTATATACGGGGTCCTGTTGTAAAAATGTATATTAACATACCTACCAAGTGTCCTTAACTAGGGTGGACAGTCCCTATTTTGCACCCAAATCCCCCCTGTTCCTCTTTCCTCCTCTGGCACCCCTCTTATATGGGAGTCATAAGCCCCAAGCGACACCACAAATAGTTAATGATTGGCCATAATGTCTGGTAATGCACCACACCTTCAGCCACTCCCACACAAATAAAAAGTGTCCCTCTCTGGCCATTTGAAATGCAACAAAGGGGGTTTATCCCCAAACAGTGAATTGACAACCGATTTGCAAAGCATAAACCAAATTAGCTAAATCTGCAATAAAAAATGTAATCTGGGATATTCATCTTAAACTTTGTGAGTTCAATTCATTGTTTAGTAAAATAAACCATTCTCATTCTCATAAAACATGTGCCTCTAGATACATTGCTGCAAGTCTGGACATCAGAGTACAATTCAAGTGAAAAGAGAGGTATATAGTAGCTTGTTTTCAGTGTTAGTGCAGCTCCTATGGATCTATATACTGCATATAGATATATATAGTCTATATAATGCATTTTCTATTTTAACCCTTCGGGTGCAGGCCGCTGATCCGGCTGGAGTCAGGTATAGGGCCTCTCTCAGTGACATAGTTACATATTTGCTAAGCTGTCACATTGGGCAATAAGTACAGAGCACAGATTTGGTTTCAGCAAATAATAGCAGAGCATGTCTGAATTTACCCAGCAGTAAATCAGTAATGAATCCATATTATAGCTCCACAGCCATCAGGTGACTACTGACTGCGCTATACACAGAGACACAAGCTAATCAGGAGGTCACACCGACAAGATCATATACATGTATGTGAGGTCCCAGAGGGTGCATAGCAAAAACCTCTATAAGGACACAATGGGGGATGTGTACAATAGTAAAAGTGATGCATTGGATGTGGAAAACAATGGAATGTTCCTGCTGATATCACCATGGAAAACAATGGAATGTTCCTGCTGATATCACCATGGAAACCAATGGAATGTCCCTGCTGATATCACCATGGAAACCAATGGAAAGTTCCTGCTGATATCACCATGGAAACCAATGGAAAGTTCCTGCTGATATCACCACGGAAACCAATGGAAAGTTCCTGCTGATATCACCATGGAAACCAATGGAATGTTCCTGCTGATATCACCACGGAAACCAATGGAATGTTACTGCTGATATCACCATGGAAACCAATGGAGCGTTCCTGCTGATATTACCATGGAAACCAATGGAATGTTTGTGCTGATATCACCATGGAAACCAATGGAATACACAATCACTGAATCACTGCACAATTACTGAATCACTACACAATCACTGCACAATTACTGAATCACTGCACAATCGCTGAATCACTGCACAATCACTGCACAATCGCTGAATCACTGCACAATCACTGCAATGCCATCTCTTTGGCATACTGACTCTCCAACCCTGACTTTCGAGATGGGTAGATGTCTAGATCGTCAGCTCTTGAGCTTTCAGAATTTAAACTATTATGTACTGAGCATATCATCACTAAAAACTATTTATTGTGAATAGCGTAACCTGCTCTCGGGCACAATATTATTTATATCAGCAGTTTATTTTGTATAAACCTTCGGATAGGGGCAGATCACATATAGGTCTCCACCTGTTGCTGACCTACATTTGCTTTGGCCGGATGAGATTTATGGGATTTGAAGTTCAAGGTACCTAATAATATTTGAGGACGTATCACACATCATGTTTAATCCCCTGTGGTGGAGCGAGCCAGCAGGGCGTCCGCGGCCCCCCTAAGCAGAGAACCTTCACACTTTATGCTGATTCTCCTGAGACGAAAACTATACATTTTATTCATGAAAGAGAGAATTACAGGGAATTTCAAACTTATGGCCAAAGTCACTGAGTCAGAATAAATCTTCCACCCATCTGCATACGCTGGCCTTAAGATTGAACTTCCCTTCTCAAAGCCCCACCCTGATACCACCCAATGTGCCCCTAACAGCCCTGGGTGAGAGTCTTCTTGGTGGGCAGTCTGGCTCATGTTACTTTGTTCCCTGCCAGGGTTGCAGTACTTGGTGCGCACAGGCAGGGGTTAAAGTAATACCTACCAGGATCAGTTCACAAGGCCGTCTGACCGGGCTGAGGTATTTCTGCAACATGTGAGCCAGCGAGGTGGCTGGTGGCGTGTGGAATCCAGATCACGCTTTCTCTGAGCGCTTTGGAGGCCACAGGGCAAAACATGCATGGTACACGTTACGCAACGCTCCCTGTAACTGGGATTCTGCAAACAAACACTGCCAGCCATGTATACAGCGCTGGCTGAGCATCTTTTACACTAAAAGCGATGTAATCAGCAGGAACATGCAATTCGTTTCCACGGTAACTGTGCAACCTTTATGCATAAAATAAGAGAAATGTGTGTTTTAAATATGTCTGTGGTTGTCTCCTAATTATGACATCACCTTGTGGCCTGATATACACTGAAAAGTAGCTCATTTGCATACAAAGCCGCCGGTGATGTCATAACCATGCGACACGGTTAAAACACTTTTTTTTGCCTTATTTAGGCATTTGCTTAATACAATGGCAGAATTTTTTTAAAAAAATGTTATTCTCTACATACACGGTATAAGCAGGACCATGCCATGAACTTTCCTCACAAAGGATTTTTATTTGGCTTATGGAGAATTCTTATGACATCACTTAAACAGGGGATAAATAAGTTTTGACACTAACTTGAATAGCTAAAAAGTTAATGTATTTGACCAGCTGTAGCTCGCTTGGTTGTGCATAGCTTTAAATACGTTGCATGCTTCCACACTTCTACCAGGTAATATGATATTCTGATGTCAGACATTTGGTGTATTTACAATATCTTACGTCAGCATCCTGCCAGTCTATGTCAGAAGGGCAAACATTCCCATAGTGATGCAAATCCTACAGCTGTTACAGAGAGAAAGCAGAGTAAAGGGAATCACAAGGTTCATAGCAGGGTCGCTGGATCAGAAGCAGGATTTCTATCTTGCCCATTGGTTACCGGCCACATATAACTTTTGACTTCTGATTGCAGTGTGTAGACGTCACATGCGACTAAAAGAAAAATGCCAGAGCTGCCCGCCCTGATCGTAGAGTTCTGCCTGGTTTATGGGTCAGTCTGTCTGTGTAACTGGGTCTGTACCAAGCCCTGCGCAAATAGTTAGTATAAATAAACAATATTATTATATAATATCTCGAAAGTCAGGGAGAAAATACTCCTTTCACTGGATTCCACATGACAATTAGTTATTACTTTAAAAGTAAAATATTAGTTATCTTTACACACTGTCACTTTATATCAATGCATTATACAGGGCCAACTCTGTTCTTCTAGCAGGAGAAACTCACCAGACCCTGCACAATGTATAGAAGAATATATAGAAGAGCTCAGCTGGCCATGGATAATGCAGAGTTACATCTTTACACACTGTCACTTTATAACAATGCATTATACAGGACCAACTCTGTTCTTCTAGCAGGAGAAACTCATCAGACCCTGCACAATGTATAGAATATATAGAAGAGCTCAGCTGGCCATGGATAATGCAGAGTTACATCTTTACACACTGACACTTTATATCAATGCATTATACAGGGCCAACTCTGTTCTTCTAGCAGGAGAAACTCACCAGACCCTGCAAAATGTATAGAAGAATATATAGAAGAGCTCAGCTGGCCATGGATAATGCAGAGTTACATCTTTACACACTGTCACTATATAACAATGTATTATACAGAGCCAACTCTGTTCTTCTAGCAGGAGAAACTCACCAGACCCTGCACAATGTATAGAAGAATATATAGAAGAGCTCAGCTGGCCATGGATAATGCAGAGTTACATCTTTACACACAGTCACTTTATAACAATGCATTATACAGGGCCAACTCTGTTCTTCTAGCAGGAGAAACTCACCAGACCCTGCACAATGTATAGAAGAATATATAGAAGAGCTCAGCTGGCCATGGATAATGCAGAGTTACATCTTTACACACTGTCACTTTATAACAATGTATTATACAGGACCAACTCTGTTCTTCTAGCAGGAGAAAGTCACCAGACACTGCACAATGTATAGAAGAATATATAGAAGAGCTCAGCTGGCCATGGATAATGCAGAGTTACATCTTTACACAATGTCACTTTATAACAATGCATTATACAGGGCCAACTCTGTTCTTCTAGCATGAGAAACTCACCAGGCCATGCACAATGTATAGAAGAATATATAGAAGAGCTCAGCTGGTCATGGATAATGCAGAGTTACATCTTTACACACTGTCACTTTATAACAATGCATTATACAGGACCAACTCTGTTCTTCTAGCAGGAGAAACTCACCAGACCCTGCACAATGTATAGAGGAATATATAGAAGAGCTCAGCTGGCCATGGATAATGCAGAGTTACATCTTTACACACTGTCACTTTATAACAATGCATTATACAGGGCCAACTCTGTTTTTCTAGCAGGAGAAACTCACCAGACCCTGCACAATGTATAGAAGAATATACAGAAGAGCTCAGCTGGCCATGGATAATGCAGAGTTACATCTTTACACACTGTCACTTTATAACAATGCATTATACAGGGCCAACTCTGTTCTTCTAGCAGGAGAAACTCATCAGACCCTGCACAATGTATAGAAGAATATATAGAAGAGCTCAGCTGGCCATGGATAATGCAGAGTTACATCTTTACACACTGTCACTTTATAACAATGCATTATACAGGACCAACTCTGTTCTTCTAGCAGGAGAAACTCATCAGACCCTGCACAATGTATAGAATATATAGAAGAGCTCAGCTGGCCATGGATAATGCAGAGTTACATCTTTACACACTGACACTTTATATCAATGCATTATACAGGGCCAACTCTGTTCTTCTAGCAGGAGAAACTCACCAGACCCTGCAAAATGTATAGAAGAATATATAGAAGAGCTCAGCTGGCCATGGATAATGCAGAGTTACATCTTTACACACTGTCACTATATAACAATGTATTATACAGAGCCAACTCTGTTCTTCTAGCAGGAGAAACTCACCAGACCCTGCACAATGTATAGAAGAATATATAGAAGAGCTCAGCTGGCCATGGATAATGCAGAGTTACATCTTTACACACAGTCACTTTATAACAATGCATTATACAGGGCCAACTCTGTTCTTCTAGCAGGAGAAACTCACCAGACCCTGCACAATGTATAGAAGAATATATAGAAGAGCTCAGCTGGCCATGGATAATGCAGAGTTACATCTTTACACACTGTCACTTTATAACAATGTATTATACAGGACCAACTCTGTTCTTCTAGCAGGAGAAAGTCACCAGACACTGCACAATGTATAGAAGAATATATAGAAGAGCTCAGCTGGCCATGGATAATGCAGAGTTACATCTTTACACAATGTCACTTTATAACAATGCATTATACAGGGCCAACTCTGTTCTTCTAGCATGAGAAACTCACCAGGCCATGCACAATGTATAGAAGAATATATAGAAGAGCTCAGCTGGTCATGGATAATGCAGAGTTACATCTTTACACACTGTCACTTTATAACAATGCATTATACAGGACCAACTCTGTTCTTCTAGCAGGAGAAACTCACCAGACCCTGCACAATGTATAGAGGAATATATAGAAGAGCTCAGCTGGCCATGGATAATGCAGAGTTACATCTTTACACACTGTCACTTTATAACAATGCATTATACAGGGCCAACTCTGTTTTTCTAGCAGGAGAAACTCACCAGACCCTGCACAATGTATAGAAGAATATACAGAAGAGCTCAGCTGGCCATGGATAATGCAGAGTTACATCTTTACACACTGTCACTTTATAACAATGCATTATACAGGGCCAACTCTGTTCTTCTAACAGGAGAAACTCACCAGGCCCTGCACAATGTATAGAAGAATATATAGAAGAGCTCAGCTGGCCATGGATAATGCAGAGTTACATCTTTACACACTGTCACTTTATAACAATGCATTATACAGGGCCAACTCTGTTCTTCTAGCAGGAGAAACTCACCAGACCCTGCACAATATATAGAAGAATATATAGAAGAGCTCAGCTGGCCATGGATAATGCAGAGTTACATCTTTACAACAATGTATTATACAGGACCAACTCTGTTCTTCTAGCAGGAGAAACTCACCAGGCCCTGCACAATGTATAGAAGAATATATAGAAGAGCTCAGCTGGCCATGGATAATGCAGAGTTACATCTTTACACACTGTCACTTTATAACAATGCATTATACAGGGCCATCTCTGTTCTTCTAGCAGGAGAAACTCACCAGACCCTGCACAATGTATAGAGGAATATATAGAAGAGCTCAGCTGGCCATGGATAATGCAGAGTTACATCTTTACACACTGTCACTTTATAACAATGCATTATACAGAGCCAAATTTTGCTAGTTCAACATATTTCTTTATGAAAGCAAAAATTGTCAGGAATTGAGATGGGGATTGCAAAGTTAAGGCCAAAGTAGTTAAGTTGAATTCAGCTGAATGGCGGGAATGTTTCCAACTCGGCTACTTTGGCCTTAAGTTTGAAATTCACTTCTCAATTCCCTGCTGTTCTCTCTCTTGTGATTAAAGCATGTTTTGCTGTGAATTTCCCAAACAGATCGCCCAGTATGTATTGTATGTGAATCTTTAAAGTCCACATGTGTTTTGTTGAACTGTCTAGTGATTGGCTATTAATTATAGCCCTTAGGCTGTCTAGTTAAAGGGAACAAACCAAGTCTATCCAGTCCAGCGAGAAAGCTGGAAACCCTGTGGCATGGGTAGGAAAGTATTGCAGCAATAGTTTAAAAAAAATTAGTAATACATCTTTTTTTTCACGGACGCTTGGAATGCATGGATCAGATTTTTTCTGTGTCTCTTTTTGCATGTGTTTGTATGTTATTGTGTGTATGACGGGTGCTGTGTTGGTAAGATGCATATTGTAACATTATAGAGCAGTTGCACAGTCCTTGAGAAATAAAACCCGTTTATTCAGCTGATCAACTTTACAATCCTATTCTAGAACCTTTTATCAACACAAAAACAAACACCTGGTGTGAATCAGTAACGTTTAACGTGCTCACTAATAAAGGCAGTGTCCAGGAGCGGGGCCGACACACGCATGCAGTCATGCCACATGTGCCACGCATCCTGCTGATCACATGCAACCATGGAAAACAGGAATTAGCCTCTTGTGTGAGACTTTTTGCAAATGGGAGAGAATTCATCAATGTCTATTATCTACATTCACAGGATAAACAGTATTAGGCGACAGAGGCCCATCTCATCATAACTTGTGTGGACAGTAAATTGACTTTGATATCAGACTGTGAATGCGAGCGCTGAGATCCTGTGTTCTAGTCCTATCCATCGTTATAATCGTTACAAGCCCTCAGTCCTGGGGTAATTGCCCTTCCCAAGTTAATTCTAGTGTATTCCCCTAAAAGGGCTGGATTATAAAATTGGGGCAGGAACCTTCACAGCTGCATGGGGTTGGTGTCTGCTCTATAAAGTCTTTACATATGTGGCTCTGTGGATATCACTCATTCTGTATAAAAAAAAATAGCATTTTCAGCAGAAATTCTCATGAAATTTGATGTTATCAAGTACTGACCTATTCATGAAAAGAGGGAAATATAGGGAATCTTCATAAATCAGATCCCATAATCTGCATCCAAACTCTCTCTCTGAGATTTAAACTCTGCAGGAGGTGATGCTCCATTGATAAATCCCTCCCTGATCTGTTCACTCTCGTCAGCGATGGATCTGATGCTTTGAACTTTTGTAGCCAGAGGGGTCAGTTGTACATTGTGACTGTGCACACGCGTGTCTGAGTGTGTCCGTGGTTTTACTTTTATCACTACAAACATCTCCAGGCTGTTATGAGAAGGAATCGGAGCAAATTATTATCATGAATGGACTTTTACACTTCTGAGCACTGACTTTACTGTATTGTATTCTGACTGGGTTGGATCACTCATACACACCTTTATGTTTCATCTAGCAGCTTCCTAAACCAGAGTGTTGGACCTCTGGAACAGGACTCCTCTCCTGCAGTCTCCCACAATCCCCGGACTCCTCACCTGCAGTCTCCCACAATCCCCAGACTCCTCAGACTCCTCACCTGCAGTCTCCCAGACTCCTCACCTGCAGTCTCCCAGACTCCTCACCTGCAGTCTCCCAGACTCCTCACCTGCAGTATCCCAGACTCCTCACCTGCAGTATCCCAGACTCCTCACCTGCAGTCTCCCCGAACCCCCGGACTCCTCGCCTGCAGTCTCCCCGAATCCCCGGACTCCTCGCCTGCAGTCTCCCACAATCCCCGGACTCCTCGCCTGCAGTCTCCCACAATCCCCGGACTCCTCGCCTGCAGTCTCCCACAATCCCCGGACTCCTCGCCTGCAGTCTCCCACAATCCCCGGACTCCTCGCCTGCAGTCTCCCACAATCCCCGGACTCCTCGCCTGCAGTCTCTCACAATCCCCGGACTCCTCGCCTGCAGTCTCCCACAATCCCCGGATTCCTCGCCTGCAGTCTCTCACAATCCCCTGACTCCTCGCCTGCAGTCTCTCACAATCCCCTGACTCCTCGCCTGCAGTCTCTCACAATCCCCGGACTCCTCGCCTGCAGTCTCCCACAATCCCCGGACTCCTCACCTGCAGTCTATCAGATTCCCTGGACTCCTCACCTGCAGTCTATCAGAACCCGGAGACTCAATCACCTACAGTGTCCCAAAACCTAGGGACTCATCATCTGCAGTCTCCTCCAAAATGTGGAGTGGAGCACTGGCCCACCCTACTCTGCAAGTGCTCCACCTCTGGGCCCAAAACATACACTATAAAGTGCAATACTTGTTTTAAAATAACTAGTGTTGAGCGAACCCGAACCGCACTGTTCGGGTTTGTACCGTACACTACGTTTTTTGGACCCCGGACCCGAACAAGGACATTCCACTGTATGATCGGGTTGGAGTTTGGGGTTTGGCGATTACATTGTATTTAATGCTATGGGCTTTCTATAAACCCAAATAGAGTCCCCATTCATAAGAATTTCATATGAATGGGGACTCTATTTCGGTTTATAGAAAGCCAATAGCATTACATGTATTCCATAAATCGAAAGTCTATTAACCGAAAGACATTCTGTTTAGACTTTCGGTTTATGGAATACATGTAATGCTATTGCTATTCTATAAACCGAAATAGAGTCCCCATTCATACTAATAGGTCAATTCGGTTTATAGAATAGCAATAGCATTACATGTATTACTTCTGAGAGTCAAATAGAACCGTCAAATCCTGTGCTTACAGCGCACTTTGAAAAATTCTAATAGTTTTGGGTGCTAAATAGTACATTTGCGTCTTGCGGTGAATCCAGACAGTCAGTATCTGTACCGGGGGAAGCTTGAACTCAATCTCCTTAGGTCACGGGGCGCCATGTGATGTCATACAAATCCGCCCCTGTTAGCTCCACCCTTTTTGTCCCATGAGCCAACTAAGCAAAGTTGGCAAGGATGCCTGGGGCATTTAGAATTGAAAGGTGCTGCAGCCTGAACCCAACGGGTTAGGGAGTCACCAGCCGAGCAGAATTACACGTGAAGTTAACAGAACCGTGTATTTCTAATTGTGAATATGGTTGTCTCCTGTTTATGCAAATTACACGTGGAAAGTAGTTCATTTGCATATCAGTCCACAAGTTGATGTCATAAACATGAGACAACATCAGACTCATTCACAGGATAATCAATGTTTAGGTGACATTGTCCCTTTTTGCCTGCCTGTGTGTCCCATTCACTGTAATAAAGATCCTCACACAGTCCTGTTTCCTTGCTTTCCTTTATTAGTTGCCTGGTTTTTTATTGTGGAGGATATATATATATAATCATATATAAATCAGCCGCCTATTCTTAAAACTACTGTGTGTTATTTTTTTATTTTTTTTTACCCAGGAACAATCCACTGTACATTTCCACTGTTTTCACAAACATTGAATAAATTATCTCTCTGCTGGCTGCGGACTTTGAACAATAGACGACCCTGAAGCATCTGCTGCATTCCCTATCTCCCGGAGAGTCTCAGCGTTTTAAAACTGCCAATAAATCAGCCTTATTTTGCTGCCTTTCTCACTTTTTAAATTCTCTTTCTATCAGGTTTTGTTCAGAAGATATCACTGATCGAGTAGCATAGTAAACCAAGCACTAGGACACATGCTATCTCCAGTTATCTGTGTGTGGGTGTGGTCTGTGCAGGTGCGCCACAGAGTGTCAGTGACAGACCACGCCCACAAGCAGATATATTTACCAGTAAGTCTCCTAGTGCTGATTTTCTTCTTATATAACCTTCTAAATGAAACATGATAAGAAGATCATTTAAAAAAGCAAAACAGTTACAGGGGACCTGATCAAACTGGCTGGTAAAAACCTGGATGGAGGCCAGGGTTATATCTATGGAGGGGATAGAATAGGTGGCATGTTTTTAGAAGCACCTAGTAAATCGTTGCCAACATCGGCCATGTTCCCAGGGACACATGTTTGTTCCACATGCTGCAGAAAGAGTATGCAAAGTGCAGCCCGGCAGTATGTAGGATGGATATACACACAGACACAATCCAATTAATTAATCATGCTAGGTCCTATGAGATCTCCACCCTGATTAATTAATTGGATTGTGTCTGTGCGTATATCCATCCTACATACTGCCAGGCTGCGCTTTGCATGCTCTTTCTGCAGCATGTGGAACAAACGTGTCCCTGGAAACATGGCTGATGTTGGCAGATATGCTAGCAGAGATTTTAAACGTCAGAGGGACTATATTTTAATAAGGCTCCAGTATGCCCTGTGCAGAGTGCTTGCATTCCGCAGCAGGGCAGAGGAATCTCTGTACAATCTGTCTGCATTCCCTTTACCCCATTCCACAATTATTATCAAATGAACTTTAGCAAACACTGCAAACATATCAAGGGCATGAGGCTTGCAGGAACAAGGTATGCTCTAGTGACACCTCCTGGTTCTACCTAGTACTGCATAGTGGGTCAATAACGGGGCACTGGCGAAAAAAACACAAAGGTCTACTCAATAAAGAGAGATTTGCAGGGAATTGAGAAGGGAACTTCAAACTTAAGGTCAAAGTAGCAGAGTTGTAAACATTTTTCCCATTCAGCTGCATTGGAGAAATGCTTTGACCTAAATTCCCTGCAAGTCTCTCGTTATCGAGCTAACCCTACAGGATCTTACAGGCCAGGGATGTCCCATCGGATGTAACCACTCGTGTGTGTGTAGCTGTGAGATAGCTCAGTGGGCTTGATGTTACAGGTTCAATTCCTGGCAGGGCTGACTCAGCCCCTTAACCCTCTGAGGAAGAGAAAATAAGTGCCATTAGATTGGGTGATAGTAACATCTGCTGGATGCAGATCTGATGTACCCTTCCTGGCTACTTTATTGTTCTCAGAACCCCAATAATTTCGCTCCCCCAAAGTTCAGCAAGCTTTAGCTCCTTCCAATTAATCAGGGTGATGGGGCATATCGTGGGTGTGCAACATGGGTGATGGGGCATGTCGTATGTGTGCAAAGTGAGTGGGGGGGAGGGGTGCCCGAATATTGTCTGTTTGGGCAGCACAAAACCAAGATAAACTACTGCCTATAAATGCATGTTTTTTTTCAGTTCAGTTGCTTTATGAGATGGCAGTATGTAGGATGTATATACACACACACACACCCAATCCATTAATCATGGCAGGTCCTATGAGATGGCAGTATGTAGGATGTATATACACACAGACACTATCCAATTCATTAATCATGGCAGGTCCTATGAGATGGCAGTATGTAGGATGTATATACACACAGACATTATCCAATTCATTAATCATGGCAGGTCCTATGAGATGGCAGTATGTAGGATGTATATACACACAGACACAATCCAATTCATTAATCATGGCAGGTCCTATGAGATGGCAGTATGTAGGATGTATATACACACAGACACCATCCAATTCATTAATCATGGCAGGTCCTATGAGATGGTAGTATGTAGGATGTATATATACACAGACACCATCCAATTCATTAATCATGGCAGGTCCTATGAGATGGCAGTATGTAGGATGTATGTACACACGGACACAATCCAATTCATTAATCATGGCAGGTCCTATGAGATGGCAGTATGTAGGATGTATATACACAAGACACAATCCAATTCATTAATCACGGCCGGTCCTATGAGATGGCAGTATGTAGGATGTATATAGACACAGATACAATCCAATTCATTAATCATGGCAGGTCCTATGAGATGGCAGTATGTAGGATGTATATTCACACAGACACAATCCAGTTCATTAATCATGGCAGGTCCTATGAGATGGCAGTATGTAGGATGAATATTCACACAGACACAATCCAGTTCATTAATCATGGCAGGTCCTATGAGATGGCAGTATGTAGGATGTATGTACACACAGACACCATCCAATTCATTAATCATGGCAGGTCCTATGAGATGGCAGTATGTAGGATGTATATACACAAGACACAATCCAATTCATTAATCACGGCCGGTCCTATGAGATGGCAGTATGTAGGATGTATATTCACACAGACACAATCCAATTAATTAATCATGGCAGGTCCTATGAGATGGCAGTATGTAGGATGTATATACACACAGACACAATCCAGTTCATTAATCATGGCAGGTCCTATGAGATGGCAGTATGTAGGATGTATATTCACACAGACACAGTCCAATTCATTAATCACGGCCGGTCCTATGAGATGGCAGTATGTAGGAAGCCATGTTGGCTTCCATGGCATATAAATGATTGGAGTAATGTATTAGATGTTTATAACTTTAATTCCAATTCATTTGTATTCTCAGTGTGAAATGATACGTCTCTGGAGCCAAACTCTCCATGATCTCAGCTTGCTTTTAATATAAGAGGGGGCTGGAGGGGTCACATAATTGCATCTGGCAGTGAAATTAATCAAAAACAGGAGGAAACTTTAATGTGTTTTACAAATTGACCAAAACAAGTTACACAATATTAAAAGTGTATGTGTGTGTGTGTGTGTCTGTCTGTCTGTGTGTGTCTGTCTGTGTGTGTGTGTCTGTCTGTGTGTGTCTGTGTGTGTCTGTCTGTCTGTGTGTGTCTGTCTGTCTATGTGTGTGTGTGTGTGTCTGTCTATGTGCCTGTGTCTGTCTGTGTGTGTGTCTGTGTGTGTGTCTGTCTGTGTGTGTGTGTGTGTGTCTGTCTCTTTGTGTGTGTCTGTCTGTGTGTGTGTGTCTGTGTGTGTGTGTCTGTGTCTGTCTGTCTGTGTGTGTCTGTCTGTCTGTCTGTGTCTGTCTGTGTGTGTCTGTCTCTTTGTGTGTCTGTGTCTGTCTGTGTGTGTGTGTCTGTCTCTTTGTGTGTCTGTCTGTGTCTGTGTATGTCTGTGTGTGTGTGTCTGTCTCTTTGTGTGTCTGTGTATGTCTGTGTGTGTGTCTGTCTGTCTGTGTCTGTCTGTGTTTGTGTCTGTGTGTGTCTGTCTGTGTGTGTGTGTGTGTCTGTCTCTTTGTGTGTCTGTCTGTGTCTGTGTATGTCTGTGTGTGTGTGTCTGTCTGTCTGTGTCTGTCTGTGCTTGTGTCTGTGTGTGTCTGTCTGTGTGTGTGTGTGTGTCTGTCTCTTTGTGTGTCTGTCTGTGTCTGTGTATGTCTGTGTGTGTGTATCAGCTATCCCGTCCTAGCCATGCTCAGTGGGCCAGGATCCCATTGAATCCCCGGTTTAAGGCTGGCTGAAGCTCCAGCTAGCTGTGTGCGCTCCCTGCTGGCCGGGATCAGAATCACCATGGAACATGACGTCATGTTTCTATGGAGACAGGAACACTCGTCTCCATGGTGATATAAACATGAAGCATCTCCAGCGAGGCTCCGGCAACTGTATCGGGATCTAGAGGTGTCTGGGCTCCTTTACCACAGGTGAGATGCTCTGTACAGTGTGTATAATACAGGTGAGATGCTCTGCACAGTGTGTATAATACAGGTGAGATGCTCTGCACAGTGTATATAATACAGGTGAGATGCTCTGCACAGTGTGTATAATACAGGTGAGATGCTCTGCACAGTGTGTATAATACAGGTGAGATGCTCTGCACAGTGTGTATAATACAGGTGAGATGCTCTGCACAGTGTGTAATACAGGTGAGATGCTCTGCACAGTGTGTATAATACAGGTGAGATGCTCTGCACCGTGTGTATAATACAGGTGAGATGCTCTGCACCGTGTGTATAATACAGGTGAGATGCTCTGCACAGTGTGTATAATACAGGTGAGATGCTCTGTACAGTGTGTATAATACAGGTGAGATGCTCTGCACCGTGTGTATAATACAGGTGAGATGCTCTGCACAGTGTGTAATACAGGTGAGATGCTCTGCACAGTGTGTATAATACAGGTGAGATGCTCTGCACCGTGTGTATAATACAGGTGAGATGCTCTGCACAGTGTGTATAATACAAGTGAGATGCTCTGCACAGTGTGTATAATACAGGTGAGATGCTCTTCACCGTATGTATAATACAGGTGAGATGCTCTGCACCGTGTGTATAATACAGGTGAGATGCTCTTCACCGTATGTATAATACAGGTGAGATGCTCTGCACCGTGTGTATAATACAGGTGAGATGCTCTGCACCGTGTGTATAATACAGGTGAGACGCTCTGCACAGTGTGTATAATACAAGTGAGATGCTCTGCACAGTGTGTATAATACATGTGAGATGCTCTGCACAGTGTGTATAATACAGGTGAGATGCTCTGCACAGTGTGTATAATACAGGTGAGATGCTCTGCACAGTGTGTATAATACAGGTGAGACGCTCTGCACAGTGTGTATAATACAGGTGAGATGCTCTGCACAGTGTGTATAATACAGGTGAGACGCTCTGCACAGTGTGTATAATACAGGTGAGATGCTCTGCACAGTGTGTATAATACAGGTGAGACGCTCTGCACAGTGTGTATAATACAGGTGAGATGCTCTGCACAGTGTGTATAATACAGGTGAGACGCTCTGCACAGTGTATATAATACAGGTGAGATATTAAGTTTTCCTTTCTAATCTCTCTAGGTTTGTGGCAGGTATGTCTTCCTTATCACTGGAACGATCCACTGGATCACGAGGGACCACAGCATCTGGCATTGGATCTAGTAAGTGTGCTCCTTTAAATCCATCTTACCCAGGATCCCAAACCTGACCCTGCTCTGAGTACTGACATGGGAGAGACACTGAGTGATCAGTAACGATGTGTTCTCCTTACAGGACTGGCTCACACTATATCTCACCTCTCCGCTCAGAGATCCACCACAAACTCTGCAAAGTCCAGCTCAGCAGCTTCAGGTAACGTGAAAGACATCCATCTCGCGCCCCTGGCCTGCTAGCTGCTCGCTGGCTGATCAATACTCCACTAGCTGAACGCTGCTCTACTTGCTGCTCCACTGGCTGATCAATGCTCCACTAGCTGAACGCTGCTCTACTTGCTGCTCCACTGGCTGATTGCTGATCCGCTGGCTGATAGTTGCTCCGCTGGCTGCTCTGCTGGTTGATCGCTGATCTGCTTGCTGCTAGTTGCTCTGCTGGTTGATGGCTGATCCGTTGGCTGATTGCTGATCCGTTGGCTGATTGCTGATCCGCTGGCTGATTGCTGATCCGCTGGCTGATTGCTGATCCGTTGGCTGATTGCTGATCCGCTGGCTGATTGCTGATCCGCTGGCTGATTGTTGATCCATTGGCTGATTGCTGATCCGCTGGCTGATTGCTGATCCGCTGGCTGATTGCTGATCCGCTGGCTGATTGCTGATCCGCTGGCTGATTGCTGATCCGCTGGCTGATTGCTGATCCGCTGGCTGATTGCTGATCCGTTGGCTGATTGCTGATCCGCTGGCTGATTGCTGATCCGCTGGCTGATTGCTGATCCGTTGGCTGATTGCTGATCCGCTGGCTGATTGCTGATCCGCTGGCTGATTGCTGATCCCTTGGCTGATTGCTGATCCGCTGGCTGATTGCTGATCCGCTGGCTGATTGCTGATCCGCTGGCTGATTGCTGATCCGTTGGCTGATTGCTGATCCGCTGGCTGATTGCTGATCCGTTGGCTGATTGCTGATCCGTTGGCTGATTGCTGATCTGCTGACTCCTAGTTGCTCCGCTGGCTGATGGCTGCTCTGATGGCTGCTCCGCTGGTTGATTGCTGATCGGTTGGCTGATTGCTGATCCGCTGGCTGATTGCTGATCCGCTGACTCCTAGTTGCTCCGCTGGCTGATTGCTGATCCGTTGGCTGATTGCTGATCCGCTGGCTGATTGCTGATCCGTTGGCTGATTGCTGATCCGCTGGCTGATTGCTGATCCGCTGGCTGATTGCTGATCCCTTGGCTGATTGCTGATCCGCTGGCTGATTGCTGATCCGCTGGCTGATTGCTGATCCGCTGGCTGATTGCTGATCCGTTGGCTGATTGCTGATCCGCTGGCTGATTGCTGATCCGTTGGCTGATTGCTGATCCGTTGGCTGATTGCTGATCTGCTGACTCCTAGTTGCTCCGCTGGCTGATGGCTGCTCTGATGGCTGCTCCGCTGGTTGATTGCTGATCGGTTGGCTGATTGCTGATCCGCTGGCTGATTGCTGATCCGCTGACTCCTAGTTGCTCCGCTGGCTGATTGCTGATCCGTTGGCTGATTGCTGATCCGCTGGCTGATTGCTGATCCGTTGGCTGATTGCTGATCCGCTGGCTGATTGCTGATCCGTTGGCTGATTGCTGATCCGTTGGCTGATTGCTGATCTGCTGACTCCTAGTTGCTCCGCTGGCTGATTGCTGCTCCGCTGGTTGATTGCTGATCCGCTGGCTGCTCCGCTGGTTGATGGCTGCTCTGCTGGTTGATGGCTGCTCCGCTGGCTGATTGCTGCTCCGCTGGTTGATTGCTGATCGGTTGGCTGATTGCTGATCCGCTGGCTGATTGCTGATCCGCTGACTCCTAGTTGCTTCGCTGGCTGATTGCTGATCCGTTGGCTGATTGCTGATCCGCTGGCTGATTGCTGATCCGCTGACTCCTAGTTGCTCCGCTGGCTGATTGCTGATCCGTTGGCTGATTGCTGATCCGCTGGCTGCTCCGCTGGTTGATGGCTGCTCCGCTGGCTGATCGCTGCTCTCCCTTTCCTCTTCCAGGCCGTGTGAAGAAACAGAGCACTGTAGAAGAAAATCCATTTAAAATCCCACCTGACGTTGATTTCTTCCTTATTCGAGATCAGGAGAAAGAGAAGAAGCAGAGGGTAAATCCGAAGCCCCCTCTTCATTTCCCACCTGCCCCTTGTGCAGGGGTTTTAGTCACTATATCTCGGCCATAGAAAGCTGATATTAAACCAAATAGAGCTAATTGGGAGAATGACTGGGACCCCTACCTGTACTCACTGTAATGGGGGTGGGGAGAGTCTTAGAATGACTGGGACCCCTACCTGTACTCACTGTAATGGGGGTGGGGAGAGTCTTAGAATGACTGGGACCCCTACCTGTACTCACTGTAATGGGGGTGGGGAGAGTCTTAGAATGACTGGGACCCCTACCTGTACTCACTGTAATGGGGGTGGGGAGAGTCTTAGAATGACTGGGACCCCTACCTGTACTCACTGTAATGGGGGTGGGGAGAGTCTTAGAATGACTGGGACCCCTACCTGTACTCACTGTAAGGGGGGTGGGGAGAGTGGCCTCACTCCTATTGTATGTAAGTCAGTAGGAGATCTGTGCCACTCGTGCATGGATCTCTCACATGGCTCCTCTGTAGTAGATCAGGGGATGATATGATAAGAAGCAGGTGAGTCCAGAGATACAGATCTCCTGCTCCATCTGATTCACAGCTAGATAAAGAGCTTTATTCATGAAAGAGGAAACTGAGAAGTGAACTGCAAACTTAAGGCCACACTAGCTGAGAAAATTCTCTCCGTTGAATGGGAGAAATGTTTCCAACTCGGCTACTTTGGCCTTACGTTGGAAATTCCCTTCTCAATTACCTGCATCATGGATAAACTCCTACGTCTCACTCTCTCCTCTTTCACCTCCTTTATACCCAGAAGAGAGAACTTAACAAGAACCTAAAGATCCATCAAAAGACGACGCACACGACACAGATAAAAGCAAGTCTGGCCGGACTGCGCAAGGAGATTGAAGACGAGGAGAAGGAGGAAGAAAATGGGGAGGAGACGGAGAAGGCGATGGCCATCCGCGAAAATCCATCCTGGAAACTGGCGGTCACCAGAGGTGCATAGACTGGAGCACAGAGAGGAGATCTGTCACCTAAACATTGCTTCCAGTCACAGTATGAGCAGTGTTTGGGTGATACAGTCACAGTATAAGCAGTGTTTGGGTGATACAGTCACAGTATAAGCAGTGTTTGGGTGACACAGTCACAGTATGAGCAGTGTTTGGGTGATACAGTCACAGTATATGCAGTGTTTGGGCGATACAGTCACAGTATGAGCAGTGTTTGGGTGACACAGTCACAGTATGAGCAGTGTTTGGGTGACACAGTCACAGTATAAGCAGTGTTTGGGTGACACAGTCACAGTATAAGCAGTGTTTAGGTGACACAGTCACAGTATAAGCAGTGTTTGGGTGATACAGTCACAGTATGAGCAGTGTTTGGGTGATACAGTCACAGTATAAGCAGTGTTTGGGTGATACAGTCACAGTATAAGCAGTGTTTAGGTGATACAGTCACAGTATAAGCAGTGTTTGGGTGATACAGTCACAGTATAAGCAGTGTTTGGGTGATACAGTCACGGTATAAGCAGTGTTTGGGTGATACAGTCACAGTATAAGCAGTGTCTGGGTGATACAGTCACAGTATAAGCAGTGTTTGGATGATACAGTCACAGTATAAGCAGTGTTTAGGTGATACAGTCACAGTATAAGCAGTGTTTGGATGATACAGTCACAGTATAAGCAGTGTTTAGGTGATACAGTCACAGTATAAGCAGTGTTTGGGTGATACAGTCACAGTATAAGCAGTGTTTGGGTGATACAGTCACAGTATAAGCAGTGTTTGGGTGATACAGTCACAGTATAAGCAGTGTTTGGGTGATACAGTCATAGTATAAGCAGTGTTTGGGTGATACAGTCACAGTATAAGCAGTGTTTGGGTGATACAGTCACAGTATAAGCAGTGTTTAGGTGATACAGTCACAGTATAAGCAGTGTTTGGGTGATACAGTCACAGTATAAGCAGTGTTTGGGTGATACAGTCACAGTATAAGCAGTGTTTAGGTGATACAGTCACAGTATAAGCAGTGGTTGGGTAACACAGTCACAGTATAAGCAGTTTTTAGGTGACAGTCACAGTATAAGCAGTGTTTGGATGATACAGTCACAGTATAAGCAGTGTTTGGGTGATACAGTCACAGTATAAGCAGTGTTTGGGTGATACAGTCACAGTATAAGCAGTGTTTGGGTGATACAGTCACAGTATAAGCAGTGTTTGGGTGATACAGTCACAGTATAAGCAGTGTTTGGGTGATACAGTCACAGTATAAGCAGTGTTTAGGTGATACAGTCACAGTATAAGCAGTGTTTGGGTGATACAGTCACAGTATAAGCAGTGTTTGGGTGATACAGTCACAGTATAAGCAGTGTTTAGGTGATACAGTCACAGTATAAGCAGTGTTTGGGTAACACAGTCACAATATAAGCAGTGTTTAGGTGACAGTCACAGTATAAGCAGTGTTTAGGTGATCCATTCACAGTATAAGCAGTGTTTAGGTGATACAGTCACAGTATAAGCAGTGTTTGGGTAACACAGTCACAGTATAAGCAGTGTTTGGGTGACACAGTCACAGTATATTTGCAGTGTTTGGGTGATACAGTCACAATATATTTGCAGTGTTTAGGTGATACAGTCACAGTATATTTTCAGTGTTTAGGTGATACAGTCACAGTATATTTGCAGTGTTTAGGTGACAGTCACAGTATATTTGCAGTGTTTAGGTGATACAGTCACAGTATAAGCAGTGTTTAGGTGATACAGTCACAGTATATTTGCAGTGTTTAGGTGACAGTCACAGTATATTTGCAGTGTTTAGGTGATACAGTCACAGTATATTTGCAGTGTTTAGGTGATACAGTCACAGTATATTTGCAGTGTTTAGGTGACAGTCACAGTATATTTGCAGTGTTTAGGTGATACGGTCACAGTATATTTGCAGTGTTTAGGTGATACAGTCACAGTATATTTGCAGTGTTTAGGTGATACAGTCACAGTATATTTGTAGTGTTTAGGTTACAGTCACAGTATATTTGCAGTGTTTAGGTGATACAGTCACAGTATATTTGCAGTGTTTAGGTGACAGTCACAGTATATTTGCAGTGTTTAGGTTACAGTCACAGTATATTTGTAGTGTTTAGGTTACAGTCACAGTATATTTGCAGTGTTTAGGTGATACAGTCACAGTATATTTGCAGTGTTTAGGTTACAGTCACAGTATATTTGCAGTGTTTAGGTGATACAGTCACAGTATATTTGCAGTGTTTAGGTGACAGTCACAGTATATTTGCAGTGTTTAGGTTACAGTCACAGTATATTTGCAGTGTTTAGGTGACAGTCACAGTATATTTGCAGTGTTTAGGTGATACAGTCACAGTATATTTGCAGTGTTTAGGTGACAGTCACAGTATATTTGCAGTGTTTAGGTGATACAGTCACAGTATATTTGCAGTGTTTAGGTGATACAGTCACAGTATATTTGCAGTGTTTAGGTTACAGTCACAGTATATTTGCAGTGTTTAGGTGACAGTCACAGTATATTTGCAGTGTTTAGGTGACAGTCACAGTATATTTGCAGTGTTTAGGTGACAGTCACAGTATATTTGCAGTGTTTAGGTGATACGGTCACAGTATATTTGCAGTGTTTAGGTGATACGGTCACAGTATATTTGCAGTGTTTAGGTGATACAGTCACAGTATATTTGCAGTGTTTAGGTGACAGTCACAGTATATTTGCAGTGTTTAGGTGATACAGTCACAGTATATTTGCAGTGTTTAGGTTACAGTCACAGTATATTTGCAGTGTTTAGGTTACAGTCACAGTATATTTGCAGTGTTTAGGTGATACAGTCACAGTATATTTGCAGTGTTTAGGTGACAGTCACAGTATATTTGCAGTGTTTAGGTGATACAGTCACAGTATATTTGCAGTGTTTAGGTGATACGGTCACAGTATATTTGCAGTGTTTAGGTGATACAGTCACAGTATATTTGCAGTGTTTAGGTGATACAGTCACAGTATATTTGCAGTGTTTAGGTGACAGTCACAGTATATTTGCAGTGTTTAGGTGATACGGTCACAGTATATTTGCAGTGTTTAGGTGATACAGTCACAGTATATTTGCAGTGTTTAGGTGATACGGTCACAGTATATTTGCAGTGTTTAGGTGATACAGTCACAGTATATTTGCAGTGTTTAGGTGACAGTCACAGTATATTTGCAGTGTTTAGGTGATACAGTCACAGTATATTTGCAGTGTTTAGGTGACAGTCACAGTATATTTGCAGTGTTTAGGTGATACAGTCACAGTATATTTGCAGTGTTTAGGTGATACAGTCACAGTATATTTGCAGTGTTTAGGTGATACAGTCACAGTATATTTGCAGTGTTTAGGTGACAGTCACAGTATATTTGCAGTGTTTAGGTGATACAGTCACAGTATATTTGCAGTGTTTAGGTGATACAGTCACAGTATATTTGCAGTGTTTAGGTGACAGTCACAGTATATTTGCAGTGTTTAGGTGACAGTCACAGTATATTTGCAGTGTTTAGGTGACAGTCACAGTATATTTGCAGTGTTTGCCCATTACAGATGGAGTTATCATATGATCCACAGCACAATGCATTATTGTTACAATCCCCTACATAACCCGAGAATCTAACAAATATGATGTTAGCAAATCAGCCAGAAAGTAATGCTTTAAAGTGACTCTATCACCTACATTAATATTAACTCAGTCTTCTCTCTATCAGACAAACAAGTGCAGAAAGAAAGCTTGCACGAATTCATCAGCAAGAAGAGGGAGATGTTCCTCTTGCAGGTAAGGTTTTTTGGGATCTGTAAATGTAATGTAACAAGGGTACAGGTGGGTTTTATCATTGCCCAGCATACAGGAGAATTACCTAACACAATTATTTTAGTGAAGGAGGAAAAGCTGAGTTCACCCTGTCAGGAATTAAACCTGCAACCCTTGAAAATCAGGCAACTCGCGCAATCTGTTGGCACAAAAAAATGAAGTTCTTCTTACTTGAAAGATTGCATTGTGTATACACTTTACATAGAAATGGTTTGAAAGTACCTTATTGAGCCCTCTATGATCTGTATAGCTCTATCAGGGGGCGGACATGTTGTTTAGAATCTTTGCTCTGTATAGCTCTATCAGGGGGCAGACATGTTGTTTAGAATCTTTGCTCTGTATAGCTCTATCAGGGGCGGACATGTTATTTAGAATCTTTGCTCTGTATAGCTCTATCAGGGGGCAGACATGTTGTTTAGAATCTTTGCTCTGTATAGCTCTATCAGGGGGCAGACATGTTGTTTAGAATCTTTGCTCTGTATAGCTCTATCAGGGGGCGGACATGTTGTATAGAATCTTTGCTCTGTATAGCTCTATCAGGGGTGGACATGTTGTTTAGAATCTTTGCTCTGTATAGCTCTATCAGGGGGCAGACATGTTGTTTAGAATCTTTGCTCTGTATAGCTCTATCAGGGGGCAGACATGTTGTTTAGAATCTTTGCTCTGTATAGCTCTATCAGGGGGCGGACATGTTGTATAGAATCTTTGCTCTGTATAGCTCTATCAGGGGCGGACATGTTATTTAGAATCTTTGCTCTGTATAGCTCTATCAGGGGGCAGACATGTTTTAGAATCTTTGCTCTGTATGGCTCTATCAGGGGACGGACATGTTGTTTAGAATCTTTGCTCTGTGTAGCTCTATCAGGGGGCAGACATGTTTTAGAATCTTTGATCTGTATAGCTCTATCAGGGGGCGGACATGTTGTTTAGAATCTTTGCTCTGTATAGCTCTACCAGGGGGCGGACATGTTGTTTAGAATCTTTGCTCTGTATAGCTCTATCAGGGGGCAGACATGTTTTAGAATCTTTGATCTGTATAGCTCTATCAGGGGGCAGACATGTTTTAGAATCTTTGATCTGTATAGCTCTATCAGGGGGCAGACATGTTTTAGAATCTTTGCTCTGTATAGCTTTATCAGGGGACGGACATGTTGTTTAGAATCTTTGCTCTGTGTAGCTCTATCAGGGGGCGGACATGTTGTTTAGAATCTTTGCTCTGTGTAGCTCTACCTGGGGGCGGACATGTTGTTTAGAATCTTTGCTTTGCATAGCTCTACCTGGGGGCAGACATGTTGTTTAGAATCTTTGCTCTGTATATCTCTGTCAGGGGGTAGACATGTTTTGGAATCTTTGATCTGTATAGCTCTATCAGGGGGCAGACATGTTTTAGAATCTTTGATCTGTATAGCTCTATCAGGGGACAGACATGTTGTTTAGAATATTTGCTCTGTGTAGCTCTATCAGGGGGCGGACATGTTGTTTAGAATCTTTGCTCTGTGTAGCTCTACCTGGGGGCGGACATGTTGTTTAGAATCTTTACTCTGTATAGCTCTACCTGGGGGCAGACATGTTGTTTAGAATCTTTGCTCTGTATAGCTCTATCAGGGGGCAGACATGTTGGTTAGAATCTTTGCTCTGTATAGCTCTATCAGGGGGCAGACATGTTGGTTAGAATCTTTGCTCTGTATAGCTCTATCAGGGGGCGGACATGTTGTTTAGAATCTTTGCTCTGTATAGCTCTATCAGGGGGCGGACATGTGGTTTAGAATCTTTGCTCTGTGTAGCTCTACCTGTAGCTCTACCTGGGGGCGGACATGTTTTAGAATTGTGTTGTATCATCGTAGCTGCCCCTGCACGGTGCACATATAATGCCCCTTGTCTCTCCCACGGGAGGATAGTACTCCCCCAGGACCCCTCCAACCGTTTTGCTTTTGTCTGATTTGGGGGGTGAATATTAATCCTGGAGCCGGCTTTAGTATTCCCTCACAGTGAAACGGGATCAAATCCAAAAGCTGGAATCTCTGGCTACAGACGAGGAGATGAAACTAGAGAAGGCCGAGCAGTTTTTGGAGGAAGATGCCTTGAGGTTTGATGAGTTTCTCAAGCAGAATGATCGGAATTCGGTGGAAGCCCTCAAACAGTGAGTAACAGGACAAACCACACCCGTTATTGGCCAGATAAGAATCGGAGTGAAAGCTTCTGGGATTAGTTTGGAGGAACCATCCTCAGGCACTGGTGAGACATGTTCTGTTGGGAAAATACATATTACCAGTGAAAAGACTGTTTAAACTTGACAGAAATGAGTAAACTTGAGTATTCGTTTTCGGATGAAAATGGCTCTATCGACTATTTGTCCAAATTCTGTAATGTGAATCTGATCGAAAGAACAAATAAATGATTGATTAATGAAAATGACATCATACATAACTCACACTAATACACACACTCACACAAACACACTCACACTAATACACACAAACACACTCTCACACATAACTCACACTAATACACACAAACACACTCTCACACAAACACACTCACACTAATACACACAAACACACTCACACTAATACAGACAAACACACTGACACATAACTCACACAAACACTCTCTCACACATAACTCACACTAATACACACACTCACACAAACACACTCTCACACATAACTCACACATAACTCACACTAATACACACAAACACACTCACAGAAACACACTCTCACACTAATACACACTCTCACACTAATACACACAAACACACTCCTAATCTTCACACTAACCCCAACCCTAACCTTGTTTGACTGATTCTAAAATGAACTTCAGTGCAACTCTTGTTTCCGAAAGGAATTTCCAAGACGAAGATTAATGTCCGAATTTTGATGAATATGTAAACGGATGAAATTCAGTTTGGATGAACGTAAAAAAAAAAAATGTCATCCAAATGCAAGTCTATAAATTCGGTTTCTATTAAACATTGGTACAGGTAATTCGTGGTCTGTGTTAAAGTCCCCCTCTCCCTTGATGTATCAGGCTTCTGCAAAAAAATCATCTGAAGTCTTTCCATACATTTGCAAGGAAATGCTTTGGGAAAACAATTTAATTTTATTTAAACCTTCTGAATGCAAATCACTTGTGGTTGTCACTTAATGTGTAATGTTAATATTGTTTATCAGATAACTAAGAAGTATTAAACACAGACCAGTAAGACACAGCCTTGTAGGAATAAAAATGATCTTAGTTATTACACATTACAACCATCCTGACATACTGATTGTTACACAAAGGCATCCTTCTGGAAAACGGCTGAGCGTACATGAGAGTAGTAACAAGAGTTACAAATGGGAGTTTGTTTGCAGAAAGTGAATTAACTTGCATGTTGTCCATCCCCCAGGGCTGACAAGGAGAGCAAGCTGAAGATGGAGAGAGTGGCACAAATCAAGAGTCAGACAGCATTAATGATGAGCATCAAGAGGTAATGATAGCTAATTAATAAAGCCTGTAACATTATATATGTGCACAGGCAGAACAGGATACAATGCAACGAAACAATATACCGGGGAAACATTCTAAAAGTGGCTCAGTCGCCATGGAAACCAATGGAATGTTCCTGCTGATTGGTTAAAGTTCTAAAAGTGGGTCAGTCACCATGGAAACCAATGGAATGTTCCTGCTGATTGGTTAAAGTTCTAAAAGTGGGTCAGTCACCATGGAAACCAATGGAATGTTCCTGCTGATTGGTTAAAGTTCTAAAAGTGGGTCAGTCACCATGGAAACCAATGGAATGTTCCTGCTGATTGGTTAAAGTTCTAAAAGTGGGTCAGTCACCATGGAAACCAATGGAATGTTCCTGCTGATTGGTTAAAGTTCTAAAGGTGGGTCAGTCACCATGGAAACCAATGGAATGTTCCTGCTGATTGTCTCCTATCCAAAGTCCTGATGGCTAGATGATCAAGCTGGCAGTAATTAGCCAGTCACAGATGCTGTTTCTTTCCCAGTGATATCTCTAAATGCGAGGAAATTCTCCAGGAGTATCTGATGTACAAGGATTTCCTCTTCGGACTGTCTCCTAAGGAATGGAGGGAGGAAGTCGAAAGAAACAGATTAAAAAGAAAGAATTCGGTGGTCTCCAGGGAGAAGCGAGGGTCTGTTATAAGTAAAACATCGCTGTCCCCTGTACCAGGAAAGAGTAAGTGATGAGCTCCGTATCAATGCATTACTTGTATTGCGCAGTCTCTATATTGAATGGGTAAACACAGTAAATATATTATTATTCGATGTCCCACTATGCTCAGGCATAAAAGGTATTCCAGGTAATGTAAAGTGAATTATAAATGTACTTATTGTGTGGATGTCCACCCCCTGATAGAGCTATACAGTGCAGATTCTAAACATGTCCACCTCCTGATAGAGCTATGTGGAGCAAAGATTCTAAACATGTCCGCCCCTGATAGAGCTATATTGAGCAAAGATTCTAAACATGTCTGCCCCATGATAGAGCTATACAGAGCAAAGATTCTAAACCACATGTCCGCCCCCTGATAGAGCTATGTGGAGCAAAGATTCTAAACAACTTGTCCGCCCCTTGATAGAGCTATACAGAGCAAAGATTCTAAACAACATGTCCGCCCCCTGATAGAGCTATACAGAGCAAAGATTCTAAACAACATGTCTGCCTCCTGATAGAGCTATACAGAGCAAAGATTCTAAACCACATGTCTGCCCCCTGATAGTGCTATACAGAGCAAAGATTCTAAACCACATGTCTGCCCCCTGATAGTGCTATACAGAGCAAAGATTCTAAACAACATGTCTGCCCCCTGATAGAGCTATACAGAGCAAAGATTCTAAACAACATGTCTGCCCCCTGATAGAGCTATACAGAGCAAAGATTCTAAACCACATGTCTGCCCCCTGATAGTGCTATACAGAGCAAAGCTTCTAAACAACATGTCTGCCCCCTGATAGAGCTATACAGAGCAATAATGGCTCAGTAAGGTGCTTTACTTGCATCTCTCGTTAATGCATTTCTATTTAAAATCCCTACACTTGATACAATCTTCCAATTACAAGTATATCCGTTTTATTGCTGGCCGATTATCTCCCAGTTACCAGTCATTATTTGGTGCTTCTGACCCAGCAGCAGTATAAATATCCCATGAATGTTATAATTTCTTAGAGGCCGAGAGCAGATCTTCAGGGCAAGCCATCCACAGTCGTGACTCTACCAGAGATGTCCGCCAACCTTCCAGACACAGTATGAAAACAGTAGCAACTAAGAAGATGTGAGTATTGATCAGATTGCACAGCACCCTGCCTCCCGCCTTCATCAAGCAACATGTTCTACAGTGCCAGCTTGACTGTGCCATCTTTGCACTCCAAACAGCCACTGTGCCATGTTTGTCCCCAGACTCTCTGTGCCATGTTTGTCCCCAGACTCTCTGTGCCATGTTTGTCCCCAGACTCTCTGTGCCATGTTTGTCCCCAGACTCTCTGTGCCATGTTTGTCCCCAGACTCTCTGTGCCATGTTTGTCCCCAGACTCTCTGTGCCACAGTGACAAAATCTCTCTTCTCCAGGAGCACCACTGCCTCCGTAGTTGAGGAGAAAGACGTCTCGGATAACCTGGTGTCTTCAGACAGTGACGAGGTGGGTGATAAATATCTTGAGATCATCTAATCTGCCCTCATCCTGCAACAAACATTAAGCAATAGGTGACTTTGCTAAAAGAAAATGTATATAATTATTACAGAAAAAAAAACTCCATATGGACCAAGGCCTCCCCTGACACATTTTGCACAGAGCTCCCATCTATGTTTGTATTGCTGTGTCTGCAAGTGAGCATGTATACCTGTCGGCCCCCCCGAAACATCATTTGATTATACCCCAAAATCCCTAACTTTACAAGTTGTGAGCCTATCCCATGCCAAGAGACATGTCTCCTAGCTCACACCGTGTTAGGTGGGGGTACCTGTACATATAAAGGCTTCAGAATCCCACAAGATCTAAAGAGCAAAGTGATTACAAACAATACCATTGTAAAACCCATGTTCCCAATCCAGGAACCAGAGTTATACTTCACTGACCCCCAGCAGCTGTTGGAGATCTTCTCTGAGCTGGAAGAGCAAAATCTCTCTCTGATCCAAAACTCTCAGGAGACGGAAGAGGCGCTGGAGGAGATCAAGCAAAACATCTCCAGTACCGAGGAGAAAATGTGAGAATGAAATGTTACTCTGTAAGAGCATGCAATGTACCATCAGTATCTCCAGGATCCTGAACTAGAGCAGCGATAGGTAGAATGTACATCCGAAGTCTCCTGTGTCCATAGCAAGGTCCAGAGAAAATCCTTAAATTGTCTGTCACAGACCCCACTAAATGATAAATATTGCATTGTATTATTTTAAATAGAAATGTTTTAGTGAGTGGATACAAGTACTGTTTTGAGCCCTTTGTGCTCTGTATAGCGCTAGCCTATCAGGGGGCAGACATGTTGGGTCAGCTCTTCCTTCACCTGACCAAAGATTCCAAACATGTCCGCCCCTTGTAGAGTCATACCGAGCAAAGATTCTAAACAACATGTCCGCCCCCTTGTGGAGCCATACAGAGCAAAGATTCTAAACAACATGTCCGCCCCTGAGAGAGATATACAGAGCAAAGATTCTAAACAACATGTCCTCCCCCTGATAGAGCTATACAGAGCAAAGATTCTAAACAACATGTCCGCCACCTGATAGAGCTATACAGAGCAAAGATTCTAAACAACATGTCCGCCCCCCTGATAGAGCTATACAGAGCAAGGATTCTAAACAACATGTTTGCCCCCTGATAGAGCTATAAAGAGCAAAGATTCTAAACATGTCCGCCCCCTGATAGAGCTATACAGAGCAAAGATTCTAAACATGTCCACCCCCTGATAGAGCTATACAGAGCAAAGATTCTAACCAACATGTCCGCCTCCTGATAGTTATACAGAGCAAAGATTCTAAACAACATGTCCGCCCCCTGATAGAGCTATACAGAGCAAAGATTATAAACAACATGTCCTCCCCCTGATAGAGCTATACAGAGCAAAGATTCTAAACAACATGTCCACCCCCTGATAGAGCTATACAGAGCAAAGAGGGTTCACTACATTACTTATTATTTGTATTCTGTCATTAAATAATTTCTTTATAAAATGTCTACCCTTGTTACAATTTTTCAGTTTACCAGAACATATTTTTTGCCAATAGTTGCTTTAAGAGTCACAGGACACCCCTCTTCTCTGACATATTCTTGTTTGTGGTCATCTGTTTTAGGGACAAAGAGACCCAGCAGCTGAAAGACCATATTGACCAACTAAAAGTCGCAATCACCGAAGAGCAAGAAAGAGCTGCGGATCTGGAACTGAAGTCCAGAGTGTTTGCGTTTGGGCAGTACAAATCCGAGGACCAGGTAAGCTCTACAGGGGGAGTCTATTATCTAATGCCAGTGGTCACAGCCAGTTTATCTATTGTGTGCTGCAAAGTAGTCAGACAGGAATTTGGGTAAGATCTAAGCACAGGGCAACAACCCCTTTAAAGCAAGTTTAAACCAAAATAATTACCATAATGGCAGAACCTGCTGGACGCTGACAACGTCTGTTCTATCTTCTACTCAGTTTGAGTCTAGAAGAGTTTGGCATTGAGATCCCTGCATTGATAAGAAGACAGATCATGGGTAACAGGTAGACCACCATCCTCTGGCTGGTCTCCAGGGATAAGCAGGGGCAGCTGCACAATAACTGAAGTCTAGCCGAGGGTTAAGAAGCACTCGTAGAGTCTCCAATCATTATATCTGCTCTGCAGGACAAGATGTTGTCTTCTCTCAGTAAAAAGGTGGAAGAGGTTTACCAGGCCTGCATTGGAGAGAATCGGGCAAACCTCAGCGCTCTTCAGATGCTCATGATCATTGAGCACCAGCTGGAGGATCTGCTGGACAACATTGAGGTGATCCCAAAGGAAAGGATCGAAGTGGCAGAAAAGGCCAAAGAGAAGGAACGTAGATTAAGGTATGAATCAAGGCTTGACAACGTGAAGGGTTCTGGCCTCGTAGTACCGGGATTGTGAATAATTGTATTTATGTCTGCGCTTTGCATCCATGAAGAGATGATCTTTCCTCTTTATTCTCCTTAGACTGAGAGAGGAGAAGATTAAACAGCAGAAACTTCATCAAGAGGAAAGACTGCGCAGAGCCCTGGAGAGAGCCCAAGCCGATCCCAAGAAAACGGTGAGAATCGCCATGTAGCAAAACATTTATAATGGCCCCGGCGTCCAGATGATTACTTCATGGAACTATGGCCTACAGAGAGCAAGGCTGGGCCAACTTTCTAAAAGTGGATCAATCAGCAGGATAATGGTTTCCATGGTGCCGGGTCCACTTTTAGAACTTTGCAAGAGACGGAATGTGGATTATATTCCTTCTAATATATTGATCCAAATAAAAAAAAATGAAGGTTTTTCTAGTACTGTGAGGAGGTACGCAGGCACTGGGGGCAGGAACACTTGCTTTTTCCCCACCTTAGAGTAGCAGTGTGGTAAAAATGAACTAAGAATCAGAGGGATCATTAAACACAAAATCTACACACACACAGACCCACACGGCTTTACACATAGCCCGGGACAGAGGTGCAGAGTCGGATAACCTCTCATGCACAGCTGTACTAGACAGTCTATACACATAGCCCAGGACAGAGGTGCAGAGTCAGATAACCTCTCATGCACAGCTGTACAGACAGTCTATACACATAGCCCGGGACAGAGGTGCAGAGTCGGATAACCTCTCATGCACAGCTGTACTAGACAGTCTATACACATAGCCCAGGACAGAGGTGCAGAGTCAGATAACCTCTCATGCACGGCTGTACTAGACAGTCTTTACACATAGCCCGGGACAGAGGAGCAGAGTCAGATAACCTCTCATGCACAGCTGTACTAGACAGTCTATACACATAGCCCAGGACAGAGGAGCAGAGTCAGATAACCTCTCATGCACAGCTGTACTAGATAGTCTATACACATAGCCCGGGACAGAGGTGCAGAGTCAGATAACCTCTCATGCACGGCTGTACTAGACAGTCTATACACATAGCCCAGGACAGAGGGGCAGAGTCAGATAACCTCTCATGCACAGCTGTACTAGACAGTCTATACACATAGCCCGGGACAGAGGTGCAGAGTCAGATAACCTCTCATGCACGGCTGTACTAGACAGTCTATACACATAGCCCAGGACAGAGGTGCAGAGTCAGATAACCTCTCATGCATGGCTGTACTAGACAGTCTATACACATAGCCCAGGACAGAGGTGCAGAGTCAGATAACCTCTCATGCATGGCTGTACTAGACAGTCTATACACATAGCCCGGGACAGAGGTGCATAGTCAGATAACCTCTCATGCACAGCTGTACTAGACAGTCTATACACATAGCCCGGGACAGAGGAGCAGTCAGATAACCTCTCATGCACAGCTGTACTAGACAGTCTATACACATAGCCCGGGACAGAGGAGCAGAGTCAGATAACCTCTCATGCACAGCTGTACTAGACAGTCTATACACATAGCCCGGGACAGAGATGCAGAGTCAGATAACCTCTCATGCACAGCTGTACTAAACAGTCTTTACAGTTATTTAAAAGAAGAAAAACTACCACAACTAGAGGACATAGTCTTAAATTAGAGGGGCAACGATTTAAAAGTAATATCAGGAAGTATTACTTTACTGAGAGGGTAGTGGATGTATGGAATAGCCTGCCAGCAGAAGTGGTAGAGGTAAACACAGTCAAGGATTTTAAGCATGCGTGGGATAGACACAAGGCTATCCTAGCTATAAGACCGGGAAAGGGGGACTAATAAAAGTACTCAAAAAAAAAAAAATTGGGCAGACTAGATGGACCGAATGGTTCTTATCTGCCGACACATTCTATGTTTACACATAGCCCGGGACAGAGGTGCAGAGTCAGATAACCTCTCATGTACAGCTGTACTAGACAGTCTATACACATAGCCCGGGACAGAGGTGCAGAGTCAGATAACCTCTCATGCACAGCTGTACTAGACAGTCTATACACATAGCCCGGGACAGAGGAGCAGAGTCAGATAACCTCTCATGCACAGCTGTACTAGACAGTCTATACACATAGCCCAGGACAGAGGTGCAGAGTCAGATAACCTCTCATGCACAGCTGTACTAGACAGTCTATACACATAGCCCAGGACAGAGGTGCAGAGTCAGATAACCTCTCATGCACGGCTGTACTAAACAGTCTTTACACATAGCCCGGGACAGAGGTGCAGAGTCAGATATCCTCTCATGCACGGCTGTACTAGACAGTCTATACACATAGCCCGGGACAGAGGTGCAGAGTCAGATAACCTCTCATGCACAGCTGTACTAGACAGTCTATACACATAGCCCAGGACAGAGGTGCAGAGTCAGATAACCTCTCATGCACGGCTGTACTAAACAGTCTTTACACATAGCCCGGGACAGAGGTGCAGAGTCAGATATCCTCTCATGCACGGCTGTACTAAACAGTCTTTACACATAGCCCGGGACAAAGCCTGCATTGGAAATGGACGTAATGATTTGCTGGCCATTTCTTTTTCTTTTTAAAGACCGGGAGAAAGCTGATGCCCCGCTCTGATCCTCCGGCCCTGAAACTCAAAGTCGATAAAGACCAGGACCAGATAGACAAGGAGAAGGAAGAAGCTTTGCTTTTCTTCAGCTAGCCTGACCAGTCCATGAATCGGGCATGCCCAAATGGCAACAAGACTGAAAAATAATAGACGTATTACTTTGTTTTTTTTTTTTCATTGTATGGAGCTAGCCTGGAAGCTACACAGCACACACTGTTTTTACAATGTTACTAATGGGTTTGTAGATATTAGGAGACAAACAGACCAACAGAAGCCAACCTATTATGTAAAACAAGAGCCAGCAGTGGATTTTAGGAGCCAGTGCACATCTAAGAAGTTCTCCTGCTTACTATAAATATCTATTAAATGTGAGTGACATTAAATGAGGGGTCTCAGCATATTCTTAACCAAACATAACAATTGTAGATTGTAATAAATCTGATTTTGGCTTATTAAGGACCTTCTATTTTATCCCTTGAACCCTGCGCAGCCGTTCATCTCAAGCACGCGGTCTGAATTGGTTTTTGCTATTAACCCTAAAAGAGCTGATCCTTAACACCTCCTGCTTGTATGGTCGGCCATTTTTTTTTCCCCAAAGACCACAAAACCTTTACACACTGCATGCATCTGCATAATTCATCTGCGTTCAGAGAAATCACGGTAGCTCCGATGGAATCCCCTCCTGGTCACACTTGCATTCTCCATTTTGCAGGGGAGCAGGTAAAAGTTAAGTCTTTTAAACTGGCTGATCTGGTAATCCTAACTCTACACTTGATGGGTAAGAGGAACCTGCAGACGTGTGCTGTGCACAATAGACACACGCTGCACACATTACTGGTAAAATTATCGTTACTGGCATTGTGCATTTTTTTACCCCTCCCTCTGGCTCAACGCTGGAGAGCTCAGTGGGTGGGCCAGCAGAGGTTGCAAACCTGATATTTGTCAGTAAATTAAATGGTTACATTTTATAAATATACATTTTTATAATAATGGAACTTGAGTTGCAATGGTCCTTTTAACAAAAATAAATGAATGACTTTTTGGTGTTTATGCAATAAAAAAAATATTGTATGCCAGAGAAATAAAAATCTTGTTCAGGCAATTATTGTAATAAATAGTTGCACACACTGGAGAGGACTGCACGAAAAAAACCAAGGCCACCTCTCGTGGCTCAACTAAAACTCCCATCACGCTCAGCCAGCCATCTGATGCATGTACTTTAAGTTGTAGAGGGGGCTTTTCATAGGAGGTTGGATATTATATTAACTAAAAAGGTTTTTCATTTAATAATAGCATTGTAGATTTAAACAACATTGCAACAAAAAAACTTTATTAAATAGGTCTTCATTCACCAAATTACACCCATTAAAACAAAAAAAAAAAAGATAAAAATGGTATGTATGTATATATATATATATATATATATATATATATAGAATATTCAAATTAGAGATATATACAGACCCATGTGTATGTGCATATACACACTCACTATGTTCAAAAACATATCGCCAGTATTCGGGTGTAAAAAGTCTGGATTATGTCTCACTTATTCAAAGATTGCCGCTTTCATCACTGCACCGATCTCTGAACAGATGGAGGTTTTATAATAAAAAATAAAAATGCAAATAAAAGGATAGAATTTTACAAATCTAGGCAACGTTATCATCTTGATTCGTCAAATCAAGTCCGGTATAAGGGATGGGGTCTGAGATCGCTGTGCAAAATACTGTCTGATCTCTCCACGCAGCTCTGGTGAGAATTTCGGTCGTCATTTAACCGTAACTTAAATAAATACGCGTGTGTTGTCTTCATAATTCAGTCACTTGTTTTTAAAAACCACGAATCAATCCATGATGCAGATAGCAGAGGAAAATGGATTTGTACCTAGAGGTAACTCCACAGAAAGCTCCAGGACACTGTGCCGTACGTATAATACACTCCAAGGGAATAGACCAAAGCTTAAATATAGTGCAAATATTCAATGCGGTCTGACAAAGGATCCACCCGTTGGAGGTTTGGCCATAGATTGGAGTGTGACCTTCCTATACCCAGCCGGGCTTTCTGTTCACGTCTGAATTACTCCAAGTCCTGCAGATTGATTGTGCTTCCTGTAAATTGAGCATCATCTCCGGCCGCTGGGTGAGGCTCCTGCATCAGAAACACATCGTATGTAGATCACTGAATCGTGGAAATAAGTGGTGTTAGGTTAACCAGCGCCTCACAAAGCAGACACTGAGTGGAGAAGGGGATCAGAAACACAACCCGGCTTGTAAAGCATCAGTAATCTATACAGTGCCAAATGTAAAGAAAGGTTAGGAAATGATCTATACATTGTGTTGGCAGAACTGCTGCAAATTAATACAATAGGAATATGTCTGTCTCCTGCTTATGACATCACCTTGAGGTTTGATATGCATTGAAGGTGAATTTGCATTTGAGCCATAAGATGATGTCATTAACAGGAGACATCGTCATATTCAAAAAAAACCACAACTCATATTTCATGTATTTGATCAGTTTTCTCTTCGTTCACAGTATTATCATTGTTTAGGTTGATAGAGTCTGCAATACACAGACTGGCACAATATAAAGATCATTATGCGTGCTCTACAGGGGTAAAAGCCCCCTAGTACTTGGCCCTCTACCAGTATAAACATTTAACACATACCTGAAGGATATAGACAGGGACATCGAGAGCAAGTGGAGCATTCGATGCTGAGGACTGAGAAGTCAGCTGGAGAGACACATCCCCATCTGCTGGAGGATCATCCTGAACAGAACACAAAGAGATCAGTATCACACAAGTTCAGCAGCATCAAGACCTCCAGTGGTGCTGTGGGGCCTCCTGCCAGCTGAACTACACCATGAGACATGATACAGGCATCACACGTGTAAACAGCATGAGAGAGAGAACATGACAAAATGACTGGCTCTGTCCAATGCAAGCAGGAGGCAGCCCACTAGGCCAAGCAGGAGGCAGCCCACTTGGCCACCTAGGAGGCAGCCCACTAGGCCACCTAGGAGGCAGCCCACTAGGAGGCAGCCCACTAGGAGGCAGCCCACTAGGAGGCAGCCCACTAGGAGGCAGCCCACTAGGAGGCAGCCCACTAGGCCACCAAGGAGGCAGCCCACTAGGCCACCTAGGAGGCAGCCCACTAGGCCACCTAGGAGGCAGCCCACTAGGCCACCTAGGAGGCAGCCCACTAGGCCATCTAGGAGGCTTAGTTCACTGGCTGATTGAGTAAGTCAGTTCTGCCTCTCAGCAGGACCTGTTTTCTATGTAATGAGGAGCCAGTTTGACTGCGTTGCTTTCACAGGACCCAACTCACCTGTAGCAACTGGACCAGCACATACTGAGCACCAGTGGCTGGATCTCGCAGGGTGAGACCCCCATTAGACACGCCTGCATTGCTGGTACTACACCGGCTGCCAGCGGGCGGCGTGACAGAGCTGGGCTTTGTACCTTTACTTTTCCGCCGCGTCGGTGAAGTTCCTTCAAAGTAATGAAGACAGAATATTAACCCTTCACATACAAGAAGCAGACGGTCTGGCGCAGCGAGATTCTGGCCACTAAATAGCACTTGAAATGCAGGTCACACTATATGGACAAAAGTATTGAGAGACTTCTTGATTATTGAATTCAATCAGACCCATTGCCCAAAGTGTGTAAAATCTAGCACCTAGCCATGCAGTCTGTGTTTACAAACATTTGGTGTGGAAATGGGTCAGTGAATTCAAGCGTGGTACTGTGATAGGATCCCGTGGTACTGTGATAGGATCCCGTGGTACTGTGATAGGATGCTGCCACGTTTGCAATAAGTCAGTTGGTGAAATGTCATCCCTGCTGGATATTCTGCGGTCAACTAAGTGGTATTACTGGAAAGTGGAAGCGTTTAGGAACAACAGCAACTCAGTAGAAGACTGCATGCAAGCCTCACGTCACCAAGTACAATACCAAGCATGCTGCCACTGGACTCTGGAGCAGCTGCATGCAAGCCTCACGTCACCAAGTACAATACCAAGCATGCTGCCACTGGACTCTGGAGCAGCTGCATGCAAGCCTCACGTCACCAAGTACAATACCAAGCATGCTGCCACTGGACTCTGGAGCAGCTGCATGCAAGCCTCACATCACCAAGTACAATGCCAAGCATCGGATCGAGTGGTGTAAAGCATGCCACCACTGGACTCTGGAGCTTCTACATGCAAGCCTCACATCACCAAGTACAATACCAAGCAGGCCGCCACTGGACTCTGGAGCAGCTGCATGCAAGCCTCACATCACCAAGTACAATGCCAAGCGTGGGATCAAGTGGTGTAAAGCATGCTGCCACTGGACTCTGGAGCAGCTCCATGCAAGCCTCACATCACCAAGTACAATACCAAGCAGGCCGCCACTGGACTCTGGAGCAGCTGCATGCAAGCCTCACATCACCAAGTACAATACCAAGCATGCTGCCACTGGACTCTGGAGCAGCTGCATGCAAGCCTCACATCACCAAGTACAATGCCAAGCATCGGATCACGTGGTGTAAAGCATGCTGCCACTGGACTCTGGAGCAGCTGCATGCAAGCCTCACATCACCAAGTACAATACCAAGCATCAGATCGAGTGGTGTAAAGCATGCCGCCACTGGACTCTGGAGCAGCTGCATGCAAGCCTCACATCACCAAGTACAATACCAAGCATCGGATCGAGTGGTGTAAAGCATGCCGCCACTGGACTCTGGAGCAGCTGCATGCAAGCCTCACATCACCAAGTACAATGCCAAGCATCGGATGGAGTGGTGTAAAGCATGCCGCCACTGGACTCTGGATCAGCGGCATGCAAGCCTCACATCACCAAGTACAATACCAAGCATGCTGCCACTGGACTCTGGAGCAGCTGCATGCAAGCCTCACATCACCAAGTACAATACCAAGCATCGGATCGAGTGGTGTAAAGCATGCCGCCACTGGACTCTGGAGCAGCTGCATGCAAGCCTCACATCACCAAGTACAATGCCAAGCGTGGGATCAAGTGGTTTAAAGCATGCCGCCACTGGACTCTGGAGCAGCTGCATGCAAGCCTCACATCACCAAGTACAATGCCAAGCATCGGATCGAGTGGTGTAAAGCATGCCGCCACTGGACTCTGGAGCAGCTGCATGCAAACCTCACATCACCAAGTACAATGCCAAGCGTCGGATCGAGTGGTGTAAAGCATGCTGCCACTGGACTCTGGAGCAGCAGCATGCAAGCCTCACATCACCAAGTACAATGCCAAGCGTCGGATTGAGTGGTGTAAAGCATGCTGCCACTGGACTCTGGAGCAGCAGCATGCAAGCCTCACATCACCAAGTACAATGCCAAGCGTCGGATCGAGTGGTGTAAAGCATGCCGCCACTGGACTCTGGAGCAGCTGCATACAAGCCTCACATCACCAAGTACAATGCCAAGCTTTGGATCGAGTGATGTAAAGCATGCCACCACTGGACTCTGGAGCAGCTGCATGCAAGCCTCACATCACCAAGTACAATGCCAAGCATCGGATCGAGTGGTGTAAAGCATGCCACCACTGGACTCTGGAGCTTCTACATGCAAGCCTCACATCACCAAGTACAATACCAAGCAGGCCGCCACTGGACTCTGGAGCAGCTGCATGCAAGCCTCACATCACCAAGTACAATGCCAAGCGTGGGATCAAGTGGTGTAAAGCATGCTGCCACTGGACTCTGGAGCAGCTCCATGCAAGCCTCACATCACCAAGTACAATACCAAGCAGGCCGCCACTGGACTCAGGAGCAGCTGCATGCAAGCCTCACATCACCAAGTACAATACCAAGCATGCTGCCACTGGACTCTGGAGCAGCTGCATGCAAGCCTCACATCACCAAGTACAATGCCAAGCATCGGATCACGTGGTGTAAAGCATGCTGCCACTGGACTCTGGAGCAGCTGCATGCAAGCCTCACATCACCAAGTACAATACCAAGCAGGCCGCCACTGGACTCTGGAGCAGCTGCATGCAAGCCTCACATCACCAAGTACAATACCAAGCATCAGATCGAGTGGTGTAAAGCATGCCGCCACTGGACTCTGGAGCAGCTGCATGCAAGCCTCACATCACCAAGTACAATACCAAGCATCGGATCGAGTGGTGTAAAGCATGCCGCCACTGGACTCTGGAGCAGCTGCATGCAAGCCTCACATCACCAAGTACAATGCCAAGCATCGGATGGAGTGGTGTAAAGCATGCCGCCACTGGACTCTGGATCAGCGGCATGCAAGCCTCACATCACCAAGTACAATACCAAGCATGCTGCCACTGGACTCTGGAGCAGCTGCATGCAAGCCTCACATCACCAAGTACAATACCAAGCATCGGATCGAGTGGTGTAAAGCATGCCGCCACTGGACTCTGGAGCAGCTGCATGCAAGCCTCACATCACCAAGTACAATGCCAAGCGTGGGATCAAGTGGTTTAAAGCATGCCGCCACTGGACTCTGGAGCAGCTGCATGCAAGCCTCACATCACCAAGTACAATGCCAAGCATCGGATCGAGTGGTGTAAAGCATGCCGCCACTGGACTCTGGAGCAGCTGCATGCAAACCTCACATCACCAAGTACAATGCCAAGCGTCGGATCGAGTGGTGTAAAGCATGCTGCCACTGGACTCTGGAGCAGCAGCATGCAAGCCTCACATCACCAAGTACAATGCCAAGCGTCGGATTGAGTGGTGTAAAGCATGCTGCCACTGGACTCTGGAGCAGCAGCATGCAAGCCTCACATCACCAAGTACAATGCCAAGCGTCGGATCGAGTGGTGTAAAGCATGCCGCCACTGGACTCTGGAGCAGCTGCATACAAGCCTCACATCACCAAGTACAATGCCAAGCTTTGGATCGAGTGATGTAAAGCATGCCACCACTGGACTCTGGAGCAGCTGCATGCAAGCCTCACATCACCAAGTACAATACCAAGCATGCTGCCACTGGTCTCTGGAGCAGCTACATGCAAGCCTCACATCACCAAGTACAATGCCAAGCATCGGATCGAGTGGTGTAAAGCATGCCACCACTGGACTCTGGAGCAGCTGCATGCAAGCCTCACATCACCAAGTACAATGCCAAGCATCGGATCAAGTGGTGTAAAGCACGCCGCCACTGGACTCTGGAGCAGCTGCATGCAAGCCTCACATCACCAAGTACAATGCCAAGCATCGGATCGAGTGGTGTAAAGCATGCCATCACTGGACTCTGGAGCAGCTGCATGCAAGCCCCACATCACCAAGTACATTACCAAGCACGTCGCCACTGGACTCTGGAGCAGCTCCATGCAAGCCTCACATCACCAAGTACAATACCAAGCACGCCGCCACTGGACTCTGGAGCAGCTGCATGCAAGCCCCACATCACCAAGTACATTACCAAGCACGTCGCCACTGGACTCTGGAGCAGCTCCATGCAAGCCTCACATCACCAAGTACAATGCCAAGCATCGGATCGAGTGGTGTAAAGCACGCCACCAATGGACTCTGGAGCAGCTGCATGCAAGCCTCACATCACCAAGTACAATGCCAAACATCGGATCTAGTGGTGTAAAGCATGCCGCCACTGGACTCTGGAGCAGCTGCATACAAGCCTCACATCACCAAGTACAATGCCAAGCTTTGGATCGAGTGATGTAAAGCATGCCACCACTGGACTCTGGAGCAGCTGCATGCAAGCCTCACATCACCAAGTACAATACCAAGCATGCTGCCACTGGTCTCTGGAGCAGCTACATGCAAGCCTCACATCACCAAGTACAATGCCAAGCATCGGATCGAGTGGTGTAAAGCATGCCACCACTGGACTCTGGAGCAGCTGCATGCAAGCCTCACATCACCAAGTACAATGCCAAGCATCGGATCAAGTGGTGTAAAGCACGCCGCCACTGGACTCTGGAGCAGCTGCATGCAAGCCTCACATCACCAAGTACAATGCCAAGCATCGGATCGAGTGGTGTAAAGCATGCCATCACTGGACTCTGGAGCAGCTGCATGCAAGCCCCACATCACCAAGTACATTACCAAGCACGTCGCCACTGGACTCTGGAGCAGCTCCATGCAAGCCTCACATCACCAAGTACAATACCAAGCACGCCGCCACTGGACTCTGGAGCAGCTGCATGCAAGCCCCACATCACCAAGTACATTACCAAGCACGTCGCCACTGGACTCTGGAGCAGCTCCATGCAAGCCTCACATCACCAAGTACAATGCCAAGCATCGGATCGAGTGGTGTAAAGCACGCCACCAATGGACTCTGGAGCAGCTGCATGCAAGCCTCACATCACCAAGTACAATGCCAAACATCGGATCTAGTGGTGTAAAGCATGCCGCCACTGGACTCTGGAGCAGCTCCATGCAAGCCTCACATCACCAAGTACAATGCCAAGCATCGGATCTAGTGGTGTAAAGCATGCCGCCACTGGACTCTGGAGCAGCTCCATGCAAGCCTCACATCACCAAGTACAATGCCAAGCATCGGATCGAGTGGTGTAAAGCACGCCACCACTGGACTCTGGAGCAGCTGCATGCAAGCCTCACATCACCAAGTACAATGCCAAGCATCGGATCTAGTGGTGTAAAGCATGCTGCCACTGGGGACCAGCTACATAATAATGTCTATGTATTTAGAATACAATGTCGTAAAAGTCCCTGTTGGTGTAATGGTCGGGTGTCACAATACTATAGTCCATATAGTGTACATAAAACAGATGGGACATCCATCTTACCTGGGCTGCTGGCTCCTCCCTTCTTTTTGCTCTTGGCCAATTGGATGGCTCTGTAGTCTGTCCTTGCGGAGCCTCCACTCTCCTAAAAATAATAGAAACAGTGTTTTACAGGATAGAAAGGGTGAAAATGACCCCCGAAACAGGACCGAAAGGTATTCAGCACACAGATGGACAACAAAGGATGCTTTACTGCAAGGATGGTAGACGCACAGATTAGTCTTACAGCAGAAGTGGATGAGAGAAGGAGTATAAGCATATAAGATAATAGGATTTTACTGTAAGTAGAAATCTGGGCAGATTAGCTGGGCTGAATGGTTATCTACTGATCACCTGCAGAGAATAAAATATTATCTATACATTGTGTTGGCAGAATTGCAGTGAACACATAATATAAGAGTAATATATGTTTTAAGTCTGCCTCCTGATGGCACCTGCCAGACCAAAACTTCTCTGCCTGGGCATCTGTGGTGTCTCATGTTAATGACATCACCGTGTGGCTTGATATACAAATTATTTCCCATTGAAAAGGAGCAGAGAAGTGTTGGTCTGGCAGATGCCATCGGAGGAACCTAGGTGATGTCATAAGCCGGAGACACCAGACACCCGGGCAGAGAAGTGTTGGTCTGGCAGGTGCCATCGGAGGAAACTAGGTGATGTCATAAGCCGGAGACACCAGACACCCAGGCAGAGAAGTTTTGGTCTGGCAGGTGCCATCAGAGGAACCTAGTTTTGCGGTCTGTTTATCATTAGGTGAACTTCACACACCATATGACAAATATATTTGTAAAGTAAACTGTACCAGTAAGGAACTCCCAACCGGTGAACTGTAATCCATCTCCTTCTGGGAGCTGTAAGAGCCGGTGGGGTTCGGGAATACGAACTGTGTCACCACTTTACTTCCTTCATGTTGGCTGACTACCTCCCATAGCAAGCTTCTCTCCACTGTAGAGGGATTCAGTAACTCCGGCACGGAGCTGCCGGATCCCAGGCTGACCGAGGCCGAGTCAATGCTCAGATTGTTACTGGAGGTAAGTCCATGGAGGTCCTGACTGGTGCCTCTCATGGACAAAGACGCCAGGGAGCCCAAGGCCTCCGCATTCACGGTTTGGACATCATCCAAGTGTAAAGTGTCCTGCTGGGGGATGGAAGAAGCTGCCGCCCCAAGAAGTAAGGAGCTTTCCAAACCATGGTGGTTCTCGCTGTTGGGGACCAACACCAAAGGGTCAACATTATGCACCAAAGATTTATTACTGGCAGATATGCCTCCCCCGAGGGTGGAGCCAACGGACGATACGTCTATAGTCAGTATCCCAGAGTTGACCAGTGTCAGGTCAGCCGAGATGCCAGGCCCGTTAGAAGACACGTTGGAGAAGAGGGAAGAAAGATCCAGGTTACTGAGATCATTCTGTCCAGAACTGGTGAGCTCATTGCTGGGGGTGAGGGAGCTTGTTGCTTCCAGCTGGGTCAGTAGATCTAAAAGCAAAACAGACCAAAAAAAAATCCTTAATACATTTATACTGCACATTTTCCATAGTTTATGCCAGGGATGGAAACCCTGGGCACTGCAGATTTTTGAGAAGCGTTGCTTTATAGTTCCTGAGGCTAGCCATCACTGGTCTATGCCGTAATGCTGGTTTATTCTTACATATAAATACAGGGACTAGATGTGTGTGTTCTCCAATGAGGAACGCTCTTACTCTAGGAGCATGAAGGGTAAGGAAAACAGGATACACTCCAAGCACTAATTAATATAGGACAATTGTCAGCAAAAAAATAAATTAATGAATAAATCTGTGATTAATTGAATGATTGTATCAAGCGTAGGTGTTAAATCTCTGCAGGACACATTACCTGGGCTGAAATTGTGCTGCTTCACCATATGGGATTTCAAGCTCTGCCTGGATGTGAAGGTTTTACTGCAGCTGGATACTAGGCATCGTGTCTTGGATGCGTCTATATCTTGCAGGTGTTTCTTGGAGTGGATGTACAGGCTGCTACGAGCGGAGAACTTGGCACCACAGCCTGGAAGAGTCAGAACGAGGGGTTAATGAATACTGCGTAGTACTGAAACGGTAAGAAAAAAAACTATATCCAGCTGCTACTGAACCACAAATCCCATCACTCCTCACTAGCCTGGCGAGAATGATGGGAGTTGAAGTTCAGAAACGCAGTTGGTACATCTGGGTAATTAGTGTTGTACAAACTTAACAGACCTCTCAGGGTTAAATCAATGAAGATCTTCTTCTAACCATCCTTTGTGACGTGCACAAATAGATTAAGGTTTTTATTCCACAGAGAGAACTTCAAACTTAAGGCCAAAGTAGCAGAGTTTGAAGTACAGCAGAATGGGAGAATCTTTCCAACTCTGTAACTTTGGCCTTAAGTTTGAGATTCTCTTCCCAATTACCTCTGATGACCAAACCCTAAGAAATATCAGCAAAAAACGCAATAAGAGCTTTGACCCCAGGGAGCAACCAGGTCTCACAATGGCACGCAGACTACACTTGCATCACCATAACCGTCCACTGCTCCACACATTACACACCTAGTGCATGCAAAACACGTCTGCAAACACCGGGCCACACATTACACACCTAGTGCATGGACAACACGTCTGCAAACACCGGTCCACACATTACACACCTAGTGCATGCACAACACGTCTGCCAACACCGGGCCACACATTACACACCTAGTGCATGCACAACACGTCTGCAAACACCGGTCCACACATTACCCACTTAGTGCATGCACAACACGTCTGCCAACACCGGGCCACACATTACACACCTAGTGCATGCACAACACGTCTGCAAACACCGGTCCACACATTACACACCTAGTGCATGCACAACACGTCTGCAAACACCGAGCCACACATTACACACCTAGTGCATGCACAACACGTCTGCAAACACCGGTCCACACATTACACACCTAGTGCATGCACAACACGTCTGCAAACACCGGGCCACACATTACACACTTAGTGCATGCACAACACGTCTGCAAACACCGGTCCACACATTACACACCTAGTGCTTGCACAACACGTCTGCAAACACCGGTCCACACATTACACACCTAGTGCATGCACAACACGTCTGCCAACACCGGGCCACACATTACACACCTAGTGCATGCACAACACGTCTGCCAACACCGGGCCACACATTACACACCTAGTGCATGCACAACACGTCTGCAAACACCGGGCCACACATTACACACCTAGTGCATGCACAACACGTCTGCAAACACCGGGCCACACATTACACACCTAGTGCATGCACAACACGTCTGCAAACACCGGTCCACACATTACACACCTAGTGCATGCAGAACACGTCTGCCAACACCGGGCCACACATTACACACCTAGTGCATGCACAACACGTCTGCAAACACCGGGCCACACATTACACACTTAGTGCATGCACAACACGTCTGCAAACACCGGTCCACACATTACACACCTAGTGCATGCACAACACGTCTGCAAACACCGGGCCACACATTACACACCTAGTGCATGCACAACACGTCTGCCAACACCGGGCCACACATTACACACCTAGTGCATGCACAACACGTCTGCCAACACCGGGCCACACATTACACACCTAGTGCATGCACAACACGTCTGCAAACACCGGTCCACACATTACACACCTAGTGCATGCAGAACACGTCTGCCAACACCGGGCCACACATTACACACCCACTGTATGCACAACACGGGCTCAATACAGTCCAACCAATAATATAAAAGACGTTACCATCCACAGGACACTCAAACGGCTTGGTGCCAAGGTGCGTAATGCTGTGACCTTTCAAATGCTCTGCTCTAGTGAAAGATTTTCCACATCCCAACACAGGACAGCAATACCGCCGATCACCCTCATGCTTCCTGCAAGACAAGAGCAGAGTGGCTTTAAAACGGCACACAGAGAGCAAAGGCATATCCAAATGCTGGCTGAGCATGATGGGAGTCAGTGTTGTATTGATGCCTAGGACAGCAGACTGGGAAGGGGTGTGAACATCAGCAGCGCTTCCATTGTTGATGATACATCCTACTCACTGCTGTGTGCTGCCTGATCACTAGGGAGCAATATGGTGCTGTGCAAAGTGACGTGGGTGCAGTGGTAAAGGATGTGAGTGCAATCTGGTGTTATGGAAAGATTGAAAAAGAAAGGGATGCGATGAACAGGAGAGGAAGGGGTGCGATGACCTGGAGAGGAAGGGGTGCGATGACCTGGAGAGGAAGGGGTGCGATGACTTGGAGAGGAAGGGGTGCGATGACTTGGAGAGGAAGGGGTGCGATGACCTGGAGAGGAAGGGGTGCGATGACCTGGAGAGGAAGGGGTGCGATGACCTGGAGAGGAAGGGGTGCGATGACCTGGAGAGGAAGGGGTGCGATGACCTGGAGAGGAAGGGGTGCGATGACCTGGAGAGGAAGGGGTGCGATGACCTGGAGAGGAAGGGGTGCGATGACCTGGAGAGGAAGGGGTGCGATGACCTGGAGAGGAAGGGGTGCGATGACCTGGAGAGGAAGGGGTGCGATGACCTGGAGAGGAAGGGGTGCGACCAATAAGGTTTGGGGGCCTTGAGTTCAGTCAGGCCTAGGGCAGCAAAAACCTAAATACAGCACTGATTATGCAGGATCTGGAAAGCTAGCCAATTCACAGCACTGATATTACAATCACATGTTAGGAACATGTCTCAAGTGAGACTGCAAAATGTGCGAAAATAAATGAAAATAACCTTTTATGTCTTAACAGCTTCGACATGCTTGTGAAAGACCATCCACAGCTATCATAATCACAAATAAACGGCCTTTCACCTGTAAGAGAAAGAATAACTATCACAATACTGAGAGAGCATGAAAAGGGGAACGGCGGGGAACGGAGAAGAGAATGTAACACTTACGGAAAGTCACACTAATGTAAATCGATAAACACACAGCGCTCGGCACCGACAAAGATCACACGAGATCAAAGACCGCTTCACAGCCGTGAAAATCGTGTGAGTGATGAAGAGATTACACAGCTCTCCGTATATTGAGGGACGAGCAGAATACTGTGGATCTGGCAAGTCCACCTCACTATAATATACAGCTTTAAGGGAATTGAGAAGTGAACTGTAAAATGTAGACCAGAATCAGAAGAGTTCAAAGTAGAGCTGAATTGGAGAATTCTTTCCCCACTACTTTGGCCTTATGTTTGAAATTCCCCGCAATCCTCTCTTTCACGAGCCCTTTATATTATACTTTAACTCACCTGGAAACTATTATATCAAATATTCCAGTATCGAAGGTCTCACTTGTGTCTGGAGCTTTCACAGCAGCTTGTTTGATTGAATTATTATTTTATTACGTGAGAAGAAGATTGTACCGGCTTCTCACATGATGGGTAATCAGTATTAACCTCGCTGCTCTTCCCTATTACACAGTGTGGGGGGTTCCTGTGAATGAGGGGTCCTCTTAACGCGAATGGATTAAGAAGCAGCCAGCAGATACAGACCTGTGTGGCTTCGCAGGTGAATTTTCAGTCGGCAGGCCTTATCATACTGCTTGTCACAGCCTGGATATGAGCACACAAACTGCTCCTGCTCCCGTATGTGGGCCCTGTGATGCGAGAACAGCGCAGTCACCGTGATGAAAGTCTTGTCGCAACCTACAAAAAGAAAAGGGGATCATTAGGTTTAAAAAAGACGATGTGACAGCCTGCAGGGCGCAGCATGTAGAGGATTGGACACACTCCTCATTCATTGGCTAGGAGCAGGGTGTAGATAACACATTCCCACAGGAGATGGGTGCCGGGTACCACCTAAACTAGGCGGCAACAACAGAGAATGTATTTATGTCTATAGTATAATATGTATACAATAATATACACCATACATACACCAGACCTGCTGTAATCATTGCTCCATCTCTCATCATGCATATCTAGCAGAGGAAGCTGCGGCAATGGCTGGGGAAAAAGGGGGGCGGCGACGGCTGGGGGAAACGGGGGAGCCGCGACGGCTGGGGGAAACGGGGGAGCCGCGACGGCTGGGGGAAACGGGGGGGCGGCGACAGCTGGGGGAAACGGGGGGGCGGCGACAGCTGGGGGAAACGGGGGGGCGGCGACAGCTGGGGGAAACGGGGGGGCGGCGACAGCTGGGGGAAACGGGGGGGCGGCGACAGCTGGGGGAAACGGGGGGGCGGCGACAGCTGGGGGAAACGGGGGGGCGGCGACAGCTGGGGGAAACGGGGGCGGCGACAGCTGGGGGAAACAGGGGCGGCGACAGCTGGGGGAAACAGGGGCGGCGACAGCTGGGGGAAACAGGGGCGGCGACAGCTGGGGGAAACAGGGGCGGCGACAGCTGGGGGAAACGGGCGGCGACAGCTGGGGGAAACAGGGGCGGCGACAGCTGGGGGAAACGGGGGAAAAAGGCTTTGGGAATATGGGGTGGTGACAACGGCTGGGGGAAACGGGGGCGGCGACGGCTGGGGGGAAACAGGGGGCGGCGACGGCTGGGGGAAACGGGGGAGCCGCGATGGCTGGGGGAAACGGGGGGGCGGCGACAGCTGGGGGAAACGGGGGGGCGGCGACAGCTGGGGGAAACGGGGGGGCGGCGACAGCTGGGGGAAACGGGGGGGCGGCGACAGCTGGGGGAAACGGGGGGGCGGCGACAGCTGGGGGAAACGGGGGGGCGGCGACAGCTGGGGGAAACGGGGGGGCGGCGACAGCTGGGGGAAACGGGGGCGGCGACAGCTGGGGGAAACGGGGGCGGCGACAGCTGGGGGAAACGGGGGCGGCGACAGCTGGGGGAAACAGGGGCGGCGACAGCTGGGGGAAACAGGGGCGGCGACAGCTGGGGGAAACAGGGGCGGCGACAGCTGGGGGAAACAGGGGCGGCGACAGCTGGGGGAAACGGGGGAAAAAGGCTTTGGGAATATGGGGTGGTGACAACGGCTGGGGGAAACGGGGGCGGCGACGGCTGGGGGGAAACAGGGGGCGGCGACGGCTGGGGGGAAACGGGGGGGCGGCGACCGCTGGGGGAAACGGGGGGGCGGCGACAGCTGGGGGAAACGGGGGGGCGGCGACAGCTGGGGGAAACGGGGGGGCGGCGACAGCTGGGGGAAACGGGGGGGCGGCGACAGCTGGGGGAAACGGGGGCGGCGACAGCTGGGGGAAACGGGGGCGGCGACAGCTGGGGGAAACGGGGGCGGCGACAGCTGGGGGAAACTGGGGCGGCGACAGCTGGGGGAAACAGGGGCGGCGACAGCTGGGGGAAACAGGGGCGGCGACAGCTGGGGGAAACAGGGGCGGCGACAGCTGGGGGAAACAGGGGCGGCGACAGCTGGGGGAAACAGGGGCGGCGACAGCTGGGGGAAACGGGGGAAAACGGCTTTGGGAATATGGGGTGGTGACAACGGCTGGGGGAAACGGGGGCGGCGACGGCTGGGGGGAAACAGGGGGCGGCGACGGCTGGGGGGAAACGGGGGGGCGGCGACCGCTGGGGGGAAACGGGGGGGCGGCGACCGCTGGGGGAAACGGGGGGGCTGCGACAGCTGGGGGAAACGGGGGGGCGGCGACAGCTGGGGGAAACGGGGGAAAACGGCTTTGGGAATATGGGGTGGTGAAAACGGCTGGGGGAAACGGGGGCGGCAACAGCTGGGGGGAAACGGGGCGGCAACGGCTTTGGGAATATGGGGCGGTGACAACGGCTGGGGGAAACGGGGGAGGCGACAGCTGGGGGAAACGGGGGACGGCGACGGCTGGGGGAAACGGGGGACGGTGACGGCTGGGGGAAACGGGGGACGGCGACGGCTGGGGGAAACGGGGGACGGCGACGGCTGGGGGAAACGGGGGACGGCGACGGCTGGGGGAAACGGGGGACGGCGACGGCTGGGGGAAACGGGGGACGGCGACGGCTGGGGGAAACGGGGGACGGCGACGGCTGGGGGAAACGGGGGACGGCGACGGCTGGGGGAAACGGGGGACGGCGAAGGCTGGGGGAAACGGGGGACGGCGACGGCTGGGGGAAACGGGGGACGGCGAAGGCTGGGGGAAACGGGGGACGGCGACGGCTGGGGGAAACGGCGACAGCTGGGGGAAACAGGGGACGGCGACAGCTGGGGGAAACAGGGGACGGCGACAGCTGGGGGAAACAGGGGACGGCGACAGCTGGGGGAAAGGGGACGGCGACAGCTGGGGGAAACAGGGGACGGCGACAGCTGGGGGAAACAGGGGACGGCGACAGCTGGGGGAAACAGGGGACGGCGACAGCTGGGGGAAACAGGGGACGGCGACAGCTGGGGGAAACGGCAACAGTGGTGTCAACTTGGGGAAAAAAGGGTTGCGACAACGGCTTGGGGAAAAGGGGGTCCCTGTTCCCCTCGGCGAGTCGTACCAGGGAACTCGCACTTGTAGGGTCTCTCCGGCTCGAAGTGGGTCCTGCGGTGGGAGCTGAGCTTGGAGGCGGTGGGGAAGGAGTCGGCGCAGGCGTCACAGCGGAATAGGTTCTCCTGTTGGTGGGCTCGGAGGTGGGCACGGAGGTTGTACACGGTGGTGAAGCTCTTGGCACAGGCCGGACAGCTGTACGGACGCTGCTTGTCATGGGATTGCACATGGCGGTTGAGTTTATACAGGGTGGTGAAGGACCACCCGCAGCTCTCCACGCTGCACTTGAAGGGTCTCTGGCCCGGGCTGTGCTCGCTCACTACGTGCATTTTCAGCTGCTGTTTCCGTTCGAAGGCCTTGGCACAGCCCGGCTCCGGGCACCGGAACACAAGCACCACCCCCTTCCGGGCCAGGGCCTCCCCCAGGTTCACCTGCAGCTCCCCCATATCCAGGCCGGGCTCCGGGGCCTGGCTGTCCCCGCGGCCCCCCAGGGTCAGCACTCCATTCTCCAGCCGGACCGTCACGTAGCCGGGGAGCGGCCGGGGGGTCTCCTCCTCCTCCTCCTCCTCCGGGGGCGGCGGCTGCTGTTGGCCCATGTTGAGCACCATGTAGAGCGGGGGTCCGGCCTGCTGCTCGGGGAGCCCGGGGCCGCCATCTTGCTGCTGCTCCTCCGGCCCCTGGATTTCCATCTTGGTGTCCCTGTAGCGAGATGTCTGCGCGGACGGACACCAAGCAGTGCGACGCGCGGCGCTCAACCTGCCGGAGATATCCCTCCGCCACACCACCTAGCAACGCGCGGCCGGAACTATTTCCTCATTCCGCGTCCGGCGGGTGAAGAGGTCAGACGTCTAATGGGAGTCTAACTCCTGCCATGCGCAGACAGCCTGCTAATTACACGGGTGGGAGGAATACAGCATACACACACAATGTGTTGGAGGTTAACTACAATCATCCTCAGTCAATCTGAATATATGTTCTGTACAGTACCCAATGGCTTGCTGTGCTGGGCTGTCCATTCCCATCATCCTCAGCCAATCTGAATATATGTTCTGTACAGTACCCAATGGCTTGCTGTGCTGGGCTGTCCATTCCCATCATCCTCAGCCAATCTGAATATATGTTCTGTACAGTATCCAATGGCTTGCTGTGCTGGGCTGTCCATTCCCATCATCCTCAGCCAATCTGAATATATGTTCTGTACAGTATCCAATGGCTTGCTGTGCTGGGCTGTCCATTCCCATCATCCTCAGCCAATCTGAATATATGTTCTATACAGTACCCAATGGCTTGCTGTGCTGGGCTGTCCATTCCCATCATCCTCAGCCAATCTGAATATATGTTCTGTACAGTATCCAATGGCTTGCTGTGCTGGGCTGTCCATTCCCATCATCCTCAGCCAATCTGAATATATGTTCTGTACAGTATCCAATGGCTTGCTGTGCTGGGCTGTCCATTCCCATCATCCTCAGCCTGCCTGTTAACACAAATACAGCAGTGTGTTGACTACCAACCAAGCAGTGTTCAAATGTCCAGTTTGTTACAGTTGAGATCTTATTACTCTCAGCCAGCCCATCTCGGCCTTTTCCCCACAGTTTAGAGGATGCTACGGTCCAGCAAGTCTGACTTTAAGTCCCATCAACCTCAGGCAGTCTGGATTTATTTTAGACCTCATTTAATGGCCTAGTGTGCTGGCTGTGTCTCTCATCATCCTCAGCCAGCCTTGTTGCTTTGGATTTATTATAGACCACATTTAATGGCCCAGTGTGTTGGACTGAGTCTCCCATCATCCTCAGCCAGCTTTGTTTCTTTGGATTCATTATAGACCACATTTAATGGCCCAGTGTGTTGGACTGAGTCTCCCATCATCCTCAGCCAGCCTTGTTTCTTTCCAGTGATCACAATTTGTTATAGCTTTCAAGGACAGTGATTTCTGTTGTAGATGGTTACATCTCTAGGTGGTCCCCAAACCCTCCATTAAACCAACCTTGTGCAGACTTTACTCACACCAGGGAAATCTGCTTTGTATCCAGCAGAGGGAGCTGGATGTGCACAGACCAGTGGATACTTGGCATCACTTCCAATCTTTAGGGACAGGGTGGAGGTGAAATCACACCCTGCTCAGCCAGCAAAATAATCTCAGGCGTATAGTTATACAAGACTTACACTCCCATCATAAACATGTAAGATAGCAAGCCAGCTGCAGTGTCTGAGAACATTGTGATGTTACAAATGATATATCTCCCAGCGGCTTAGAGACACAAAGACTAGTATAAAATAAAGAGATATTACAAGAGCCGCTTCATTCCTTTTATTGCCACGGTGGCTTGGAACCGTTTATCAAGGAACACATTACATGTATTAACCTCTACCACTTCTACTGGAAGACTATTCCATGCATCCACTACCCTCTCAGTATAGTAATACTTTCATTAGTCCCTGGCCTTATCTTATATCTAGGATAGCCTTATACCTATCCCATGCATGCTTAAAATCCTTCACTGTATTAACCTCTACCACTTCTACTGGAAGACTATTCCATGCATCCACTACCCTCTCAGTAAAGTATTACTTTCATTAGTCCCTGGCCTTATCTTATATCTAGGATAGCCTTATACCTATCCCATGCATGCTTAAACTCCTTCATTGTATTAACCTCTACCACTTCTACTGGAAGACTATTCCATGCATCCACTACCCTCTCAGTAATGTAATACTTTCATTAGTCCCTGGCCTTATCTTATATCTAGGATAGCCTTATACCTATCCCATGCATGCTTAAACTCCTTCACTGTATTAATCTCTACCACTTCTACTGGAAGACTATTCCATACATCCACTACCCTCTCAGTAAAGTATTACTTTCATTAGTCCCTGGCCTTATCTTATATCTAGGATAGCCTTATACCTATCCCATGCTTGCTTAAACTCCTTCACTGTATTAACCTCTACCACTTCTACTGGAAGACTATTCCATGCATCCACTACCCTCTCAGTAATGTAATACTTTCATTAGTCCCTGGCTTTATCTTATATCTAGGATAGCCTTATACCTATCCCATGCATGCTTAAACTCCTTCACTGTATTAACCTCTACCACTTCTACTGGAAGACTATTCCATGCATCCACTACCCTCTCAGTAATGTAATACTATCATTAGTCCCTGGCCTTATCTTATATCTAGGATAGCCTTATACCTATCCCACGCATGCTTAAACTCCTTCACTGTATTAACCTCTACCACTTCTACTGGAAGACTATTCCATACATCCACTACCCTCTCAGTAATGTATTACTTTCATTAGTCCCTGGCCTTATCTTATATCTAGGATAGCCTTATACCTATCCCACGCATGCTTAAACTCCTTCACTGTATTAACCTCTACCACTTCTACTGGAAGACTATTCCATACATCCACTACCCTCTCAGTAATGTAATACTTTCATTAGTCCCTGGCCTTATCTTATATCTAGGATAGCCTTATACCTATCCCATGCATGCTTAAACTCCCTCACTGTATTAACCTCTACCACTTCTACTGGAAGACTATTCCATACATCCACTACCCTCTCAGTAATGTAATACTTTCATTAGTCCCTGGCCTTATCTTATATCTAGGATAGCCTTATACCTATCCCATGCATGCTTAAACTCCCTCACTGTATTAACCTCTACCACTTCTACTGGAAGACTATTCCATACATCCACTACCCTCTCAGTAATGTAATACTTTCATTAGTCCCTGGCCTTATCTTATATCTAGGATAGCCTTATACCTATCCCATGCATGCTTAAACTCCTTCACTGTATTAACCTCTACCACTTCTACTGGAAGACTATTCCATACATCCACTACCCTCTCAGTAAAGTAATACTTTCATTAGTCCCTGGCCTTATCTTATATCTAGGATAGCCTTATACCTATCCCATGCATGCTTAAACTCCTTCACTGTATTAACCTCTTCCACTTCTACTGGAAGACTATTCCATACATCCACTAACCTCTCAGTAAAGTAATACTTTCATTAGTCCCTGGCCTTATCTTATATCTAGGATAGCCTTATACCTATCCCACGCATGCTTAAACTCCTTCACTGTATTAACCTCTACCACTTCTACTGGAAGACTATTCCATACATCCACTACCCTCTCAGTAAAGTAATACTTTCATTAGTCCCTGGCCTTATCTTATATCTAGGATAGCATTATACCTATCCCATGCATGCTTAAACTCCTTCACTGTATTAACCTCTACCACTTCTACTGGAAGACTATTCCATACATCCACTACCCTCTCAGTAATGTAATACTTTCATTAGTCCCTGGCCTTATCTTATATCTAGGATAGCCTTATACCTATCCCACGCATGCTTAAACTCCTTCACTGTATTAACCTCTACCACTTCTACTGGAAGACTATTCCATGCATCCACTACCCTCTCAGTAAAGTAATACTTTCATTAGTCCCTGGCCTTATCTTATATCTAGGATAGCCTTATACCTATCGCATGCATGCTTAAACTCCTTCCCTGTATTAACCTCTACCACTTCTACTGGAAGACTATTCCATACATCCACTACCCTCTCAGTAATGTAATACTTTCATTAGTCCCTGGCCTTATCTTATATCTAGGATAGCCTTATACCTATCCCATGCATGCTTAAACTCCTTCACTGTATTAACCTCTACCACTTCTACTGGAAGACTATTCCATGCATCCACTACCCTCTCAGTAAAGTAATACTTTCATTAGTCCCTGGCCTTATCTTATATCTAGGATAGCCTTATACCTATCGCATGCATGCTTAAACTCCTTCACTGTATTAACCTCTACCACTTCTACTGGAAGACTATTCCATACATCCACTACCCTCTCAGTAATGTAATACTTTCATTAGTCCCTGGCCTTATCTTATATCTAGGATAGCCTTATACCTATCCCATGCATGCTTAAACTCCTTCACTGTATTAACCTCTACCACTTCTACTGGAAGACTATTCCATACATCCATTACCCTCTCAGTAATGTAATACTTTCATTAGTCCCTGGCCTTATCTTATATCTAGGATAGCCTTATACCTATCCCACGCATGCTTAAACTCCTTCACTGTATTAACCTCTACCACTTCTACTGGAAGACTATTCCATGCATCCACTACCCTCTCAGTAAAGTAATACTTTCATTAGTCCCTGACCTTATCTTATATCTAGGATAGCCTTATACCTATCCCATGCATGCTTAAACTCCTTCACTGTATTAACCTCTACCACTTCTACTGGAAGACTATTCCATGCATCCACTACCCTCTCAGTAAAGTAATACTTTCATTAGTCCCTGACCTTATCTTATATCTAGGATAGCCTTATACCTATCCCATGCATGCTTAAACTCCTTCACTGTATTAACCTCTACCACTTCTACTGGAAGACTATTCCATGCATCCACTACCCTCTCAGTAAAGTAATACTTTCATTAGTCCCTGGCCTTATCTTATATCTAGGATAGCCTTATACCTATCCCACGCATGCTTAAACTCCTTCACTGTATTAACCTCTACCACTTCTACTGGAAGACTATCCCATACATCCACTACCCTCTCAGTAAAGTAATACTTTCATTAGTCCCTGACCTTATCTTATATCTAGGATAGCCTTATACCTATCCCATGCATGCTTAAACTCCTTCACTGTATTAACCTCTACCACTTCTACTGGAAGACTATTCCATACATCCACTACCCTCTCAGTAATGTAATACTTTCATTAGTCCCTGGCCTTATCTTATATCTAGGATAGCCTTATACCTATCCCATGCATGCTTAAACTCCTTCACTGTATTAACCTCTACCACTTCTACTGGAAGACTATTCCATACATCCACTACCCTCTCAGTAAAGTAATACTTTCATTAGTCCCTGACCTTATCTTATATCTAGGATAGCCTTATACCGATCCCACGCATGCTTAAACTCCTTCACTGTATTAACCTCTACCACTTCTACTGGAAGACTATTCCATACATCCACTACCCTCTCAGTAATGTAATACTTTCATTAGTCCCTGGCCTTATCTTATATCTAGGATAGCCTTATACCTATCCCATGCATGCTTAAACTCCTTCACTGTATTAACCTCTACCACTTCTACTGGAAGACTATTCCATACATCCACTACCCTCTTAGTAATGTAATACTTTCATTAGTCCCTGACCTTATCTTATATCTAGGATAGCCTTATACCTATCCCATGCATGCTTAAACTCCTTCACTGTATTAACCTCTACCACTTCTACTGGAAGACTATTCCATACATCCACTACCCTCTCAGTAATGTAATACTTTCATTAGTCCCTGGCCTTATCTTATATCTAGGATAGCCTTATACCTATCCCACGCATGCTCCTTCACTGTATTAACCTCTACCACTTCTGCTGGAAGACTATTCCATGCATCCACTACCCTCTCAGTAAAGTATTACTTTCTGATATTCCTTTTAAACCTTTCCCCCCCTCTAATTAAAGAGGAGGCGCACATGTTCCTGCTCCCCGTTCTCAACCCAAATGTAGATTAAACACAGTCATGCCAATCACAGTAAGGTTTATTGCTGGATTTCCAAATACACATCATGTTCCTCTGTACAGTGATCAGGCTGAAGACAGAGACAATGCTGGAAGTGGATTCGACGCTTGAATGCACTTTCCTTTTCTGTCAGAACACCAGCAGCGCTCTGCTCTGTGTTCAGCAGCAGAAGGGGTAATGCAGGGCTTGACAAAAAGCACTCCAAGATTTTAGTAGACTGGCTCCTGCACTGGTCTACAAACATTTGCCAAGCACTGAGTTAATCAACCCAAATTGCAGGGAATGGAGAAAGGAATTTCAAACTTAAATTGTTTCCAACTCTGAAAGTTTGGCCTTACCATTCAGCTTTGGCCTAAAGTTTGAACTTCCCTTGTCAAAGCCCTGCAAGTCTCTCTCTTATGAATAATGTGGAAGGAGGCCGCTGTGCTGCAGTCATTGCAGGGGTTGGTACTTGGAGCAGATTAGGAGTCCAGGTCATACACTTTAGACAGGGCCTTCTCCACGACATCCTTATTGTGAACCGCGTGGGGCAGGGTAACTCTCAGACCCCTGTCCTCCTCCATGGTCCTGACAATTGTATCATAAGCATTTGTATTTCCTGACCAGCATCTCCTGGCCACCTGCAAAGACAAAACAAGAAATGGTGAAACCGAGGAACCATACAGCAGGTGACGGCTCTTAAATTAAACTATCCACAAATCGACGAAGATTTGCACCGGTAATATTCACCCCCTATACTCTGTACAATATCATCATTTCGAAGGAAAAGGAGTCAGGATTCTCTATTGCTGCAAACTGGAAAAAGTTTAAAGTTCAAAAACTTACCCCATTGGACACATCCCAGCTTAGCATACGTCGAGCACGGTCTTCAGCATCCTGAGAGCCATCCAAAACCAATCCAAAGCCCCCGTTTATGACCTCACCCCTAGAAAACACAGAGGCGGCGTCAATCTTGGCCTCAAAAAAAAGAGGTCATTTCTGGAAGAATGTGTGATGGGATGGTCTCTGGAGGGTCTCACTGTACAATGTGCTTACATCGGGAGATACAGATTTATATCCTTCAAATATACAGAGAATATAGAAAGAAAAGAAACCACACACCCAGCGACATGGTTAGTACCAAGCCTCACACATGCACCTCCAGAGCATATACTGTACCTACCAGCCAATGCCCCCTCCATTGTGCAGAGACACCCATGTTGCCCCTCTGAAAGCATCACCCACAAAGTTCTGCACGGCCATATCTGCCAGAAAAGGAATGAGACGAGCATTACGGCTTACATTCAGGTCAGACAGACCCATACTTTGCACTAGATTTCAGAGCCCACCTTGTGAGGGGCTTATGAAGAAATATTCGGATTACAGGGGGGTTATGTGTAAAAGGACAGGAATATCCCCCCCTCCCAGCTGCAGGATGTAGTCATTTGTTGTCATATGATCTTGTAAAAGCGAACGTGACATTTCTGCATGATGATGTAATGTACGAGGATGCACTGAATACTTTGATTCAAACCCGATTACATCTATGCCAGTATGGGTTGCATTGCCTACCAGCGCAGAAGGCGGAGCCATCATAGATATTGGACGTTTCTCTGAAAGGGCTGTCAGTCCCACTGACATCATGATGATCCCGACTCAGCACTACTGGAGCCTACGGGGGGAGGGAGAAGGAAAAAAAATAATCTAATTATCAATCCCTCGTGTAAGAGAAGCAGATCACGAGCTATTCCCGGCGTTTCCTTTACGAAGTCAGAGTTTGGAAAAAGCACTTTTTTTTTTCTTCAAATGCCCAAAGTTTGTTTTAATAGAAATTTTGTTTCACTTGTGTTTCTACATTGGGTAAAAATGTCCTCACCTTCACCCGGCCTGTAGCGATTGCTTGGTTGATGTTGACTGCGATGGCCACTCGCCCCTTCTGGTCCGAGTACAGGATTCTGGCCTGAGAGCCAACAACCTAATGGAACAAGACATGGGATGTCACAGGAAGCCCCGCTGGAGGCGCAGAAAGAGCGCTAGGAAGGGTGGGCTCATTCAAATGATGTAAGGAGGCAGAGGGTCTCACCAATTCATGTTTTGCTGCTTCCTTGATCCATTTTAGGTTATCTTGATATTGCTTCTTCACAGGTTCACTGACTGGGGGGGGGGGGGGGGGGGGGGGGGGTTAAATTAAAGTCAGAGGTTTGCAAAAAAATGAACAATATAGAGGAGATTAAACCAGAGAATTCCACAGGAAATTGCTAGAGTGTGAGCTGGGTGAAGAAAACAAAGACAGAGCTTATATCCCACCATCCTAGCAATTTAGATATAATACAGGGACAAATCAGAGAATATATATTACATACACATACAAGTGAATAATTTGCCTGATAGAAAAACAAAGAATACTATTCTCTCTCCAAGTGCCCAAATTATTATCGTATTGGGATGTTTAAATTTAAATATATTCTATTTGTATAATCAATTCAATATGAGGATTTTTCTTTGTATATTTGTAATTTCTAATAAAATAGAGGAATAAAAGGCAACAGAAAGGAAAGTGTTCAAGCACTGGGCTTAATGATGTTACATTTCTCCTGAGATGAGGAGTCCTGACCCACAAACTTCACCCCAAACAAACAACACATGTGTAAAGAACCAACTGGAACCACAGTATCCGCTTTCATCCAGAGTAGCACAAGTGGAAACGATGGAGCCGCAGCAAGCTCGACTCGTTTTGCTTTGGATTAAAGCACTAGATGTGCAAAGTAGCAAGGATTTCTCGCAGGATTGTATACCTCCTGGCTGCGACATTAACTCCTCCAGCACGTCAGCCGCGATCTGGTCAGTGAACGCGAGGTCATCAGGGTCAGCTGAGGTGCACACCCATCGGAAGGGACCAAAACCCAGGGAGAAGATGTTACTGTTAAAAATAAATATCAGAATTAGTAGAGGATTTAGACTCTAGTTATTAAAATGGTCAGTGTACATTATGTACTTAAAAATGATATACAGCCGCGGCATTGAGTGGAAACCACTCAGAATGCAAGACTGAAACAAAACTGGCCAACAGGGGAAGACGGACATCTGTTGGCTCGGGGGCAAATATAGTTTAGTTGCCCTTGGTGCCACTTCAGAGATAGAGACACAAAAAAGATCTGCTGACAGATAAAGTGCAGAGATTTACAGGCAGACAGGATCTTGGATAGAAAGATCGATAGGGTTATTGACTTGGGCATTTAAAAGTGAAAAGTGCTGCAGCCCATTGAGTGAGATTAGAGAGCAGGCTGGGGTGGGGGGGGGGGGGTAATTGCCCTCCTCCCCTACAGGCAATAATAAACAATTAAGTTTATGTTAAGTGTGTGAGCCAACGGATAAAGCAGATTTTAATGCACAACCCCAATTAATTACAAGTTGCCCTAACGAGGAATGATCTGATCTAGAATATTCTGTCTCGCTTACCCCATAATATGCTGAACATAGGACGGATATCGAAACTCTGTGCTGGTCCCTCCAGATTTCCCCACATCAGCTCCTAGACGGGGATTAGAAAAGGGATCTATTAAACACTGGAACAAAAAACGTACATTTGCAGCCAAAACAATTGCATGCAAGATTTACAAAGAGGATTTTCCCAAATCATAGGAGGTTTGTTGAGGAAGGAGACCTCTAAAACATCCCAATCCAAGCCACGTTCTCCATGGAAGGAGATAGCCAGACCTACAGATAGATCCACAGTGTCTGTGAAGTTCCACTTATTATAACCACGTCCCAACCCCTCCCACACGTGGTCCCACGTCTTAGGACAATAGTATTCGTAATCCGTGTGAAACCAGGATCAAGAAGATCAAAGCCTCCGTGGGCATTATTAGTTCAATAAGGAGTGAAAGAAGCTTTGCAACTGGTGACCATCTCTCTAGATCCCAGGCATCAGACTGCGGCCCTCCAGCTTTTTCTGGACTACAACTGCCATAATCCTCTGTCATTCCAGGAAGCTAGTGGGGAACCAGGGGGGTTGCAGTTCAGTAGAAGCTGGAGGGCCGCAGTTGGCCACCTAGGCTTCCAGAATAGGGGACAATAGGGGTGGGAGGGCAATAAATATAAACTTGCCCGCTCGCTGTGCCTCCAGCAGAAACGCATTTCCGTAGTCCCAGAAAAACATCCCCCAGTCGGACAGTTTATTGATCGCAGCCACTTGGCGCCTTAAGCTATTTGGAAAAAAGGAGAGAATCTTCATACATTAGTTTCATCACACAGTGTCTGCATACATGAACAATCCATGGACCATAATGCTGCAGAGGGATTTGTTAATCCTAGTACAAAAAACTAAAATATATGGCACAGTTATAATTAATACCATGTCTGTATAGTGCATTGTGTGTATCTAACCTGGACATACAAAGACACAAATAAAGGAGTTAGAGACACCCGCTATCCTGCGTCTCAATGCTGGGGGGCGGGGGGGGGGGGGGGGTCACACTGCCCTTTAGGCTCCCACTACCTTTTTTTTGTCCCAGGATTACAGCGTTATTTCAGCAGCGTTTCCCCAATTAGTCTGCGTTTTTGTAGCCAACATCAGAGCGAAACGCGTGACCAGGAAATACCCCGCTTTATGGACACTCGCAAGTAAGGAGGTCGTTACAGTGCAGCCATTTACACTTATGGACTCTCTCTATTGAGACTAAAATCCAAACACTATATTCGGATATATGCACTCTACTGAGATTGTGAGTTGTGCAACCGCTACAGGGTCAGGTGAGGCCTGTCCTGTCTATTAAGACATTTGTACATGGACTGTATAAAAGAAGTGAAAAAAAGGCGAAAAACAAAAAATACTAAGAATATATATTGAACGTCACAAAGTACATTTTCATTTTACTCTGGGCCCATTGTGGGTTAATGTGGATTGTCCTTGTATAAAGGATTTAACACCCACGGTCCATATTTTTAAAGAAGATTCGTGGCACACACACACACACACACACACACACACCTCTCTTGTACGAGGGGACGGTACTGATTTGGGTCAATGCGCGAGCCAAGTGTGACTTCATCCAATGGGAGCTGCACAGGATGGTAGCCCCCATTAAAGGCATTATGTAAGGATGTTTGATCGGACCCCAAATCCACAAGGAGCTCCCCGGTCTTCTCATATTCCTCCACCAGCCGCTCCCTGCAAGAGGAAATGAAAACATGACATTTTTATTAGAAATAAAAAGTCCACACGTGGGGGGGGGAGGGGGGGGAGGGTGAGGGCAGGAAAGACTTACCACAGATCCACAATATTCCCGTGGTACCCGAGGCTCAGAGCTTGTTTGTTCTTTTTTGCTTTTCTTGTGGAGGAAAAAAAAAAAATAAGTTTTACTGAACATAAAAAAAAAAAAAAAAAGACAACTAAACTTTTTTGCCCCACTTGTGCTTCTAATATAGAAGCATCTCTAATAGGAGGATAAATTCAGGTACTGTTGATAGTACATGCCAGTTTATCCTCTGACTGCCAGCTGCCATGGGAAAGAGACAGCCAGTCTGGTCGGAGACTGTCTCTCTTCCGGTGATCCCCTTTGAAAAAGGAATACAATAAAAATCACTCTCTCTGCACTAGCAGAGAGAAACCCCCCGCTCTGTGCAGACCCCGAACAGACAAGCAGGGATGAGCCCCCACTCTTCTGAACTTTTCCAACTCTGCTCTTTTGGCCTCAAATTTGAAATTCCGTCATAAATAAAAACACACAGAAAATCTATAACTGCTTTGACAGTCAGACCCCCTCATGTAACAGACCACGTGTGTAAAGATGCCCTGAACACAACTAGGGAGTCACCTGATCCAATCCATGCAGTCATCCAATGAACCAGTAATCGCCATCAGCCAGCCCTGCTGGTGTCTCTTCTCCAGAGCTCGACGGTCTACCTGGAAATAGAAAAACAGACAGACAGCAGGGCCATATATTAGAACCAAAATATGGAGCCTCTGCTTCTCTCTAACAGTAAGGAAACCTTCTCTGTGTCTTCAGATGGCAATTATACAATGTAACCCCCTAACAGTAAGGAAACCTTCTCTGTGTCTTCAGATGGCAATTATACAATGTAACCCCCTAACAGTAAAGAACCCTTCCCTGTGTCTTCAGATGGCAGTCTATTATACAATGTAACCCCCTAACAGTAAAGAAACCTTCTCTAGGTCTTCAGATGGCAGTATATTATACAATGTAACCCCCTAACAGTAAAGATACCTTCTCTAGGTCTTCAGATGGCAGTATATTATACAATGTAACCCCCTAACAGTAGAGAAACCTTCCCTGTGTCTTCAGATGGGAGTCTATTATACAATGTAACCCCCTAACAGTAAGGAAACCTTCTCTGTGTCTTCAGATGGCAGTCTATTATACAATGTAACCCCCTAACAGTAAGGAAACCTTCTCTGTGTCTTCAGATGTCAGTCTATTATACAATGTAACCCCCTAACAGTAAAGAAACCTTCAGATGGCAGTCTCACCTCTGCAATGACCCCTACGCAGCCAACGATCACCGCTGCCTTCGCCTGGGCACCGCTCATGCCTCCAAGACCAGACGTTACAAACACCTTCCCAGCGAGGTCATCCAAACCCAAGTACAGGCGTCCAGCATTCAGGACGGTCAGCTGCAGACCACAAAGCAAGCGGTAAGTCCACACAATGGGACCTGTCCAAAGACCTCCACTGAGGTTCGAAGGATCACTACTAGGGGAAGGCATCAGCAAGGGGCACTACTCTAATTTGCAATGTTTGAGCCATTACCCCAGTATTTTAATGACAGGATCCTTTCTATGCTCCTTAGTGCTCATGAATGCCAACGGTCTAGTTTTAGAGTACTGAATAAAGCATTGGAGGTTATGTATAAAATCTTCCCATACCACAAAGTGTCGGGGGGTGGAAGCAATCACCATTGGTTAGGTTAATTTAATAATAATAATAATAATAATAATAATAATATAATAAGGGGAGCAAATTCTCCACTTTCTTGAAGCTGAGCTGCAGCTTTGATTTAAAGAGGTCCATCATTGCTTTGAATGTGTAGAGGGAGGTATGGAGGGGCGTGGAACGTCACCTATGGGTTAGATATTCCACTACAGCTATTGCTCCCAGCTCACATAACTCGTTACCATTGTTGGGCCTGGGCGACGGTGAGCACTGGGAGTTGGAGTGCCGCTGTTGGATGTTTAGTAGCATTTGAGTTTTGGTTTGTTAATCCCTCCTGCCCCCAGTCTCCAAGCACCCAGCATGTGATATAATTACCGGAGTTTACTTACCACTGTACCATGTACAATGCCCTGCGGACCGATGTAACAGTAACTCCCAGCCGTCATCTGTCCGTACCTGTCAGGGCAGATACAACATCTGCATCATACGGCACCAAATGACAGGCTCATGCTCCCTACACTGGATCTGACACAACTAGAGATATGTATGAAGGTAGGGCAAACACACCGATGGATTTAAAAATAAAGTATCTTATTGAACCCTCTTAGCTCAGTATTTCTCTATCAGGGGGCAGACATGTTGTTTAGAATCTTTGCTCTGTATAGCTCTATCAGGGGGCAGACATGTTCTTTAGAATCTTTGCTCTATATTGCTCTATCAGGGGGCGAACATGTTGTATAGAATCTTTGCTCTGTATAGCTTTATCAGGGGGCGGACATGTTGTTTAGAATCTTTGCTCTGTATAGCTCTATCAGGGGGCGAACATGTTGTATAGAATCTTTGCTCTGTATAGCTTTATCAGGGGGCGGACATGTTGTTTAGAATCTTTGCTCTGTATAGCTCTATCAGGGGGCGGACATGTTTAGAATCTTTGCTCTGTATAGCTCTATCATAGGGCGGACATGTTGTTTAGAATCTTTGCTCTATCAGGGGGTGGACATGTTTAGAATCTTTGCTCTATATAGCTCTATCAGGGGGCGGACATGTTGTTTAGAATCTTTGCTCTGTATAGCTCTATCAGGGGGCGGACATGTTATTTAGAATCTTTGCTCTGTATAGCTCTATCAGGGGGTGGACATGTTGTTTAGAATCTTGGGTCAGATGAAGGAAGATCTGACCCAAGAGGTCTCCTCCCTGATAGAGCTATACAAGCAGAGCATGCTCCATAAAGGTATTTTATTTGTATCTTTCATTAAAGCATTTTTAATTAAAAAGCCTACATTTGATGCAATCTATCAATTAAACAGAACTTCATAGTTTGTTGCCAGTTGTATTTTAAAGGGGGTTATTCCTGTTCTCCACCTAATCACCACTGTAATAAAGTCAGCACTAATTTGGAAGTGTTCTTTCATGGATAGTACTATGCAAAAGGTTTAGACAGGTGTGAAAAATGCAAATTAAGAATGGTTTCGTTTATATTTTCTTCTGTTCACTCACTTTCATAATGGACAATAATACATTTAATTTAGTCTATTTTTTTTTTTTAAATCATTTTCACCCCTGCCTAATACTTTTGCACAGTTCTTTATTTATTCCCAGCGGATCAGATTACTATAAACCAACTGGAAGGTAATCCCCCATTCATTTCACGGATAAGAAGGATCTCCTTACATTGTAACGCCCATCGCAAACATTTTCTCATATTCTTTCTTGGAGGAATAATTGGGAATAACCTATAGACAGAAACAAAATGTAAATAAAAAAAATAAAACAAAATGGATGAAGCCACATACTCATGCCACTATACATGTTAGTATTTAGATATAAGTCAATGATCGATTCAGCAAAACAAATGACAGATAAACCAAAATAAAAATGATAGAGCCATCACTAAATAGATTATTGGAGGGGGAGGAGGGTAAATCACAGAATACAGCTGAAGCCCTATGAGACCCATTGCAAGAAGATCTGTACAAAGCAAATGCACTCACCATACCATTGGTGATGACCACTCGGGGAGCGGAAGGCTGACTTGGGAAGAGTCCTAGAGGATGCCCACTGTACATCACCAGTGTCTGGTTATCGGTCATCTCGGACAGGTAGTGCATGACCAGCCAAAACTGGACAGACAGAGGTAAAACAGGTCAGGTCACTGTACATGTCCGACAGAATCCTGTGACACAGATTGGTAATAACGATGCAGTAAATGTCTCAGTTAGAGAGTCGATATCCATACCTGGGCCCAGTTACTGAACACCTGGCCATTCCCTCCATAAGTCACCAGCTCCTGGGGAAACTGGAACAATAGATAATATATTAGGTTAATTGGACACAAGGTTGCCATCTACATTTTACAGCAGGTCGGCTTCCATGCAACATCCGGGGGCCACATCTGGGATAACTGCAGATCTGGTCTGGAAATTCCTGGTTTAAAAGCCAATGGATTAGTCTCCTAGGAAGGCTGATCTCTCCAGGCAAGACAAGTGAGAAGGGATGGCACCTAGCTTCCCCACTGGGTTACCAGTCGCTCTATTACTTTTACACTCAGTTATCCTTTTTCCCATTGCATGAATTAAGTCTCTTGTTTATAACACCTTGGACTTGGTATGCAAATTACACATTTACCAGTGGAAAGTTGTCTGTTTGAATACGAAGCCACAGGTGATGTCATAAACATGAGACACCACAGGTTTATTAAAAAAAAAAAAAAAAAATGGCCTTCTTGATTACAACTTTTCTTGCAATTCTGCCAACGTTGTATAGATCATTTTTTCATATTTATTTACTTTTAGTGTCCACAGTCACTATATACAGGAGACCAGGTCCATTTAATTGTGAAAAAGAGAAAATAAAAATTGTACCTGAGCTACAGCTGGGTCCAGATTATTCATTATCATGTGCATGATGGCGGCTGCCTGCGTCGTACGACAGGGGTACTCCGCGATTGGGAAAGCTCTGGAAGACATTCAGTCACAGGAGGATGATCATTACGAAGCCCAAGAAAGCTCAGCAGGGCCGCAACTTGGGCGCAAACCGGATACGCCATGCAAATGAACTGCTGGCAGTGGGCAGGACTGTAATTTGCCCATTAGACCACAAGGTGATGTCATAAAAAGGCGACAGCACAGACTACATTCCAGACCCATTTTCTCATATAACTAATATACATATCAATTTATTTATTTTTCCCACAGTGCAAGCAATGTTTAGGTGACCCTGTATGTTGGGCTAGAAAGGGAAAGAAGTCACGGATCCAGTAATAGTTTAAGATATGAGCTCCATCTCCTTTAGCATGAAGGTTTCCAACTCTGCAAATTTGGCCTTAAGTTTAAAATTCCCTTCTGATGAATAAACTCCCCTTACCTCATCTTTATGTCGGGGTAAAACCTATACATGTAGATGTGGCCATAGCATCGCAGCTCTTCTGCAAACTCAGAGGCAAGAGTCTCGTGAAGCTCAGGAGGGAAGTACCGCAGAGAGTTTTCTAGAGCCACCTAACGGGAGAGGGGAAAAAAAATAACAAAATAATAATTATACCTGTATCCACCATTTAAGGTTTCAGATCTACTGGGGTCAGAACAACGGTGAGTTACCAAGACCCAGCATTCATATTGGCTGCACGGTCAGAAAGAGATGGGCTCAGGTCAGTATGGTCCTCGTGAGTTCTCCAGGGGGTACGGCCGATGAGGGCAACTGTTATCTGCCCTGTGCCTGAATGGGTCATTAAATCACTGTGACTGGAGATGATCCCAGGTAACAAATAGTCTGGATGGAATGGATATCAAGCCACGGGTGATGTCATAATCCGGAGACACCACAGATATTAAAAAAAAAAAAAAATTATTATTTTTCTCCTAATTTAGGCATTTACTTGCAGTTTTACTATAACCATGTTTAGATCATTTTCAATCATTTTTTATTCTTTGCATTTACAGGGAAAGCAGTCTTTAGATGACATATTCCCTTGCCCAGTGAAAAATCAATATTCCCAAAAGTGCATTGGGCTCCCGGAAGGATACTTTGTTCCCTGTAAACCCACTCTGTTACTCTTTACCCGCAGCAACATACAACACCTGCAGTCTCTGGCAGTAAGAACCTTGATTACTATATGTGAAATGAGTGGGGATACAGGCTGGAGATGGCGGAAGCAAAGAACAGGGCACTTAACCTTTCTGCCAACTCCACATTCTCTTTCCATTCAGTAATAAAATAAATAGATTCAGTGTTAAAACTTAATTTGCTTTTCATCTTCACATACGGTACTCTGTTAGTGTCACAGACCCGTCCCCCCATCACATCTCACCAGCATGACAATCTCATATTGTTTCTACATCCTGATTAGAACTTCGATCAGCAACTGAGTTATACGCGATTTCATATCACTGATGTAACTATACATTGTGCAGGGCCAGCTGAGCTCTTCTATATACGGTATTCTATACATTGTGCAGGGTCTGGTGAGTTTCTCCTGCTAGAAGAACAGAGTTGGTCCTGTATAATGCATTGTTATAAAGTTACAGTGTGTAAAGATGTAACTCTGCATTATCCATGGCCAGCTGATCTCTTCTATATATTCTTCTATACATTGTGCAGGGTCTGGTGAGTTTCTCCTGCTAGAAGAACAGAGTTGGCCCTGTATAATGCATTGTTATAAAGTGACAGTGTGTAAAGATGTAACTCTGCATTATCCATGGCCAGCTGAGCTCTTCTATATATTCTTCTATACATTGTACAGGGTCTGGTGAGTTTCTCCTGCTAGAAGAACAGAGTTGGTCCTGTATAATGCTTTGTTATAAAGTGACAGTGTGTAAAGATGTAACTGTGCATTATCCATGGCCAGCTGAGCTCTTCTATATATTCTTCTATACATTGTGCAGGGTCTGGTGAGTTTCTCCTGCTAGATGAACAGAGTTGGTCCTGTATAATGCATTGTTATAAAGTGACAGTGTGCAAAGATGTAACTCTGCATTATCCATGGCCAGCTGAGCTCTTCTATATATTCTTCTATACATTGTGCAGGGTCTGGTGAGTTTCTCCTGCTAGAAGGACAGAGTTGGTCCTGTATAATGCATTGTTATAAAGTGACAGTATGTAAAGATGTAACTCTGCATTATCCATGGCCAGCTGAGCTCTTCTATATATTATCTATACATTGTGCAGGGTCTGGGGAGTTTCTCCTGCTAGAAGGACAGAGTTGGTCCTGTATAATGCATTGTTATAAAGTGACAGTGTGTAAAGATGTAACTCTGCATTATCCATGGCCAGCTGAGCTCTTCTATATATTCTTTTATACATTGTGCATGGTCTGGTGAGTTTCTCCTGCTAGAAGAACAGAGTTGTCCCTGTATAATGCATTGTTATAAAGTGACAGTGCGTAAAGATGTAACTCTGCATTATCCATGGCCAGCTGAGCTCTTCTATATATTCCTCTATACATTGTGCAGGGTCTGGTGAGTTTCTCCTGCTAGAAGAACAGAGTTGGTCCTGTATAATGCATTGTTATAAAGTGACAGTGTGTAAAGATGTAACTCTGCATTATCCATGGCCAACTGAGCTCTGTATTGTATTGTTCATTTGTTAATCTGTAAGGTTTGCACACCTGCCAGCGGTCCCAGGTTCTCATGGTCAGTATTTGCTGCCTGTCCCCAAATCCCTGGTTCCATTAGTAGCAGCAAAGCTAAATCATACATTTTTCAGCAGATAACAGCCATATTTTACTTTCAAGACGTGTGTTGCACGTGGTCCAGTGCCATCATTTCAGGGGAGAGAGTAATGCATCATGTAAATAGGTAATATCTGCATTTATATGAGAATGAATGGTTAATGTGTAACAGGGATTAATCCCAAAATCAACGATATTGTGCAACTGAGCAAAGTCCAACTCTGGAAGATACACATTTGCCGCCCCCCCCCCGTTAATTAGGGGGAGTTTAACATAGAGTTGAATATATAGGAGATATTGCTTTGTGCCAAATATCAACACTATCTATCTACCCAATACTATAATAAAACAGGGCAGATCAACCAATATTCAGTATTTACATAGAACACATTAAATGTAGATTGTAAGCTCCATGTTCCAGGGGCCACCAAGATCCTAGCTTTCCGACCTCCTGATGTGTCACTATCCCCTATACTATAATGCATGATACATACAGGGAGTTAGACCTATACAGCAGTTAGATTTGCTGTTGAAATGACCAGTAGTGTTATGAAATATACAAATTCCCTTTCATGAAACAAGTTACACTATTTTCTTAAACCTAGAGTTCAAATTAAAGCCACATAAAAACAACAGAATGGAGATGTTGGTGCTGGGAGCTGAATCTTTCCAACTCAGGAACTTTGACCTTAAGTTTGCAATTCCCTTGTCAATTTCCTACAATTCTCTCTGCCATCAATAATGCCCTATGTCAGCGCACACAGACCCCACTCACATTCAGCAAGGAACACTTACCTTCTCTTCCTCTGCAGAGAGATGGGGTGTCCGTTTAGGAGCATGGGAGCACCCAGTAACTCTCCCCTTCTGGGGGGGAAGGGGGTTGAGGGGTAATCCAGCACACAGCTCCTGCAAGGTACTCATTTTTAGACCCAAAGATTGCAGAAGAACTAACACATTAAAGACAGGAGGGCGGGGGGAGGGGGGGGGTTGTGACCTGAGACACACCCACCGTTATCCTAAAATCCTATTGGTCCCTGAGATTCCCCAAATTAATATGTTACCTGGCCTTATCATAACTCTGCACAGACAGAATCAGTAAATCCCCTGTGCAGAGAAATCCTATACAAAGGGTTAATTTTGAGCGTCAGAAAAGGTAACAAAAATCTTAATATCTTAAAATAGTTTTGTGTTATTTTTTTACCCTCAAATTTTCTGTTTTATATTTTTTTATTTGAATGTTGAGCTCATTTAACTAGGAATTTTGTCACATGGCATAATATTAGTATTTAATTAGGAAAATCTTCAGTGGGACTCCATTCCATTCAAAAGCCTTCAAAGTTCATTTGCATATCGTACCACAGGTGATGTCATAAGCAGTAGACTCCACAGACAGATTTAAAACACGTTTCTCCTAATTTAGGCATTTACCTGCAGTATTGCTAATACAATGTATAGATCATTTTCAGTCATTTGTTATGCTCTACCTGCCCAGTAATAACAATATTTAACTCTAAAAAGCATAAGAAGGGCACAAAGTAGCAAAGCCCCTCCTTGGGAATCACCACTGACCTGATGTGGGAGCTGGAGGACCAGGCCACATGGCTGTTATACAGCTTTACATAGCGTGAGGGGGGGGGGGGAGTCCTGCTTATTTGTTTAACAACCTGAACCACATAAACACAGCATATACTGTGACTGCAGCGGGAACGCAGCCTGACGGGATCACCTTGGCTTGAATATTTCAATACCTAACCTAATACTTAAGGCCTTGTGGGACCTATGTTATCCTTGATGTGTTTCCTTCATGCCTGTTTACTACTTTTTATAGTATTGCTGTTTTTCACATGTCACACACTGTTGTCGCCTGGTATTTGTCGTGTACTTGCTGACTAGAGACACCTCTGGGACCTTTTTTGAATAATATGCTCATTGATTAAATGCTCAGTCACCCAACATGACTTTTCTTTGTTCTCACTTCGCTTCTGTCTCTTTCTCTCTCTCCTTTCTAGCGTTTTTTGCCATGGCGATCCTACCCGGATCCCATCCGCTCTGGTCGGGACTTTGATATCTTACTACGACGGTCAAGGCTATTACCCCTGTGGTCTCTCAGTCAGCCTTTCGCCTGTTGCATTTCCAATGTTAGCGTATTATACTACCATCCCCATGGTCCAGTCTGATAGGTGAGATACCCCACCGCTACCTTGGCATCCCTTTTAAGTACCCTGCCCCCTCTTGTTTTGTTTTCAATGTTTTTTAACCCCACCATATTGTATTGTATATTCTCTGTCCTTTTTCCTGTCTCTTATATAGATGGTGTTCTCATCATATTGGCACCATATTCCCTCCGCTGTGTAGTCGGTTTCATCGGTGCTACTTATGGTTTTATCTCTCTGAAACGTGGAATTAACTTTTTACCACATAAAACCCTATGCAAGTCAGCTGTGTGATGTACCTGTCATTTTTCGAGATATGCCTTGTGTACTCCATATATATGTTTTATGCTGACAATTGTTCTACCTCAATAAAAAAATGTATTTCCAAAAAAACAAACAATATTCTGGGTGTAAAGGCAGGAGCCTAGACAGTGCCTCTATGTCTGCCTTTGCCACCAGTGCCCCTTTGCCACATGGCTTTACGAGATTTAATGCCTTATCAAACGAAGCATAACTCACTGTACAACCCTCCTTAGGAATAGAGTTACTCAGTGAATCACCTTTTGGTAAAGATAAGTGATGGATTCATTTGAATGTACCTGCCTCCTTCTTCATACTAAAACTCATGACCCCCCCTCTTGTAGCTCCGCCCACACACGGCCAGTATTTTTGGGAGTAAAAGGTGGCAACCCTACGCGAGCGCCATATATACCATGGAGGAGGAGTAGCTCCTCCCCAAAACAAATCCTCCAATGGCCTGACATCCCTGCAAGGCACGAGCAGGACTCCGTGGGCTGCATTATATGTAAAGATAGTTTGGGCCACATTGATCTGACTCCTGATTACATTAGAATATTCTATAGAAATGCAATTCTTCATCACCTTTTGTCCAACTTCCTGTAACCTGTAAATGACCATAGATTCATTTATATTATATTCTGCTTCTTATACTGGGAGAAGAAATCACTGTAACACAAGGTATATAAAGCCCTTAAAGTCTGAACGTTAAGTTGTTGTTTTTTAGCTGGATTTCAGAGAAATACAAGATGCTCTGACATCATCTTCTTGCACCGTATGCAAACTGTATTGTAGTTAATTTGCATACGGTGCCACAAGGTGATGTGATGTATAAGAACAAATCCACAACAATTATAATATGTACGTCAAATATTAGGATAGAAAATAATCATTCAGGGCAGGAAATTATATGTAAATATCCCTTTAATACATTTAGTGAACAAAAACACGTAACCAGCACATATACACAACTGTACAAATGTCCATAAATATTGAGGCTTTTGTTTTAAGCTATACGGAGCACAGAGGGCTCAATAAGGTGCTTTATTTATATTCTTTCATTCAATCAATGTAAAATGCCAGCACTTGATGCAATCTTTCAGTTAAACACAACTGAATCTTTTGCCGACAGCTGTTTTTTAAAGTTTCACTGTGTTTCTGTTCTTGATAATTTCCCTTTATGGGAGTAAAAGAGAAACTATTATTACACACAAAGCTACACACCAGACAAGCCAGATAATTTGCTTTACCCACATAAATCCTAAACTCACTATGCTACCACCGCTGCATGGGATTCTGGGTAGTAGTGCTACCACCGCTGCATGGGATTCTGGGTAGTAGTGCTACCCCCGCTGCATGGGATTCTGGGTAGTAGTGCTACCCCCACTGCATGGGATTCTGGGTAGTAGTGCTACCACCACTGCAAGGGATTCTGGGTAGTAGTGCTACCACCACTGCAAGGGATTCTGGGTAGTAGTGCTACCACCGCTGCAAGGTATTCTGGGTATTAGTGCGACCACCACTGCAAGGGATTCTGGGTAGTAGTGCTACCACCACTGCAAGGGATTCTGGGTAGGCATATGTAAATAAGGTTAACAATAATCCCTTTTTGCCTCTATGGTGTGCATCTGTGCTTCCCATTCCCATTATCCCCAACATAACATACGCTGTGTGGCTCCCTTTAAAGGGACTGAAAAATGGCAAACTATTGCAGTTCAACTAATTTAATTTTGAGTTTTGTCAGCATTTACCAAATTTGTTTTACATTCCTACTCTACTAACCAGACAGTTGTAATGGACGTCAGCCCGGTCTGCTCATCTGTCATTAATTGGCCATATTTTTCAGGGTCTTGTTCGGTCAGGGACATTCTTCATTCCGATATGATTTTGTGTTTGGGATGCTTTATGGCATTTATACCTGTATAATGTACAATATGTGGCAGTTATAAGCTAAATATTGAGAATTTCTTTGAGATTTAATAAACTGAGAGATTTATATATACTCCGTAATAAGATCTTACCAGTTTGGAAGCTCTTTTAAGTTCTTTATTAACAGCTTTTGTAGGAAAGCCATAGAATTGTTCTGTTTCACATTCTTGTAACAGCCGACTAGAATGTATCTATGTAGAAAAAGAGGGTTATTAAAAAATCACTATATATAGAGTGTCGCACTGAGAAACAGTATGACCACCTTTGTGCAGTGGAGAAATTATTCAGAATAACTAATAATAATAAATACTTATATGTCACACAGGATTCACACCTGTTTTTAATTAAAAATACAATATCAATGCAAGAAAAAATAAGAGTCAATATAACTAAGGGTCATCTCCGATTAGAATTACTTGAGAAAATTGGAGCTCTGAGTTCCCCTCGAATTCAGGTTACTCAGAGACCACCAAAGTGATGTGGCTGACATCGTCCGGTATTAGGCTGCCGAAATGTTAGACTTGGTCCTCCCTACTGACTTCTCTGGGGAGGACTTTGGCTTATTTTTGGGCCATTGCAGGAATATTTTATACTGAATGTGTGTGTATTGAATTTTGGTAAATGCGTCAGCAACAGGTGCCATGTTTGCTCTCATTATCTATCTGGTGTGAGAGCGCACTGCAAGCCCCAGCAGCACTCTCTCCATGCCAGCGATTGGTGAAACGCGTCTGCATGAGGCGTGATGACAGTATCAGACTCCGAGAACCAGGACGTATTTTTGTGTTTCTGTTGTCTATGGAACGCGCCTGGAGCTTCACCTTTCGGAACCTGAACCTGTGGGATCTCCTTTCCGTCGGTGAACTCTCTATCTTTACATACACACCCGTGACCCATTCCTAAGGAGGACTCACGCCTCTGGAAGATGCTGTGCCTTTATGGGGTGGACACATTCACTTTTCTCTTATTTTTTCCCTTCACATTGAGTTTTTTTCTGAGTTTATTTTTTATATTCCATGTAAATATTTTACATGAGATTCTGATCTGTTTATACAACTTTTAGAAAGATAAAAACAAAGAAAGGGTCGGCAGCAAACGGTAACAGCAACAGACAGAAAAGGAGCGTAACAGCAGCAGATAACTTAACACGAGGACGAGGTCAGGTGATCAGGTAACAGTGTGACTGAAAAATCGCCAACTCTGCAAACTATTGCAGTTCAACTAATTTAAACCCGATTCTTGCAACTCGGTTATCAATTCACCACAGTTCAGTGTTTTGTCAGCATTGACCAAATTTGTTTTAAATTCCTACTCTACTAACCAGACAGTTGTAATGGACGCTCAGCCCGGTCTGCTCATCTGTCATAAATTGGCCATATTTTTCAGGGTCTTGTTCGGCCCGGCCACAGAACGCGCAGACTGTGGATGTAAGAAAAATACATTGATTATTTATTTATTTTAACGCGAGTAAAGAGAAAGAAACACTTTACTAAAAGACATTCTTCATTCCGATATGACGATTACTGTTATTCTGCAGAATAGTGTTACTTTTTAATAAATATAATTAGAGGAGAAACACGACCTCGTTAGCTGTCTGTCTAAAAGCAGAGAATGAGATCTCTGTGTAAGATTCAGAACAATGAAAGTTATCTGTAACAATGAATATATTAACATATATTAAAGTGAAGTTCTGTGATTTACTCCTACACACCTCCCATTGCTGGGGAACTATTTTCAGAAATGTCAAAAGATCTATAATGTAGGGAAGAAGCCCATGCTGCCTCCAAAATGACTGTGGGTCCCATTGCTGTGGACCTCTGTGATCCATTCATAGAAACCAAACGGTCTGTATTGAAGTAAAGAGCCCATTCCTCCATCCCTCCCTTTGGATCCCTCCCTTTGGATCCCTCCCTTTGGATCCCTCCCTTTGGATCCCTCCCTTTGGATCCCTCCCTTTGGATCGTATCATACATGATCCTTGATTTGGTGTTTGGGCTGCTTTATGGCATTTATACCTGTATATTTCTGGACATTATAGATCTTTTTCAGTAAGTTTTTGTGTTCTGCTCCATGGGATATTATTTTCGTTTACTGATAGTTTGTTTGGAGTGATACCCTAATGTAGGACAAACTTGGAGCTGTGAATTAATATGAATAATAAAATATAACATGCGCGAGTGTCCTTAATAACGCTGCTTAATGCTTTACCTGGCGTCTCTTCCTTGTTATTCATGGTTGATTAAGTTAGAAATCCATGTTACAGGTCTCCTCTCTGCGGGGAGGGGGGTAATATCTTATTCGATGTGAAATATAAAGTGATTTGACTCCTGCCATCCTCACCTTTCTGTATTCCAGACACATGGATATCTTGCTTTCCCGTTGTACAGCTCGATTAAACTACAGAAACAAGACATTTTCAGTGTTGGGGTAATAGGATTAAGGTGGCCATGTCCCAGGCTTGGTCCCCTTCTCATGGTAACTGACAGCAGAGACATCTGATGACCTCATACCCGGGCGCTGCTTGAAGATGACCTCATACCCGGGCGCTGCTTGAAGATGACCTCATACCCGTGCGCTGCATGAAGATGACCTCATACCCGGGCGCTGCATGAAGATGACCTCATACCCGGGCGCTGCATGAAGATGACCTCATACCCGGGCGCTGCATGAAGATGATCTCATACCCGGGCGCTGCTTGAAGATGACTTTATACCCGGGCGCTGCATGAAGATGACTTTATACCCGGGCGCTGCATGAAGATGACCTCATACCCGTGCGCTGCTTGAAGATGACCTCATACCCGTGCGCTGCATGAAGATGACCTCATACCCGTGCGCTGCTTGAAGATGACCTCATACCCGTGCGCTGCATGAAGATGACCTCATACCCGGGCGCTGCTTGAAGATGACCTCATACCCGTGCGCTGCATGAAGATGACCTCATACCCGTGCGCTGCATGAAGATGACCTCATACCCGTGCGCTGCATGAAGATGACCTCATACCCGTGCGCTGCATGAAGATGACCTCATACCTGGGCGCTGCATGAAGATGACCTCATACCCGTGCGCTGCATGAAGATGACCTCATACCCGGGCACTGCTTGAAGATGACCTCATACCCGTGCTCTGCATGAAGATGACCTCATACCCGTGCGCTGCATGAAGATGACCTCATACCCGTGCGCTGCATGAAGATGACCTCATACCCGGGCGCTTCTTGAAGATGACCTCATACCCGTGCGCTGCATGAAGATGACCTCATACCTGGGCGCTGCATGAAGATGACCTCATACCCGGGCGCTGCATGAAGATGACCTCATACCCGGGCGCTGCTTGAAGATGACCTCATACCCGGGCGCTGCTTGAAGATGACCTCATACCCGGGTGCTGCATGAAGATGACCTCATACCCGGGCGCTGCTTGAAGATGACCTCATACCTGGGCGCTGCATGAAGATGACCTCATACCCGGGCGCTGCATGAAGATGACCTCATACCCGGGCGCTGCATGAAGATGACCTCATACCCGTGCGCTGCATGAAGATGACCTCATACCCGTGCGCTGCATGAAGATGACCTCATACCCGTGCGCTGCATGAAGATGACCTCATACCCGGGCGCTGCATGAAGATGACCTCATACCCGTGCGCTGCATGAAGATGACCTCATACCCGTGCGCTGCATGAAGATGACCTCATACCCGTGCGCTGCATGAAGATGACCTCATACCCGTGCGCTGCATGAAGATGACCTCATACCCGTGCGCTGCATGAAGATGACCTCATACCCGGGCGCTGCATGAAGATGACCTCATACCCGGGCGCTGCTTGAAGATGACCTCATACCCGGGCGCTGCTTGAAGATGACCTCATACCCGGGCGCTGATTGAAGATGACCTCATACCCGGGCGCTGCTTGAAGATGACCTCATACCTGGGCGCTGCATGCAGATTACCTCATACCCGGGCGCTGCTTGAAGATGACTGTCACGGACTGAGGATTGGATCCCCGCTGCGAAGACCTGGTATCTTACTGCAACAGGCTTGGAGGCAGAACAGTGTCTATTCACCTGAATGGTATTATACCCTACGGTTGAGCCTCAGGTAAATGACCACCCAGGACTTGGAACACTGATTGCAACCGCACACTGAAGCAGGGATACGCAGGAAATACAGGACGAACGGATGGTCAGCAGGCCGGGTCAAACACAACAGGAGCAACGGTACAAAGACGGTATGGAGGAGGCAAGGTCAAAAACAGGCAAATAGATCGGGGCAGGCAGCAAACAGCGGAGTCAGAAATCACAGCAGGAGTCAAAAAACCGAAGTATCAATAATCAGGAATAAACGCTAGATAAAGCCACAAGGAACTATCTCAGGCAAGGACTGGGTATCAACTGAGGGTTTAAATACAGTTTGGGCGGTAAAACCCGCCCCTAATAGATCCCCAAAAAAGTATAAGTATAGCCCTTTAAGGCTATGCTAATTTTCTGTGTGTAGCGGTACTGCGCATGCGCGCAGTTTCTGTTTGTTACGCGTTCGTCGAGGGGAAGTGGTGAGCGCGTCTGGAGGTCTGAGACGCTGAACGGAGCCTTCGTTGTCCGTCTACCTTGTTTGCAGAGGTAGCGGCAGCGGAGGTACGGACCTCGTGGCGGCAGGTAAGTTTTTTTTATTACAATGACCTCATACCCGGGCGCTGCTTGAAGATGACCTCATACCCAGGCGCTGCTTGAAGATGACCTCATACCCGGGCGCTGCTTGAAGATGACCTCATACCCGGGCGCTGCTTGAAGATGACCTCATACCCGGGCGCTGCTTGAAGATGACCTCATACCCGGGCGCTGCTTGAAGATGACCTCATACCCGGGCGCTGCTTGAAGATGACCTCATACCTGGGCGCTGCTTGAAGATGACCTCATACCCGGGCGCTGCTTGAAGATGACCTCATACCTGGGCGCTGCTTGAAGATGACCTCATACCTGGGCGCTGCTTGAAGATGACCTCATACCCGGGCGCTGCTTGAAGATGACCTCATACCCGGGCGCTGCTTGAAGATGACCTCATACCCGGGCGCTGCTTGAAGATGACCTCATACCCGGGCGCTGCTTGAAGATGACCTCATACCCTGGCGCTGCTTGAAGATGACCTCATACCCAGGCGCTGCATGAAGATGACCTCATACCCAGGCGCTGCTGATGTTCTAAGCAGATGGGACGATCCATAACACCTGTCTCTTCCTCAATAGCAGCAAAAAAAACCTTATTTTAATTGTATACACTCCCTGTCGGAGTGGTTTGGTCTGCTCTCTCAGGGCCGTTTTTACCACTGAGCAAAGAGGGGACACTGCCCTGAGTTCAGTCACACTGCAGGGTCCACTGACTCTGCTACTTGAGCCCTATAGTTTCTGAATCCTTTATTTATATTGTCACTCGCCTGGGTGGATGACATTATACTGGTTTAAAGTATTATCCATGTTATTCTTTCCCTCACTCACCACTAAACCCCTCTCATCATGGTATTGCCCAGGTTCCCTTCTTCCAACTGCCACTGATTTCATTCACCCCATTGGCCACTAGCTGTCTGTCTGTCACCCTATTGGCCAGCTTCCCTTGGATCCCTCCTCTCATCCTATTGGTCTTTCTCCCAGTCACTCTGACTTCCTTTACCTTGGGATTGGCTGGTTTCTGTTTACTCCCTCCTCTTTATTTCTGTTTCCTCTTCCTGTGCAGGAGATGATAACTGGTAATATCATTATATTTTAACCCTTTACATGCCAAACCAATCAGAGGGCTGGATTATAAAATAAACATGGAGTTAATACTCCAGCTGTTCACACTACATGTCCCATGACTCTCAGCCAGTGTGCTAAGCATCATGGGAAGGAGAGTACTCAACAGCCAGAGTGCCAAAGGTTAGGTATTATATGGTTATGGATTGGTACTGCAGCTGCTGGGGAATGCACATCTCATGATCCTCAGCCATCCATTCAGTACCAACACTGACTATAGTAATATTCAACCAGTCATATTACTGGCTTAGCATTATGGGATTTGTAGTTACAGACTGGGATTGTTACACTCCCATGACATCCAGCCATAGGGATTGTACACTGGGGTAATAGTGTCTGATCTTTACACCCAGCTATTGTACACTGGGGTAATAGTGTCTGATCTTTACCACCCCAGCTATTGTACACTGGGGTAATAGTGTCTGATCTTTACCACCCCAGCTATTGTACACTGGGGTAATAGTGTCTGATCTTTACCACCCAGCTATTGTACACTGGGGTAATAGTGTCTGATCTTTACCACCACAGCTATTGTACACTGGGGTAATAGTGTCTGATCTTTACCACCCCAGCTATTGTACACTGGGGTAATAGTGTCTGATCTTTACCACCCCAGCTATTGTACACTGGGGTAATAGTGTCTGATCTTTACACCCAGCTATTGTACACTGGGGTAATAGTGTCTGATCTTTACCACCCCAGCTATTGTACACTGGGGTAATAGTGTCTGATCTTTACCACCCCAGCTATTGTACACTGGGGTAATAGTGTCTGATCTTTACACCCAGCTATTGTACACTGGGGTAATAGTGTCTGATCTTTACCACTCCAGCTATTGTACACTGGGGTAATAGTGTCTGATCTTTACCACCCCAGCTATTGTACACTGGGGTAATAGTGTCTGATCTTTACACCCAGCTATTGTACACTGGGGTAATAGTGTCTGATCTTTACCACTCCAGCTATTGTACACTGGGGTAATAGTGTCTGATCGTTATCACCCAGCTATTGTACACTGGGGTAATAGTGTCTGATCTTTACCACCCAGCTATTGTACACTGGGGTAATAGTGTCTGATCTTTACCACCCCAGCTATTGTACACTGGGGTAATAGTGTCTGATCTTTACCACTCCAGCTATTGTACACTGGGGTAATAGTGTCTGATCTTTACCACCCAGCTATTGTACACTGGGGTAATAGTGTCTGATCTTTACCACCCCAGCTATTGTACACTGGGGTAATACTGTCTGATCTTTACCACTCCAGCTATTGTACACTGGGGTAATAGTGTCTGATCTTTACCACCCCAGCTATTGTACACTGGGGTAATAGTGTCTGATCTTTACCACCCCAGCTATTGTACACTGGGGTAATAGTGTCTGATCGTTATCACCCCAGCTATTGTACACTGGGGTAATAGTGTCTGATCTTTACCACCCCAGCTATTGTACACTGGGGTAATAGTGTCTGATCTTTACCACCCCAGCTATTGTACACTGGGGTAATAGTGTCTGATCTTTACCACCCCAGCTATTGTACACTGGGGTAATAGTGTCTGATCTTTACACCCAGCTATTGTACACTGGGGTAATAGTGTATGATCTTTACCACCCCAGCTATTGTACACTGGGGTAATAGTGTCTGATCTTTACCACCCCAGCTATTGTACACTGGGGTAATAGTGTCTGATCTTTACCACCCCAGCTATTGTACACTGGGGTAATAGTGTCTGATCTTTACCACCCCAGCTATTGTACACTGGGGTAATAGTGTCTGATCTTTACACCCAGCTATTGTACACTGGGGTAATAGTGTCTGATCTTTACCACCCCAGCTATTGTACACTGGGGTAATAGTGTCTGATCTTTACCACCCCAGCTATTGTACACTGGGGTAATAGTGTCTGATCTTTACCACCCCAGCTATTGTACACTGGGGTAATAGTGTCTGATCGTTATCACCCAGCTATTGTACACTGGGGTAATAGTGTCTGATCTTTACCACCCCAGCTATTGTACACTGGGGTAATAGTGTCTGATCTTTACCACCCCAGCTATTGTACACTGGGGTAATAGTGTCTGATCTTTACCACCCCAGCTATTGTACACTGGGGTAATAGTGTCTGATCTTTACCACCCCAGCTATTGTACACTGGGGTAATAGTGTCTGATCTTTACCACCCCAGCTATTGTACACTGGGGTAATAGCGTCTGATCTTTACCACCCCAGCTATTGTACACCGGGGTAATAGTGTCTGATCGTTATCACCCAGCTATTGTACACTGGGGTAATAGTGTCTGAGCTTTACCACCCAGCTATTGTACACTGGGGTAATAGTGTTTGATCTTTATCACCCAGCTATTGTACACTGGGGTAATAGTGTCTGAGCTTTACCACCCCAGCTATTGTACACTTCCCATGATGCTTGGGTATATACTAGTCTGTTAGTTACTACTATATGGTTATATAATTGTCCTATTAAAGTTTAACTTTTGTAACATTTGCCTCCCACCAGGAAACCCCTTCCACCCGTCCTGATCCCAATTACTGATCTAACCCATCTGTCTTAGCCAGGACCACCAGAAATGTCAGGATCTTACTGAAAAATTGTATCTGTGTTTATGTATTGTATTGTATCTGTGTTTATGTTATTCTACTGTATTTGTGTTGAGTATTCATGTTATCTTGTATTTCATTATTGTGTTCTTCTCTAGTAAGTGGCATATTGTGCGATATCTGTACTGTGCCTCAGTGGGATGTCATCTTGATTGTGCCAGACTTGCCAGCCCGCGTTGTAAATGGATCTGCTCCACATGTTCGATCATTGTCAAGAGAAAGATTTACAACAAAAAAGGTAAATGTATTGATGTATTCCTCCTATTGCGGAAAATGGTCCCCCGAAATGGGACGATTACATTTTTTTTATAGTTATTAAAAAAGGACTGCCTTTATGGGTTGAACCAGTCTGATATGCTAATGGAGAAGATTGCTTTGTAATGGTGCAACACGGTGATTCCTCTCCCGAGTAGGTTACATCCTATAGGCTATTTCAGCTTTTGCCCGTTCTCACTGAGAGGGATCCCACATCTTCGTTTTTTATACATATACTCATGTCATCCTTCGGTTTGTACTGTTTTTCTGTGATCCTTTAGTGAAGACAAATGCCGCAAAGCCTCTTACGTCTCAGCAAAATTCCACCTATAAGACCCTCGACCAATCGGATTCACAGATATGTGAAGCAAGTACATCAACAGCTCTATCATCAGCCAACACCACGCTAAGGAGACTCAGCCACGCACACACACGGAGATCAAGGCTGCGTCATGTAATAATATAAATATGATATAAATAGTAAAATAATATACCCGTATACTGATCACACCATCTTATCTCGTATCGCATACCTTCCACTATGTACAGATCAAACTGTGTGTATATAGGGGTAAATATAGAATTTCTAGCTGTACCCATTCAGTCTCACAGTGTGCGCATGTGTAGCTCTCAGTTGTAATCATTGTTATATCTTCTAGCTTTTTGATGTCCATTTTAATTGACATTAGAGAAAAAACATATTACACCATGCTTGAAAGTCAGAACTGGTTATTCAAATTTTTGAATCCCCCGGCGTCTAGCTGGGAATGCTGGGTAGGAATGAAATGGAGGGGAGTTTATCTGAGATTGGTAGCTATGACCTTTTTTCGTATCTGATGTTTTTACTGTGGACCACAAGTAATAATAAAGTAAGATTTGTATATCTTGAAACACACTGGAGTGCAAAGCCTTCTTTTCTTGTTTGGGTATTGGAGTTTCGGGTAATCCCAGGCATTAGATCACCCAGTGGGACCTCCAGAACAAGGACTACACCTTCGCTATATGGGTGGGCCAACTTTTCTTTTGTTTTATGAGATCTCACTGGTTACCAAATGATTAACAAGCTTGAAAACATTAGAGCAGAGGCGTCCAACTGCTCACTGCACGGGAAGTTGCGGTAGGAGGTCCGAGGGACAAGGCCTCTAAGTAGCCGAATTGGGGGGGGTGTCCAGCCGCTCTGTGTTCTTTTATCGTCTCAGATGTGTGGAAAGTGTGACTGTCTATACATATGTATTGTGAAGAAAATAGACTTTATTTGGTCTTTTCTTCTGTGTTCGGGATTTTTGCCTACAGTATTGCTTGCAGGAGGATTCCTCATAAAAGCCAGTTGTTTTTGAATAAAAACCATTATTCCTGTTTCACCCTTCATGAAGTCTGGGCTCATGTTTGGGGGATATTCGATTTGCTGGGGAGAAACGTCTTGGAAACTGCATTCATCTACAGTATTCCTCTACTCCTGGCTGCGGCTATAATCACTCATGCTTGGCTAGTGGGAAAGGAATATGAGACAGCAGTACCATAGTCACTGCAGGTCTTAACATGTATGTATGTGAGTGTGTGTGTATAGATGTGGGTGTGGGGTAAGTGTGACTCTGTATACATATGTATGTGAGTGTGTGTGTATAGATGTGGGTGTGGGGTAAGTGTATGTATGTATGTATGTGAGTGTGTATAGATGTGGGTGTGGGGTAAGTGTATGTATGTATGTATGTGAGTGTGTGTGTATAGATGTGGGTGTGGGGTAAGTGTATGTATGTATGTATGTATGTGAGTGTGTGTGTATAGATGTGGGTGTGGGGTAAGTGTATGTATGTATGTATGTATGTGAGTGTGTGTGTATAGATGTGGGTGTGGGGTAAGTGTATGTATGTATGTGAGTGTGTGTGTATAGATGTGGGTGTGGGGTAAGTGTATGTATGTATGTGAGTGTGTGTGTATAGATGTGGGTGTGGGGTAAGTGTATGTATGTATGTATGTATGTGAGTGTGTGTGTATAGATGTGGGTGTGGGGTAAGTGTATGTATGTATGTGAGTGTGTGTGTATAGATGTGGGTGTGGGGTAAGTGTATGTATGTATGTGAGTGTGTGTGTATAGATGTGGGTGTGGGGTAAGTGTATGTATGTGAGTGTGTGTGTATAGATGTGGGTGTGGGGTAATTGTATGTATGTATGTATGTATGTGAGTGTGTGTGTATAGATGTGGGTGTGGGGTAAGTGTGACTGTATATGTATGTGTGTGTATAAATGGGTATGTGTGTGTGAGGTAAGTGTATATATGTGAGTGTGTGTGTATAGATGTGGGTGTGGGGTAAGTGTGATTCTGTATACGTATGTATGTGAGTGTGTGTGTATAGATGTGGGTGTGGGGTAAGTGTGATTCTGTATACGTATGTATGTATGTGAGTGTGTGTGTATGGGTGTGGGGTAAGTGTGACTGTATATGTATGTGTGTGTATAAATGGGTATGTGTGTGTGAGGTAAGTGTATGTATGTATGTGAGTGTGTGTGTATAGATGTGGGTGTGGGGTAAGTGTGACTGTGTATATGTGTGTAGTTAATGTGACTGCTGCACATTAGTGTGAATTATTTATATATATACACACACACACACATGTATATATGTATAAAAACACAGCAAACAAAGTGAAAGTGCTCGCAAAGTGTAACTGGATTTGTGTCCAAAATAGCCTTCTTAGGTATAGTCTAGAAGAAAGTTCTGACTGAATGTGAGGAGAGTTAAGTAAGTCTTACTCGTTTGTGTAGTAGATGATATCCCTGCTCTATATTCCCAAGAATAGAGACCCAGAAAGCAGATTGAAGAGCTGTATGTTATCTGTCCCATACGAACATACTGTGTATTGCTCACATATCCAGTTACACTTGTCACTTTGCTAGTCACTGTTTGCTGTGTTTTTATTTGTATTTGTACTGGGCACAAGGGCCGGTGGAAGGATTTTTTGATACACGTCTGGTTGAAGCCTGAACAGGGGCGAAACGCGTTGCCTTCCTTGGACAGTCCTGCACTTTATCTTTCTTTTATCCTAATGTTATTTTAACTGTTAAATTATCTTGCCCTGTGTTAAAGAGGATTTCCCTCCCCACTGACCGTGTGGCGCCCACTGGGTCGTGGAATCATGGGAACCTACGTGTAAGCAGTTACTTTTGTTATATTACATGTTATACACTACGTGAATGTGTGGGCATACCTTCCCCTGAGAGTTAAGGAAGCTAGAAACTACAGGATCTGCAGTGTGACACAGACCTCTGCTTGAAATACTGCTTTTATCAGACAATCTCGTGAGTGCATCTCCTCAGGGGGAGCATATAAGTCTCCTGCTTCATTCTATCATCACACAATACTCACCAAAGGTGTTTTATTATCAATATTTATACCACAGTACATCTTACAGCGCACTATTTGTATTTATTTGTTCTGTATCTTGCCAAATAATATGCCAGCATTTTTTGCAGTTTAATATTCCCCAGCCAATTTGCAGAATGTTATGCCAGTATTATTTGCCATTTAATATACCCCTGACAATTTGTCCAATAATATGCCAGGGTTATTTGCCATTAATATGCCCCTGACACTATGTCCAATAATATGCCAGTATTATTTGCCATTTAATAAGTCCCTGCCAATTTGCCCAATAAAATGCCAGCACTTCTCCTCCATGCTGCCTGTTTGGCTCCACGTCGGTTGTGCAGAGAGGACACATGACCGGCGCGCGTCTGACGTCAGAGCACCGGTCACGTTACCTGTCACGGAGGTTTCTCTGTGCTGCCTGTTCGGCTCCCCGTGCAGCCTGCTGGCAGGCAGAGCGCTGGTCAGGGGGGATCTTCCGATCTCCTCTCACCTCCGTCTCTGCGGGCAAGTGCGCTTGCAGTTTTTTTTTTTAAGGGAAGCCGAGCAGCATGAGCTCTGTGTGAAATCTGATGCCCTGCATTATCACTCAACACGGGGCGCGCGAGCAGCACTTACTGAGCTCCGTCACACAGAGCTCATGCTGCTCAGCTCCCCGAAGCAGATACCGCCCAGCTTCAAGGGGAGGGGGCGGAACTCACACCCGGTGAGATCCGCCCCCTCCCAGGCTGCTCCAACGCGGCTGTGTAGAGGGCTGGTAAGGGGAGATCATCTACCGCCATTTATTTTTTTCCTTTGCTCAGGGCTGGCGCCCCCGTCGCTGCCACTCCCTATGGCGGGTGCCTGGGCAGCCTTACAGTGGCGCCGGCCCTGCTGGGCACTGAGGGGTACCTGCCTGACAGCTTGCTGCTTGTGCAAATTCAAAACAAGCACCACCAACCTCATAACCCTATCACTTTTTTTACATGTATATATGTATAACATGATATATATTATTCTCTTAATGAATGAAACATGAATGCGGCCCACGCACACATACATTTCTATCGAAGTGGTCTTTTCCAGAATCAACTTGGACACCCCTGCATTAGAGGATCACTGACCTAATACAAGAATCTGTCCTCTTTATATATAGGAGCCAAGTATCAAAAATACGACACTGTCACAGAGGTCTAGCAATGAGCTGCCAGAGAGCGTCTTTCTAGATCAGTAATGGCCGGTATAGTATTTAATAAGCCTGTGCAAGATACACGCTATATGCACACTGACTGGGGAACATGACCTTCCGCACTGCAGATCTTGGGGGGTTTTACACCTCGGAGACCAACATGCATTAGAGACACCAATTAATTAACTGATGTGTGGGGGGGTCAGAACCATAAAGAAACCACGATAGAAATGTGAATCCAGTCCACAACTCTCGAGGTGAGAGTTCGCAGCTATGGTTTTATATATATATATATATAGATATATATATATATAGATATGATTTATTGATGAACATAAACTAACTAGCCTTCACATGCTTACTTATTACCATAACCCACACTTGCAAGGACACTGTACCACCTGCCCCTGTCACTGCTTTGTGATGTCATAGACACTCCACACCCTTCATTATGAAGTAATAGAGCAAGGGACATATATATTACAGCAACAGCAGCCTGGATTCACACTGGCATCAAGGCAGGCTATTTACACATCGTATTTCTAATGATTACAACTCTAATATATTCTCCAACTCTACCTACTGTAAGTAAATAGCATTAGATCAGTCAGGGCCCCCATCCTTAGACACTGGATCCACTTGTAGGTTAATTGCTAAGTTAAAGTAGAGGTTACTAGATATATCCAGGTTTTGTAGGAGTCAGTAAACATGTTATCTCTTGTTATATATAAACACTATTAGATAATATCGAGTTCATACATGTTACACATAACTAAACATATCAGTTGCTAGATAGTAAGTAGTAAATAATGTTAGAGATCTATATGATTGTTGCCAAAGATCCACATGTCATTTTTTGTTGTACACAGATTGTATTAAATAATATATAAAATGTAAAAAAATAATTAAAAATGTAAAAAAAAAAAAAAAAAAAAAGATTACTCAGGGCCGTCTTTAATAAGGATTGGACCTTGCATGCATTCACACCCTCCATCTAGGGCTGCCACCATTTCTACAAAAAATACCGGCCATACTACTGCCTCCGAAAGCTTAGCATTGGACTTTATTTTACCTGCCTGCCGGTAAAATACCAGCCAGGTGGCAGCGCTACCTCCATCCCAATATCATAGCATCGATTGTCTGACCCCTCAGTGTCTGTTCACTAATAAGTTATTACCCCCCTCCCCGCAGAGAGGAGACCTGTAACATGGATTTCTCACTTCTTCCTTTTTAGAAATTCCACCATGAATAACACGGAAGAGACGCCAGGTAAAGCATTAAGCAGCGTTATTAAGGACAATCGCGCATGTTATATTTTATTATTCATATTAATTCACAGCTCCAAGTTTGTCCTACATTAGGGTATCACTCCAAACAAACTATCAGTAAACGAAAATAATATCCCATGGAGCAGAACACAAAAACTTACTGAAAAAGATCTATAATGTCCAGAAATATACAGGTATAAATGCCATAAAGCAGCCCAAACACCAAATCAAGGATCATGTATGATACGATCCAAAGGGAGGGATCCAAAGGGAGGGATCCAAAGGGAGGGATCCAAAGGGAGGGATCCAAAGGGAGGGATCCAAAGGGAGGGATGGAGGAATGGGCTCTTTACTTCAATATAGACCGTTTGGTTTCTATAAATGGATCACAGAGGTCCACAGCAATGGGACCCACAGTCATTTTGGAGGCAGCATGGGCCTCTGCCCTACATTATAGATCTTTTGACATTTCTGAATATAGTTCCCCAGCAATGGGAGGTGTGTAGGAGTAAATCACAGAACTTCACGTTAATATATGTTATTATATTAATTGTTACAGATAACTTTCATTGTTCTGAATCTTACACAGAGATCTCATTCTCTGCTTTTAGACAGACAGCTAACGAGGTCGTGTTTCTCCTCTAATTATATTTATTAAAAAGTAACACTATTCTGCAGAATAACAGTAATCGTCATATCGGAATGAAGAATGTCTTTTAGTAAAGTGTTTCTTTCTCTTTACTCGCGTTAAAATAAATAAATAATCAATGTATTTTTCTTACATCCACAGTCTGCGCGTTCTGTGGCCGGGCCGAACAAGACCCTGAAAAATATGGCCAATTTATAACAGATGAGCAGACCGGTCTGAGCGTCCATTACAACTGTCTGGTTAGTAGAGTAGGAATTTAAAACAAATTTGGTCAATGCTGACAAAACACTGAACTGTGGTGAATTGATAACCGAGTTGCAAGAATCGGGTTTAAATTAGTTGAACTGCAATAGTTTGCAGAGTTGGCGATTTTTCAGTCACACTGTTACCTGATCACCTGACCTCGTCCTCGTGTTAAGTTATCCGCTGCTGTTACGCTCCTTTTCTGTCTGTTGCTGTTACCGTTTGCTGCCGACCCTTTCTTTGTTTTTATCTTTCTAAAAGTTAGATAAACAGATCAGAATCTCATGTAAAATATTTACATGGAATATAAAAAATAAACTCAGAAAAAAACTCAATGTGAAGGGAAAAAATAAGAGAAAAGTGAATGTGTCCACCCCATAAAGGCACAGCATCTTCCAGAGGCGTGAGTCCTCCTTAGGAATGGGTCACGGGTGTGTATGTAAAGATAGAGAGTTCACCGACGGAAAGGAGATCCCACAGGTTCAGGTTCCGAAAGGTGACGCTCCAGGCGCGTTCCATAGACAACAGAAACACAAAAATACGTCCTGGTTCTCGGAGTCTGATACTGTCATCACGCCTCATGCAGACGCGTTTCACCAATCGCTGGCATGGAGAGAGTGCTGCTGGGGCATGCAGTGCGCTCTCACACCAGATAGATAATGAGCGCAAACATGGCACCTGTTGCTGACGCATTTACCAAAATTCAATACACACACATTCAGTATAAAATATTCCTGCAATGGCCCAAAAATAAGCCAAAGTCCTCCCCAGAGAAGTCAGTAGGGAGGACCAAGTCTAACATTTCGGCAGCCTAATACCGGAGGATGTCAGCCACATCACTTTGGTGGTCTCTGAGTAACCTGAATTCGGGGGGAACTCAGAGCTCCAATTTTCTCAAGTAATTCTAATCGGAGATGACCCTTAGTTATATTGACTCTTATTTTTTTCTTGCATTGATATTGTATTTTTAATTAAAAACAGGTGTGAATCCTGTGTGACATATAAGTATTTATTATTATTAGTTGTTTTAAATAATTTCTCCACTGCACAAAGGTGGTCATACTGTTTCTCAGTGCGACACTCTATATATATATATGATTTTTTAATAACCCTCTTTTTCTACATAGATACATTCTAGTCGGCTATTACAAGAATGTCAAACAGAACATTTCTATGGCTTTCCTACACAAGCTGTTAATAAAGAACTTAAAAGAGCTTCCAAACTGGTAAGATCTTATTACGGAGTATATATAAAATCTCAAAGAAATTCTCAATATTTAGCTAATAACTGCCACATATTGTACATTTCTAGCCTAACCAAAAAATAGAGTTGCCCCCATAACGTATATGTTTGTAATTTTTATTTGACTCTATGGCAAAACTGGAGGAAGTGGAGTATTAGCATTGCAGAATTGGCTAGCCATATGTAAATCCATAACCTTGAGCCTAGCGCCATACTTGGACACTTACCTTGCGGCTCTCTGATTCCTGCTGATTATTCCACTTTAACCACTTTGCACCAGAATTTGCTCTTTATATAAAATCCCTTATGTCCTTTCAGTCAAACATTAAATTATTATTTCTTTTTTTAAAGTGCTTTGTATGTTTTTTCCTATTCTGATCAATAAAATAAATGGTGCAGTACATTGGGGAAGATATTTCGAGTGCTGTTTTTTTATAATTAGTCCTGGCCTGTTCTCCTAGCATCTATAATATTCAATGTTCTACAGATCTGTGTCCTGTGCAAAAATAAAGGGGCATCAATAACATGCAACAAAGATCGTTGCAGGAAGCATTTTCATTATCCCTGTGGACAGGAACATCAATTCATTTCCCAATATTTTGGAACATACGCGTGAGTAATATATGTCATTCTATAGGGTTCAGTGTGAATGTCACGGATATTGGGCTTATATAAAACAATGGATTACTTGCATATAACTCTACACCTTTAGTAGCACATCAGAGGATTTCAGGATCGTTCTTACATTGCTATATCATACATAATGCTAATTAGGGAAATGCTAAGACGAGGCCAGGATATGGTTATATTGGGTGAAATGCTAATGGGGCTTTCACAATAACAATTGGCAATATCTAGGGAGTATAATCTGGGAGCCTGTCTGAGAGTTGCATTGTATCAGCAGCATAAACACATGTCTGACATTTATTACTGACCAGTGAGCTGACAATCAGATACCAAATGAGGTCATAACAGCTGATATATGGACATGTTTCCATCTTGGCTTTATTGATCTGTGATTAATAAATGACTATATATTTCTGCAAACTCTGCAAGCGCCCACTAATGGAGATCCTGCCCCCTCCCTTTGAATGGAAGGTTTATTTGTTTGAGTGGATTCTCCTCTGTCATTGTAACGAGTCTTTATTTCCCTCGTTCACTTATAGATCCTTCTGTTCACTCCATATACCAGTACAACATGTGGAAGGTGCAGGTGCCAGCAATTGTCCCATCTGCCTGGAGGATCTGGAAGCAGCTCCTAGTTATGAAATAATCAAAAGTCCCTGCTGTATGAACACCTGGTATCACAGGGCATGTGTGCAGGTAAATATATATGTGAATTAGCCCTCAATGAGCTGACTGAGCACCTTGTACAAGAGGATAATGATGATTATCTCTACCCATCATGGTTGACTATATATATATATATATATATAGGACATCTCTACCCATCATGGTTGGCTATATATATATATATATATGGCATCTCTACCCATCATGGTTGGCTATATATATATAGCATCTCTACCCATCATGGTTGGCTATATATATATATATATAATATATATATATATATATAGGGCATCTCTACCCATCATGGTTGGCTATATATATATATATATAGGGCATCTCTACCCATCATGGTTGGATATATATATATATATATATATATATATATATATATATATATATATATATACATATAGGGCATCTCTACCCATAATGGTTGGCTATATATATATAGGGCATCTCTACCCATCATGGTTGGCTATATATATATAGGGCATCTCTACCCATCATGGTTGGCTATATATATATATATATATATATATATATATATATATATATATAGGGCATCTCTACCCATCATGGTTGGCTATATATATAAATATATATAGGGCTTATTTGCACTAGACCATGTGTATGTTTAATTGCAAAGTGAGAATAATTTGTGCGTTGCACTACTTTCTGTATCCGATATTGAATTGACATTAACATAAAAGATCTATAATCAGCGCACTTTGTATTTGGCATAATGTTTCCTCAGAGACAGTATAACATGTGGGAGGAATTTTAGTGTGTAGAGGGGAAATGTAGCCCCTAAATACAGACACAGCGCAATCCTCACTAACTCACAATATCACACAGTCTTATGACGGAGGTTAATGGTGCCCCCAAATCCCCCCGGCCCTCTGTCCTCCTTTGTTCTCCCTCTTTTCTGGGAGGTTTGGTTTGTATGAGTGGATCACAGACTCCACAACAACAAAACTCCCAATAAAGTGAGTTTAAACTGCAGTAAATGTGTTTATATATTAATTAGTGTAAATAAAATACTTTATTCCAAGTCATGTAGTTACCAATTGACCTAAAAGTCTTTGACAATATTGTGGTAATGCTCTGCCCCCCAGCCGGTCCCTCGTTGTGTCTTATTGATGTTTATTTCTTTCTAACTGATGTGTTTCTATGTTACAGAAACATGCTCAGAATGCTGGCTCCTACCACTTTCGCTGCCCAGCATGTAATGACGGGGAGAACTTCCTCAATGAAATGCTGCGGATGGGAATCTATGTACCACAGAGGTATGTATCATCTATAGGGTGTCTATACGGGGTCTATAGGGGGTCTAGACCCAAATGCCCCTCCCTTTACTGGTCATCCCCGTCTATCATGAATGACTGTAAAGGACACAACCTGGTCTGTTTAGTAACATTAGTAAGTGATTTGGAAGATGGACGAGTTGGAGGATATTTCAATCTCTGCATTTTTCAGGTGACTTTTTAGTAAATAAATGAAACTAATAAAGTACTTTACAGAGCAGGTTTATTGAAGGTTAATGATATAATGCTCCAATAGTCCAGATTCTGTTTAAATGCTTTTTGGTAGGTTCATTTGGTTAATCCTAAATGGATCCTAACTCTGTACAAAATCCAGCTACTTCCAATACAATACGTCCAATAGATAACAATTTAATATGACAGAACTGATATAAGGGAAAATGTGTCCCCCTCCTCCTATATATTACCTGTCAAAACAAAACAACTAAACTGTAGATCTTCACATCTGCAAGAAGTAAAACAAACATAAATATATCTGTAAACGCCTCTGGCAGAGATGCATCCTGGGAACTGGAAGAAAATGCGTATTCTGAACTCCGGCATGTCCATCAACGGTGTGACGCAGATGAATGTGGCTGTGACATGGGAAGAGAGTACCATCAACCAAAAAGGCAGGTCCCATGTTTTAATTCAGACAATGTCCAGCACATCTCCATTTTCATTGTAATGGGATTTTCCATTCGTTGCTGCTTTTACATTTTAATCCTTATTCTTTTCTCTTGATAATCTAAATAACACGCTTGGCTTCCAGTAACATGTGCATGTTGATAACACCCAAATCTATCTTTCCATGCTTGAGATGTAGCACCTTGTGTCTGTAATCTCCTGCTGGATATCCCATCACAACCTGAAATGAAATTGTATTTGTATTGAGTGTTTATGTTATTGTATTTGTATTGAGTGTTTATGTATTGTATTGTATCTGTGTTTATGTTATTGTATTGTATTTGTGTTTATGTTATTGTATTGTATTTGTGTTGAGTGTTCATGTTATCTTGTATTTCTTCATTGTGTTCTTCTCTAGTAAGTGGCATATTGTGCGGTGTAGGTACTGTGCATCAGCGGGATGTCACCTCGATTGTGCCAGTATTGCCAGCCCGCGTCACAAATGGATATGTTCCACATGTTCTGTTATTGCCACGCAAAAGATTAACAACAAAAAAGGTGATTGTATTGATGTATTCCTCCTTCTATTGCGGAAATAGCCGATAGTCCCCCGAATGGGACGATTACATTTTTTTTATAGTTATTAAAATGTAAAATACATTTTTAAAAAGTTCTATATCAGTAAAATACTTTTTTAGTAATGGAAATCCATAGGATTTCCCAGTCCAAGTTCCCTAAACCAAACATAGCCATCAGTCTGCCTGAAATTGGGAGAAATTACCTATTTTGGGTGGATATCAGGCATATTGAGTAAGCGAATTGCCGATTTTTCCACAATTCTGCTAAAAGCCCCAAACAGGACCCATTTCAGGCCAAAAGGTCAGTATAGGAAAAAAAAAAAACTATAAACACTATTTTTGGTTTTTGTCCCATAACTAGCAACAAACTGCAGATAAACATGGAAACATTTCTAATGATTGTATTTGTGTAAATTATATTTTAGGTCAAAGTTAGAAAAAGTTTTTAGTTTTATTTTTTCATCATATTTTATGATTTTTTTGTAGTAAGTTATAATAAAGGCCCATCTTGTGACGATAAAAACAACACATCATTTGTGTGGGTCCAGTATGTGTGAGAGAAGAAAATTACAGCTAAACACAAACACCCCAGAAATGTAAAAACAGCCACTGTCACCAAGGGAAAGTCAAGGTCAAAATGTCACTAAGGGGTTAATGTTGCATTGTCTTATTTTACTAACTTTCTATTACTATTGATTAATTTAAACGTTACTATTGGTTTATTGATTTAGCTCTGAGTGTTGGTATACATATACTCATGTCAGCCTTGGGTTTGTTACGTTTTCTGTTTCCCTTTAGTGAAGACAAATGCTGGAAAGCCAATTACATCTCGGCTAAATTGCACCAATCAGACAATAGACCAGTCTGATTCGGAGTTTTGTGAACCCAGCACATCGACAGCCACACCATCGGCTAACACCAGGAGACGCAGCAAGGCACAGACACGCAGGTCAAGACTGCGTCGTAACAGAAAGAGACCACGTCGCTAGTATGATGCACAGTCTGGAGAGAACAACTCCCAGTAATCATTTCACACACACTGCTGATAGAGTCTGGTCCATGTGACAATAGATTTCCCACTTGTAAGACATGGAGAGAAATACGTGCAGTGAATAAATGTCAATTCTAATTCAGGGTTTATGGGCTAGACTTAGTGCTGGACTAAATAAAACACACTTCATAGTCATATCTCATGCTAGATATGGGGAAGTCAGCTTTAAATACCCATTAAATCAAGAAAACAGCAGTGATGAAAGAATTACAAAAATAGCTGTTAATTAAAACAAAGCTCAGGAAAACAGTATCATCTGCATTATGTGAGTTAGAATCCCTGAGGGTTTGTTTTAGGTGCACTGTCACTTTAAGGGTTTTGTTTGCTGGTTCGTCCCTGTAATAGAACAAGCCCCCAATAAGCATTGCTGTGGCACAAAGTCGTGAGAATATGAGCTGTAACGGGAGTAAATAGATACACAGATTTATTCTAACTTACACATGACAGGCAGCTTTCTACTACAACTTATATTGTATTATAAGTTATTGTATTGGATCTGTGTTTATTGTATTGTATCTGTGTTCATTGTATTGTGTCTGTGTTCATTGTATTGGATCTGTGTTTATTGTATTGTATCTGTGTTTATTGTATTGTATTTGTGTTCAGTGTTTATCCCCTTCCCCCTTGTAGGACGTTCCATGCCGTCCTACTTTTTAGTGCCTAGACGCTAGTAGCGCGGCATGGAACGTCCTACATTAAACAGCTCATCGCGGCTCCCCACGATGAGTTGTATTGGGGATCCCGCTGCAGGGACTTGCTGTGGGATCTTACTGCAGGGACTTGCAGCGGGATCCCCAGTGTCAGATGAGGCCACTTTAAGTGGCCTCAGTCTGACTTAATGTACCGAACGCTCAAACAGGGCGTTCGCTACATTTGCTGGCATCCCTGTGTGCCCTGAACTTCCGGGTTCCGGGATTGGCAGGGACTGACAAGGGTCTATAGATACCCTGATCGGATCCCTGATTTCGTGTTCCTTGCTCTGATCACTTCATGATCGGCAGCCAGGAACACACAGACGTCGGATGGTGCTTTGGTCGTTAAAGACCAAAGCACCATCCGACGTGAAGGGGTTATATCACTGTATTGTATTTGTGTTGATTGTTTGTATTGATGTTATTGTATCTGTGTGTATATCAGTGTATTGTATTGTATTTGTGTTGATTGTTTGTATTGATGTTATTGTATCTGTGTTGATATCAGTGTATTGTATTTTAAAAATCTGTAAGTTAGAATAAAACTGTGTAGTTACAGCAATAATTATTATTTATTTATTTCTAGCAGCATATAATAGTGTTCTCACTATTTTGTAATATGCATTACTGGCTAAAGCCATATGTATATACATATTGGGGGTTTGTTCTACTCTATTCCATCGGAGAACCATGAAGTGGCAGTGCACCTACTATAAAACCCTCAGGGATGCAGATGATACTGTTTTTTTCCTGAGCTTTGTTTTGATTAACACTGAGTCTAGCACATACATCCTGACTTTTGATTGTCATTTTATTCATTGCACCTCCCACCATGTCTTACCGTGTATAATGGAATTCACCTTTTAATTCACAGGGGACAAACCCTTGCCCACAAGTGGGAAATCTATTGTCACACCCTCTATCAGCAACATGCGTGACATGATTACTGGGAGTTGTTCCCCTTCCTTTTGGGGGAAGTAGCATCAGCATGATTAAAAAAACAACATTAAATAAAATCTTGCTGAACTTGTATGTCTTTCCTTCAATAAAAACATAACACTACACACAAATAAGTTACAGAAGATATATTCCACAAGGTATTAGAAAAAACAAACAATTTTCAAAAATTAGGTTTCGGAAAAAAACAAAACATTTTCAAAATTTAAGAATTGGAAAAACAAATCAGTTTTCACAAATGGAGTCAGCTAACACAAACTCATTTTTTATGTTACCTCTCGCCCCTTTGGACACAGTGGGCGGCTGGCTACTTTTGGTCCGTGGTGTAACTTCACCAGCCTACCTGTTATCATTACCCTCAGATGGCTGCACGCTGGGGCAGTTAGAAGTGAATAGTATAATTGCCCCAGTCCATTGAGTCAGTTTAGAGAACTGCCCCTTGTTAGGAGTTAACTTGTTTTCTATTTATTGGACTGGTTTCTATTGCAAAATCATTGTATCTTTTATAAGTGAATATTGATTTTCCTCAAAATCTCAGTAGAAAAGTTATAGATTGAAATTAGACCTAAAATACTTATTCCCATGTAATAGACTCCAACCTACAAAACAAGCTAAATAACACTGCAGAGTTTGCAAAGAAAATGTAAAAGAAAAATGCTTATGTTTAGGTAAGATTAGTGGTAAAGCAGAATTTAAAAAGTATGTTAAAATGTATTTGGGTTTTGACTTCTGCCCAGGTAGGGGCGGATGGGTTCTGCCGGTATCTGGCCAGGCATATTACTGGACTGTGACTGGCATAATATTACTGGACTGTGACTGGCACTATATTCCTGGGCTCTGAGTTGCACACTATTACTGGGCACTGACTGGCTTAATATTACTGGACTGTGACTGGCATAATATTACTGGACTGTGACTGGCATAATATTACTGGGCACTGACTGGGATAATATTACTGGACTGTGACTGGCATAATATTACTGGGCACTGACTGGCATAATATTACTGGACTGTGACTGGCATAATATTACTGGGCACTGACTGGCATAATATTACTGGGCACTGACTGGCACTATATTACTGGGCATTGACTGGCATAATATTACTGGGCACTGACTGGTACTATATTACTGGGCACTGACTGGCATAATATTACTGGGCTCTGACTGGCACTATATTACTGGGTATCTGACTGGCACTATATTACTGGGCACTGACTGGCATAATATTACTGGGCACTGACTGGCACTATATTACTGGGCATCTGACTGGCACAATATTACCGGGCTCTGGCTGGCACTATATTACTGGGCTCTGGCTGGCACTATATTACTGGGTATCTGACTGGCACTATATTACTGGGCTCTGGCTGGCACATTATTACTGGGCACTGACAAGCACACTATTACTGGGCACAGACTGGCACACTATTACTGGGCACTGACTGGCACAATATTACTGGGTACTGACTGGCATAATATTACTGGGCACTGATTGGCACACTATTAGTGGGCACTGATTGGCACACTATTAGTGGGCACTGATTGGCACACTATTACTGGGCACAGACTGGCACACTATTACTCGGCACTGACTGGCACATTACTGGGCACTGACTGGCAATATATTACTTGGCTCTGAGTGGCACAATATTACTGGGCACTGACTGGCACAATATTACTGGGCACTGACTGGCACAATATTACTGGGCACTGACTGGCACACTATTGCTGGGCACTGACTGGCATAATATTACTGGGCTCTGAATGGCACACTATTACTGGGTTCTGAGTGGCACACTATTACTGGGTTCTGACTGGCACAATATTACAGGCATCTGACTGGCACACTATTACTGGGCTCTCACTGACACAATATTCCTGGTATCTGACTGGCACAATATTACTGGGCTCTGAGTGACACAATATTACTGGTATCTGACTGGCACAATATTCCTGGTATCTGACTGACACAATATTACTGGTATCTGACTGGCACAATATTACTGGTATCTGACTGACACACTATTCCTGGTATCTATAATTGTACAATTTTCAAACATTGAAAATATTGTGCAATTTTGCAGAATCCAACCCCGGATACGGCCTCAGAATAGACTTGCCAAACAGCCGGTATTTTAAATGAACGGCTTGCTCCCAATGTTAAGTCAGTAGAGGTAATTGGTAGGCCGGTATTTTTTTGTGGAAAAGGTGGCAACCCTACCTCAGAAAGGTTATCGTTAGACGAAGCCACTATCTCCACAGTGACATTTCCCACTCCGCACCTCTCGGTGCCTGTCCACAAAACGCTTGACACAAAGGCAGACGTTAGGGCTTTGCTCCTCGAGATTCACGCGTTGGGGAAGATGGAGGTTGTGACTGTGCACGGTTCAATCCAAGATCTCCACTATAGAGCACGCCCTGGAGACTGTTCAGCCTAACAATACAGAAAGCACGGGTCATTCGAACCTACTCACCCAGCAGATATATAATCCGACATGACAGATAACCATTATAGATGGGAAATACCTCCGATTGTGTGGGATCCCGGAGGCAGTTGGGCCCATATACGCCCAAGACTTTCTCCGATTCGTCAGACCGGTGCACCCAAGCACCGAACTCATCATTTTGGATCTGTTCTGCGTCAGGAAGGCACAACGGGCACCGCCTGACGAACCAACGGACACGAAAGTCAAATTGCGATCAGCAACTGACAAAATGGCATACCTTCAAAATGGATTGCCCGAAAGCGCCGGACCACTGCTCTCTCCATCTTGGAAGACCTGTTACTATATGCTGGAGGTGTAGCACGGCTCCGCTAACGCTATATTTAACCACATTAGCGGTGAAGTACAAGTGGTGGCCTTATCACTGACCGCGACAAGGGATAACTGCCAACTGAGCTTGCGGATATTCCTACCTTCCAATGACTTTAAACCCCCAACATATTGATGAAAAATGGTCTATACATTGTGTTGGCAGAATTGCAGCAAATGCATTAACAAATTGAGAGATATATTCATGCAAATTACACATCTGAATAACAGTCCTGTTTATCAGAGCTATGATTTGATATATACCTTGGTGACAGAATGGATTGCTGTTTCCAATGTGAACAGCAGGTGGCACTGCTCAGTCACATCCACTGAGTGGGTGGAGTCTGTACCCACGTGTTGGGCATTTAATTTAAAGAGACAGGAGCCTGTGAGAGAAGGGGTAAAGACTGACAGCTCTGCCTGCTTCAGAGAGAAGAAGATAATAAAGCATCTCAAGGAGGAAGGAGTGGAGGACCAGAGCATCACCATGGAGCTTACACTATCACTGGCAGGAGCACTGGGTTCTGGGTTAAATTAAACTCAAAACATTATCAGGATAGATGAGTAGGGATCATTACTGATGGCATTTAAATATATTGTGCTTATTCCCAGTCTTTGGGTGCTAAAGGATGAATAGAGCAACATACACAGCAAATACACAATATAATAACCTGCTCTTTAGGGGCTAAATATCGAATATTTTGTCCCCATCTTACAAAATTAAGTTGCCTGACCCTTTGTATAGTGCTAGGTACACATGGAGCATGCACATAGGGGTTTAAAATGATATCAAAGCTGGAAGGATTTGGGTAAATATGTAAAAAAAAAAAAAAAAAAGTTAATTATAAAAAAAAAGTAGGCTGGTAGAAAAGATAAAAGCTCCAAAAGATGAAGCCTACAATATGAGAGCATCAGGGTACTCTGCATGATGTTTGGGCAATATGGATTAGCAGGGTTCCCCAGTGGCAGGCAAAAAATACTCTGATTTGGATCACAAAGGGGTTAAGTGCTGTGCAGAACTGAAGAATTCACAATCTAATCTTTTATTTGCCCTTTATACCCCTGGGATTGGGGCAAATTCCCCGACATGCAGAACAAGGAGATTGTCTTCATTGTGATCCTGAGATGGATTATCTTTGTGCAAACTATGGAAGGTAAGACAATCAGATGTATACACTGTGAGAACACCAGAGGTTAATCATTTATTATGTTATAACCATAACCACTGTTGGATTGTGTTGAGTATCCATGTTCTGAGCCAGTGCAGGTCTGCAAACAGTTATACAATGAACCTTTTTGTGTTATATGATTTTGGACCATTTAACTGCAGATTGCATATTGCAAGCAGAATTGTAAATTGCTGAAATGATGGGGTTCTTTTGGATCAAAGAATAGGAAAAGGGTTGAACTTGATAGAGTACCATGTAACTAACTCTGTAAGACCTTTTATAAATAATAATGATAATGTTAGAGCAGAATTATGAAAGTTTTAACAAGATGTAGGAAAATTTTAGCTACAAAGACTATTAAATTAAAATCTATTTCAGCAGACTGCTGACCCACCATTATATATTCTAATGATTACATTAGATTATTCTATAGAAATGCAATTCTTCATCACCTTTTGTCCAACTTCCTGTAACCTGTAAATGACCATAGATTCATTTATATTGTATTCTGCTTCTTATACTGGGAGAAGAAATCACTGTAACACAAGGTAAATAAAGACCTTAAAGTCTGAACGTAAAGTTGTTGTTTTAGCTGGATTTCAGAGAAATACAAGATGCTCTGACTGACATCATCTTCTTGCACCGTATGCAGACTGTATTGTAGTTAATTTGCATATGGTGGCACAAGGTGATGTCAGACTATGAGACAGCACAGTCATATATTAAATGCTACAACTACTATAAAGGAATTTAGGGCTATAAATAAGAACATATCCACAACAATTATAATATGTACGTCGAATATTAGGATATAATTAAGCATAATTTGATGGCATCCCTAAAGATCCACGCAGCCTGACTCGTTTCACTAAAAAGCTTCATCAGAGGGCAAATGATAGAAAAGTTGTGAAACAATTCTATGATTATTGACTTCTGTGGTGAAATGTCTTAATTAGGCAGACAGAATCTTTGGTCAAATCTTCCCACATCTGGCCCAACATGTCCACCCCCTGATAGAGCTATACAGAGCAAAGATTCTAAATAACATGTCCGCCCCTGATAGAGCTATACAAAGCAAAGATTCTAAACAACATGTCCGCCCCTGATAGAGCTATACAAAGCAAAGATTCTAAACAACATGTCCGCCCCCTGATAGAGCTATACAAAGCAAAGATTCTAAACAACATGTCCGCCCCTGATAGAGCTATACAGAGCAAAGATTCTAAACAACATGTCCACCCCCTGATAGAGCTATACAGAGCAAAGATTCTAAATAACATGTCCGCCCCTGATAGAGCTATACAAAGCAAAGATTCTAAACAACATGTCCACCCCCTGATAGAGCTATACAAAGCAAAGATTCTAAACAACATGTCCGCCCCTGATAGAGCTATACAAAGCAAAGATTCTAAACAACATGTCCGCCCCCTGATAGAGCTATACAAAGCAAAGATTCTAAACAACATGTCCGCCCCTGATAGAGCTATACAGAGCAAAGATTCTAAACAACATGTCCACCCCGAGAGAGCTATACAGAACAAAGATTCTAAACAACATGTCCACCCCCTGATAGAGCTATACAGAGCAAAGATTCTAAACAACATGTCCACCCCCTGATAGAGCTATACAAAGCAAAGATTCTAAACAACATGTCCACCCCCTGATAGAGCTATACAAAGCAAAGATTCTAAACAACATGTCCGCCCCTGATAGAGCTATACAAAGCAAAGATTCTAAACAACATGTCCGCCCCCTGATAGAGCTATACAAAGCAAAGATTCTAAACAACATGTCCGCCCCTGATAGAGCTATACAGAGCAAAGATTCTAAACAACATCTCCGCCCCCTGATAGAGCTATACAGAGCAAAGATTCTAAACAACATGTCCACCCCGATAGAGCTATACAGAACAAAGATTCTAAACAACACGTCCACCCCCTAATAGAGCCATACAGAGCAAAGATTCTAAACAACATGTCCGCCCACTGATAGAGCTATACAGAGCAAAGAGGGCTCAATAAGGTGCTTTATTTATATTCTTTCATTCAATCATTTCTATGTAAAATGCCTGCACTTAGTTAAACACAACTGAATTTTTGATGGGAGTAAAAGAGAAATTATTATTACACACAAAGCTACACACCAGACAAGCCAGATAATTTCCTTTACCCACATAAATCCTAAACTCACTATGCTACCACCGCTGCATGGGATTCTGGGTAGTAACGCTACCACCACTGCATAGGATTCTGGGTAGTAGTGCTACCCCCGCTGCATGGGATTCTGGGTAGTAGTGCTACCCCCGCTGCATGGGATTCTGGGTAGTAGTGCTACCAACACTGCATGGGATTCTGGGTAGTAGTGCTACCACCACTGCATAGGATTCTGGGTAGTAGTGTTACCACCACTGCATAGGATTCTGGGTAGTAGTGCTACCACCACTGCATGGGATTCTGGGTAGTAGTGCTACCACCACTGCAAGGGATTCTGGGTAGTAGTGCTACCCCCGCTGCATGGGATTCTGGGTAGTAGTGCTACCACCACTGCATAGGATTCTGGGTAGTAGTGCTACCACCACTGCATAGGATTCTGGGTAGTAGTGCTACCACCACTGCAAGGGATTCTGGGTAGTAGTGTTATCACCACGGCAGGGGATTCTGGGTAGTAGTGCTACCACCACTGCATGGGATTCTGGGTAGTAGTGCTACCACCACTGCAATGGATTCTGGGTAGTAGTGCTACCACCACTGCATGGGATTCTGGGTAGTAGTGCTACCACCACTGCAAGGGATTCTGGGTAGTAGTGCTACCACCACTGCAAGGGATTCTGGGTAGTAGTGTTATTACCACTGCAAGGGATTCTGGGTAGTAGTGCTACCACCACTGCAAGGGATTCTGGGTAGTAGTGCTACCACCACTGCAAGGGATTCTGGGTAGTAGTGTTATCATCACGGCAGAGGATTCTGGGTAGTAGTGCTACCACCACTGCACGGTATTCTGGGTAGTAGTGCTACCACCACTGCAAGGGATTCTGGGTAGTAGTGCTACCACCACTGCACGGTATTCTGGGTAGTAGTGTTATTACCACTGCAAGGGATTCTGGGTAGTAGTGCTACCACCGCTGCATGAGATTCTGGGTAGTAGTGCTACCACCACTGCAAGGGATTCTGGGTAGTAGTGCTACCACCACTGCACGGTATTCTGGGTAGTAGTGCTACCACCACTGCACGGTATTCTGGGTAGTAGTGCTACCACCGCTGCATGGGATTCTGGGTAGTAGTGCTACCACCACTGCAAGGGATTCTGGGTAGTAGTGCTACCACCACTGCACGGTATTCTGGGTAGTAGTGCTACCACCACTGCACGGTATTCTGGGTAGTAGTGCTACCACCACTGCATAGGATTCTGGGTAGTAGTGCTACCACCACTGCATGGGATTCTGGGTAGTAGTGCTACCACCACTGCACGGTATTCTGGGTAGGCATTTGTAAATAAGGTTAACAATAATCCCTTTTTGCCTCTATGGTGTGCATCTGTGCTTCCCATTCCCATTATCCCCAACATAACATACGCTGTGTGGCCTTTAAAGTGTGCGTCCCTTGGCATGGTTTTACTGACACCCCTGGCAGTGGACACTGGTTTATCCGGGGGTTTTGTGTCTGATTATTGGAGACAGGTTGGTTTCACTCATCGCATGAAATCAGTGTATGCAACAGCAGCTCCCAAAGAGATACGACTTCATTTCCAGTCATCAGCATTTTATGAATTATTGAAGATCTCGCCCTGCATTTGGGGCCTGTAAGCTGTCTGACACCCTCCTCTCTCTGTGCCAGGTTCAGTGGGTATGAGGATCCATGCCACAAAGCTTCTATACATTGTGCAGGGTCTTGTGAGTTTCTCCTGCTAGAAGAACAGAGTTGGTCCTGTATAATGCATTGTTATAAAGTGACAGTGTGTAAAGATGTAACTCTGCATTATCCATGGCCAGCTGAGCTCTTCTATATATTCTTCTATACATTGTGCAGGGTCTTGTGAGTTTCTCCTGCTAGAAGAACAGAGTTGGCCCTGTATAATGTATTGTTATAAAGTGACAGTGTGTAATGATGTAACTCTGCATTATCCATGGCCAGCTGAGCTCCTCTATATATTCTTCTATACATTGTGCAGGGTCTGGTGAGTTTCTCCTGCTAGAAGAACAGAGTTGGTCCTGTATAATGCATTGTTATAAAGTGACAGTGTGTAAAGATGTAACTTTGCATTATCCATGGCCAGCTGAGCTCTTCTATATATTCTTCTATACATTGTGCAGGGTCTTGTGAGTTTCTCCTGCTAGAAGAACAGAGTTGGCCCTGTATAATGCATTGTTATAAAGTGACAGTGTGTAAAGATGTAACTCTGCATTATCCATGGCCAGCTGAGCTCTTCTATATATTCTTCTATACATTGTGCAGGGTCTTGTGAGTTTCTCCTGCTTGAAGAACAGAGTTGGCCCTGTATAATGCATTGTTATATAGTGACAGTGTGTAAAGATGTAACTCTGCATTATCCATGGCCAGCTGAGCTCTTCTATATATTCTTCTATACATTGTGCAGGGTCTGGTGAGTTTCTCCTGCTAGAAGAACAGAGTTGGTCCTGTATAATGCATTGTTATAAAGTGACAGTGTGTAAAGATGTAACTCTGCATTATCCATGGCCAGCTGAGCTCTTCTATATATTCTTCTATACATTGTGCAGGGTCTGGTGAGTTTCTCCTGCTAGAAGAACAGAGTTGGTCCTGTATAATGCATTGTTATATAGTGACAGTGTGTAAAGATGTAACTCTGCATTATCCATGGCCAGCTGAGCTCTTCTATATATTCTTCTATACATTGTGCAGGGCCTGGTGAGTTTCTCCTGCTAGAAGAACAGAGTTGGTCCTGTATAATGCATTGTTATAAAGTGACTGTGTGTAAAGATGTAACTCTGCATTATCCATGGCCAGCTGAGCTCTTCTATATTTTCCTCTATACATTGTGCATGGTCTGGTGAGTTTCTCCTGCTAGAAGAACAGAGTTGGCCCTGTATAATGCATTGTTATAAAGTTACAGTGTGTAAAGATGTAACTCTGCATTATCCATGGCCAGCTGAGCTCTTCTATATATTCTTCTATACATTGTGTAGGGTCTGGTGAGTTTCTCCTGCTAGAAGAACAGAGTTGGCCCTGTATAATGCATTGTTATAAAGTTACAGTGTGTAAAGATGTAACTTTGCATTATCCATGGCCAGCTGAGCTTCTCTATATATTCTTCTATACATTGTGCAGGGTCTGGTGAGTTTCTACTGCTAGAAGAACAGAGTTGGTCCTGTATAATACATTGTTATAAATTGACAGTGTGTAAAGATGTAACTTTGCATTATCCATGGCCAGCTGAGCTCCTCTATATATTCTTCTATACATTGTGCAGGGTCTGGTGAGTTTCTCCTGCTAGAAGAACAGAGTTGGTCCTGTATAATGCATTGTTATAAAGTGACAGTGTGTAAAGATGTAACTCTGCATTATCCATGGCCAGCTGAGCTCTTCTATATATTCTTCTATACGTTGTGCAGGGTCTGGTGAGTTTCTCATGCCAGAAGAACAGAGTTGGCCCTGTATAATGCATTGTTATAAAGTGACAGTGTGTAAAGATGTAACTCTGCATTATCCATGACCAGCTGAGCTCTTCTATATATTCTTCTATACATTGTGCAGGGTCTGGTGAGTTTCTCCTGCTAGAAGAACAGAGTTGGCCCTGTATAATGCATTGTTATAAAGTGACAGTGTGTAAAGATGTAACTCTGCATTATCCATGGCCAGCTGAGCTCTTCTATATTTTCCTCTATACATTGTGCATGGTCTGGTGAGTTTCTCCTGCTAGAAGAACAGAGTTGGTCCTGTATAATACATTGTTATAAAGTGACAGTGTGTAAAGATGTAACTCTGCATTATCCATGGCCAGCTGAGCTTCTCTATATATTCTTCTATACATTGTGCAGGGTCTGGTGAGTTTCTACTGCTAGAAGAACAGAGTTGGCCCTGTATAATGCATTGTTATAAAGTGACAGTGTGTAAAGATGTAACTCTGCATTATCCATGGCCAGCTGAGCTCTTCTATATATTCTTCTATACATTGTGCAGGGCCTGGTGAGTTTCTCCTGCTAGAAGAACAGAGTTGGCCCTGTATAATGCATTGTTATAAAGTGACAGTGTGTAAAGATGTAACTCTGCATTATCCATGGCCATCTGAGCTCCTCTATATATTCTTCTATACATTGTGCAGGGTCTGATGAGTTTCTCCTGCTAGAAGAACAGAGTTGGTCCTGTATAATGCATTGTTATAAAGTGACAGTGTGTAAAGATGTAACTCTGCATTATCCATGGCCAGCTGAGCTCTTCTATATATTCTTCTATACATTATCCATGGCCAGCTGATCTCTTCTGGCAGGAGTAACTCCCCAGGCCCTGCACAATGTATAGTTACTGAAATGTTCATCCCACCTCAAATCATTGAAGATACACATTCACAGCCAAAACATATCTGTAGAGGGGGCAATAGAACATGTAAATTGATAGGGGTTATTTGTCTCCTTTATAGATGCCACAAAGGTGCGCAGCTTCAGGTGCGATGGCCATTCTTGCAATCCACCGGTTGGCAACCTGGCGATTGGTAGGATGCCCACCACTATTACGTCATGCGGCGAGAATGTTACTGAATTGTACTGCTCTTACCCCCAACACCAACTGTTCCAGAGGCTGGAAGATGCATGCGGTTTCCCCCAATGCACCAAGTGCAGCATTAACCAACTAGAAAGCTCTCACCCACCTTCCCACATGACAGATGATGTCTTCTCCAGCCCAGCAAGCTGGTGGCAGTCTGCACAAGGCGTCCTCCGGGAGGAAATAAGGCTGGATTTTGAGACTGAATTTTACTTGACTCACGTAATTATGGTCTTCAAGTCTCCTCGCCCGGCTGCCATGTTACTGGAGCGGTCTCACGACCATGGGAAGAGCTGGAGGCCATACAAATACTTTTCCACCAATTGTATGGCCACCTTTGGCCTACAGGATGACCTGCTGGTAGAGGGATCGATCTGCACCTCCAGGTATTCAGGTGCCTGGCCCTGTACAAGGGGAGAAGTAAGTGACCGTATGAATAGTACCTGGTTACCGGCTACTGATCCTGCATTTTCTGAGAATCTGAATAAATGTGGTTTGAGAATGCAGCCTACAGAGTCAAACACGTTCAGATCCACAGTCAGTTCAACCTGTCCTACGCATTTTACAGGCTCCTGCATGCACACAGTTAAGTTGGCTCCTCTTTGTTGAGTTAGAGCTGCTCCTGTGTTAATTGAAAGGCAGGGTAATTGAGCTTAGCCCAACACATTAAGTATAGGCTGCTTTTTGCACCCAGTTGATTGTACGTCTCAATGCTGCTTGCAGAGCCTGGCTCTGGGAAATGACAATCTGAGACTCTGTAGATCAACATTGAATTGCAGCGGTTCTCTTATGTAGGGTGCACTCTAGCAGCACAGGTCTAAAGATGTATTGTGGGTCTAGAAGAAGGATGCTGCCAACCAGACAGGAGCTAATGAAGTATCATGAAATCTGTATTACAGGAATCACTGCAGTCCATTTCTTCCTCCTCTGCAGGTCATATTTCGAGCCTTGACCCCAGCCAATAGGATTGAGGATCCATACAGTCTCCACGCCCAGGACCTGCTGAAAATGACCAACCTGCGTCTGCGCCTCTTGAAGAGGCAGGAGTGTCCGTGCCAGGCTGGACAGCAAGAAAAGCCCCAAAGATTTGCTCACTATGCCATCTATGACCTGATTGTGCGAGGAAGCTGTTTTTGCAATGGTCATGCACAGGAGTGTCAGCACACGGAGCAAGCCCAGGGCACAGAGACCATGGTAAGTTATATGGGTCTTCCTACAGACTGTCCATAGTGTCTCATTGGCCAGATTACCTGATCCATGTATGGAACAGTCTTCCAGTAGAGGTTAATACAGTGAAGGAGTTTAAGCATGCATGGGATAGGTATAAGGCTATCCTAGATATAAGATAAGGTCAGGGACTAATGAAAGTATTACATTACTGAGAGGGTAGTGAATGCATGGAATTGTCTTCCAGTAGAAGTGGTAGAGGTTAATACAGTGAAGGAGTTTAAGCATGCATGGGATAGGTATAAGGCTATCCTAGATATAAGATAAGGTCAGGGACTAATGAAAGTATTACATTACTGAGAGGGTAGTGGGTGCATGGAATAGTCTTCCAGTAGAAGTGGTAGAGGTTAATACAGTGAAGGAGTTTAAGCATGCATGGGATAGGTATAAGGCTATCCTAGATATAAGATAAGGTCAGGGACTAATGAAAGTATTACATTACTGAGAGGGTAGTGGATGCATGGAATAGTCTTCCAGTAGAAGTGGTAGAGGTTAATACAGTGAAGGAGTTTAAGCATGCGTGGGATAGGTATAAGGCTATCCTAGATATAAGATAAGGCCAGGGACTAATGAAAGTATTACATTACTGAGAGGGTAGTGGATGCATGGAATTGTCTTCCAGTAGAAGTGGTAGAGGTTAATACAGTGAAGGAGTTTAAGCATGAACTGGGGACCAATAAAATGATTTAGAAAATTGTGCAGACTAGATGGGCCGAATGGTTCTTCTCTGCTGACACATTATATGTTTCTATGTCCAAACTTTCCCAATCTCCTTGCAGTGTGCTTCTTCCATGTCAGTATGAGCTTTCTGACGACCCAGACAGTTGAGATTTTGAGCATGGCCTGACTAAATAACCCCTTACTATGTCCAAAGTTTGGGGAAATTCACCCCACACGACATGACATCACCAGGAGATTACAGGATCCTGTGCAGGACGGTTACTGCATTTGTGCCAAACAGGGCTTGACAAGCATCTGTAGAGTTTGGGAGCTGAACAGACCAATTCAGGAGCCAATATGGTCCCACCTCATATCTCCCTTTCACCCCCCTTAATATGTCACTAATAAATTAATATAAAAATCCACTACCTGTAACGTCTCCTGTTTGTTACATCACCTGATGCTTGATAGGTAATTTCAGTTAATGGGAAATGTTTAATTTGCATATCAACCCATAAGTTGATGTCATAAGGAGGAGACTCCACAGTTGGAACATTCCTCCCTTTCAGCTGCATTGGAGAATTGTTCCAACTCGGCTACTTTGGCCTACAGTTTGTAATTCCCCATCGTTCTCTCTTTTTGTTGAGTGGCCCCTCAAATCTATGCATTTGCTTGCGGTTCTGCTTACTCAATGTGTAGATCTATTTTATTCTCTATATTCCCATTATAACAGTGTTTAGGTGATGGGATCAGCACCCTGTGAGCTTGGTGTGGAATCTTTTAGCTTGCGACCCCAGGTCACCTGAGCTGAGCCTTGTTTTTCCACTGAGTAGCTCTTGGTGGCTGTGCACACATTCCTTCTGTAAGTCCCCTCCGTTTCCAAACGATATCTCTGATCCAAACATCTTGTGCCTTTCCCTGCATAATCCCCAGCAGTGTCAGGCTTGGTGAGCTCGAGACACGATGCCTGCTCCGCTGCTGGGTCTGCAATTCAAAGAGGAATAAAAATCACATTAACAATACAGCCAAAACCATCCCAGCAGAGAGATGTGAGTCACCCTGCAGGGAGACAAAGGCTGGCCTTTGCACTGAGGTTGGGTTTATCTCCCCTGCTCTAGATACGTTTAAAAAGAAAGGACAAGGAGTATTTTAGAAATTATCCAGTTTACAGGCAAAATTGGAAACTGGTCTAGACCTTCTGACCTATACTGACTACAAAGTGAGGCCTTCTAACCTTTACGAATCGTTCTTCTCACATAGTCATTCAATAATCATCTCATACATTCTGTGTTTGGTTTTAGAGCAGTTACTTGAACCCCTGTTTGTACCAAAATAAAGACAAACACAATCCCATCCTCGATCTGCGTCATCCACCCCACCTCGCTCTGCTCTCTGGAATATCCATGTCTTAGCAGCTCACACGTCCCGCTGACCTGATCATTTTATTTCTGTTTATTTGGTCAGATACACGGCCGGTGTGTGTGCCAACATAACACAGCCGGAGATCACTGTGAGCAGTGTGCCCCGTTATACAATGACCATCCGTGGCAGCCGGGAGATGGAAAGACCGGGGCACCAAATGAATGCAAACGTAAGTATGACTGCATAACTCAGCGTATGATCCTGCCTCCAGCATCCTGGCTGGATATATGGGTGGCAGACATAGCAGAGGGGGAAGCAGAACACTAATATGCTGTATAAAGAACAAATCTGGGGTAAAGTTCTAAAAGTGATGTAATCAGCAGGAACATTCCATCGGTTTCCATGGTGATTCTGGGGGGTAAAGTTCTAAAAGTGATGCAGTCAGCAGGAACATTCCATTGGTTTCCACGGTGACAGCTCCACCTTTAGAACTTTGCCCCAGGATGCTTGTTTTCCATTCATATAACACCCTGTGTTTGTTGATTTCCGCACTCAGGGTGCCGCTGCCATAATCACGCTGACAGCTGCCGGTTTGACCTGGGCATCTGGCTGTCCTCGGGGAACAGAAGTGGAGGCCTCTGTGAGCACTGCCAGCACAATACAGAGGGTTACCGCTGCCAAAGGTGCAAGACCAGCTACTACAGAGACTATATGGAGCCTATCAGCTCTCCCACAGCCTGCAAAGGTGAGGACAATCACAGAGAACGTGGAGGTCCAGATAGAGTGGCCAACCAGCCAGCAAATAAATGGCTTGTGGCCAATGTTAAAACAGACACTGTACTTTTGTTTTTCACTTGTAAAGATGTGTGTCGGGTTTACTTGCTAAGAAAGTAAGAAGAAAAAAGAAAGTTTAATTGCCCTTTAAGTCTATGGAGGCCCAGGAAGGCTGGGATTCATTTGAACCCTATGTCCTGATCATCATGAACTACTTCTATTATTATATTTTAATGCCATTATTTTCATTATGTCAAGTATGAGCTGAGCTGGAGAGATCACACTGGAGACACAGAGCTCACCAGAAAAGCAAGATGACAGCAACCTTATTTTGGTGATTTTAGTAATTTACTGAATGCTAGGCCATAAAAACTACACTTAGAGGACAGCTGACTCCCTATAATATATATATATATATATATATATATATATATATAAAAATACATACTCTAAAGCAGCACTCCACGAGCCATGCTCCACAGGGACCCCAATAAATAAATAAATTTGCCATGCACTCAATTCATACACACCTCACTGACCCCAGTGCTCACCATTACATATGGTCTATACATAATGTCAAGTTACCTTTTGGCAGCGCCTTTGTCTCCAGCAAGGGAGATCTCTCACTCTGCTATGAAAGAGCGGGGCGTCCAAAAGCTTGGGTTGGAAAATCCGAGGTCCAACCCAACTGAATGGATGTGACGCAAACGCTGCCAAAATGTCATGTACATTTTATATAGACACAATGCAATAAATAGGGGTTAGAGGATTTATCTTAAAAAATAAAACATTATTATAAGGGTGACAGGTGTCCTATAAAGCAGATTTAACGACCTATTAGTTTGATTAATATCAGTTTTCCCAGGAGCCAGCACTGTTCTTTTTTTCTGCCCCCCGCACGTGGTGAAGCAGCTCCGTGAAGGAGTCATTTTGTTGCCAGGAATTAAGAAATGTCAAATATCCGCGTTGTGTTTGCAAACCGCTCAGACACAAAGCAGAGAGAGAGATTAAGGCGGCTAGGCAGACGCACCTGCCCCCAGCTACATCCCAACATCAGATTCCTGGGTTTTGATATGGTGTGATATGATTCATGTAGAATAGGGCTTTTCACAGAGATCACTGCATTACTTGTCACGGGGGGTGATATAATGCCAGCCCTTTGTTCCCTTAAAGCCTCAGTCTTCTTCTGCAGTACATCTGGGGCATTGGAAATGCTCACTCAATTAAATCTTGGCTTTTTTTATTTTACCCAATAATCCAGTGTGCCTGTGTGTGTGCAGACCACAGCTGGGTTCCTGCTATTTTAATAGCAGATTTTCTTTATTTGTTATTTTTCTTCCCTGCACTGCGTTTAACCCCTGCGCTCCCGGACACAGTGTGATGACAATATTCTGGGCAAATGGTTTGCATTTCGTTTCAATAAAACCATTTAAAGGATGACTGTCGGCAAACAATGCAGTTCTGTTTAAAGGAAAGATGGCATCAACTGCAGATATTTTAAATAGAAATGCTTTAATGAAAGAATATAAATAAAGCACCTTACTGAGCCATCTGTGCACTGTATAGCTTTATCAGGTGGTATTTACCCCCCCCACCTGCAAATCTGTGAGGCACATTCTAATTTACTTCAGTGCCTCGTCCTCTGACATCAGAGGTTCATTGAATGAGTGAAAATGGAGTGTGGGGCAGTGCTAGGGTTGCCACCTTTTCTTAAAAAAAAATACCAGCCTTGGTACTGTCTCCATAGACTTAACATTGGCCCGATGCAAGTTTTTTGCCGGCCTGCTGGTAAAATACAAGCCAGGTGGCAACCCTAGGCAGTGCACACAGGTGTGGGCTGCCAATGCAATGTCGGCGGTGGCTTGCAGCCTACACAATAGAAAGTGCCCAGACTATTTGTTGTGTTACTCAGAGGTGCCATAGTACACCAGGCTTTCGTGGGTACAAATCATAACCTTTATTCTGGAATCCTTTCCAAAATAAATAACACATAAGGACGGGCTTTAGAACTAGACCAGAGGCTCATTTTCACAAACGTTTTGTGTCCTAGATATCAGGTACCGTGTGAGATCATCTTATCTTTCAGGGATTGCTTTTGTTAGCCTCTGGCAGGAGTTTTCTGTTTCAAGGACATTAAGAATCCTTGGGCCTGTCCCGTCTGGGAAATAAGCAAAGCCAAAATGTTCATGAACCAAAAAAATAATAACTGCTTTTGTTTCAAAGGGTCTGCTCTTAAATCAATGGCCTTTGGGGAACTGTACAGCTGTGCACGCTCCTTTGCTTCATTCAATATGTAAATCATTTTACTACTGGTAGAAAATATTAGAGCCAGTCCTGTCTCTATACAATAATATATCTACATCACAATTCTGGGGCAAAGTATTGAGCAATCGTCATGGAAACCAATGAAATGTTCCTGCTGATTGTTCCATTATAGAACGTTGCCCCAGAATCTCTTTTTATAAAGGTTTAATCAGTTATGTCTCACAAATTAGAAAAATGAGAATTTTTTATTTTATTTTAACAGAATGCTCTTGCCATCCAACTGGATCAACCAACGAAACATTAAACCATAGCTGGAAGTGTCACCCCAAGACAGGATTCTGCTACTGCAAACCCGGTGTGGCTGGCCCATACTGCGACAGATGCATGATGGGATACTGGGGCTTTGGGGAGAAAGGCTGCCGCCCATGTGATTGTGCAAGGGACTGTGATCCAGACGCAGGAGACTGCCAAAACAGGTCCTTCATCTTTGTTTCTGCTAAATGTTTCAATAACTTAGCTGCGTGCTGGAGTAGATTAGAGAGATCCGTTCTTATAATTGCTTTCTCCAATCAGTCCCGAGAACGAGCATTTCCCGAACATTCCTATTGGTGGACGAATTCCTGAGGTCATAGATGTATCAGCCAATCAGAGTGCAGAGGACTGGAGATGGAACAGTGAGCAAGGCTTCTCAGCTCTGAGACACCCAGGTACGACCCTTACGGTTAAAGGCGCAGTACACAGTCCATTACTGCTTAGTGCTACAGACAGAGCCATGCATGCACGTATTAACAGACTGCAAGCCCTGCAGCCCAATGCCAGGCTCTATTCACTAGTTATTATGTTAAATTAAGCCCCTTTTGTGATGATGAACCATTCTCTCCCTTCTCTCGGCCAACCTTGACCTCCAGAGAAGTGTGTCTGTAAGGAGCGGATGTTGGGGAGTGTCTCAGACTTCTGCCAGATGAAATACGCATATGGTGAGTAGGGGGTAAAAGGCTCGGCAAATATTAAAAGCAAAAATCCATGCTAACATTGTCTGGATTTCCATCAGGCCCCTCGGACAGTGGGGGAGGCGCGGGGTGGCAGGGTGTAGTGATACTTATTAAGAAATCATTCTCCACAGGTGTCCGCAAGAATAAGGACTCCAGCGGATGAAAGGGGTGCTGAATGGGGATTGTCCTACATAATGGGGAGGTTTAATTAAAGGGGCTCTGTCACCTAAACATTGCTTATACTGTGAACATAGAGAATAAAAAATGATCAATAGCAGTGAATATCACCTTCAGAAAAATACTGCTCTGACCATAACCGTTCTTAATCATTTTTTTTCTATTTCTGTGATTAGTGATAAAAGCCAGAATCCTGTCTGCCCATGACAAGGGCACACATGCGGAAGTCGTGGTAAAAGTAAGGAAAGTGCTGAAATCGGGCAAAGTTAAAATTGGCCGGAATAACAGGAGCCTCTATCCAGAATCCTGGACAAACCGGGGCTGCACCTGCCCAATCCTCAACCCAGGTAGGGGTACATTGAAAACGAGAGTGTCTCTCGCCATGTAAAGGGGAACAGCAGAGGTGACCTTAACTAGCAGAGAAAGAACCCAGCTGATTGGTTGGTTGTGCACTCCCTGACACAGTCAGTGCACGCCAGCCTCCTGACCGACCCTGTCTCAGTTCTGAGGCACAGCCGAGAGTAAATCCGCATGTATCTCTAAAGATACACATAGGGTGTACTTGGGGAAAGGGGGCAATTTTTTAACCCAGGCTTCCTCCATGTACAGTACTATCAGAGGGCGGACATCTTGAGTCAGATCTTTCTTCATCTGATCCAAGATTCCAAACAACATGTCAGCCCCCTGATAGAGCTATACAGAGCAAAGATTCTAAACATGTCCGCTCCCTGATAGAGCTATACAGAGCAAAGATTCTAAACAACATGTCCGCCCCCTGATAGAGCTATACAGAGCAAAGATTCTAAACATGTTCACCCCCTGATAGAGCTATACAGAGCAAAGATTCTAAGCAACATGTGTGCCCCCTGATAGAGCTATACAGAGCAAAGATTCTAAACAACATGTCCGCCCCCTGATAGAGCTATACAGAGCAAAGATTCTAAACAACATGTCTGCCCCCTGATAGAGCTATACAGAGCAAAGATTCTAAACAACATGTCCGCCCCCTGATAGAGCTATACAGAGCAAAGATTCTAAACAACATGTCCACCCCCTGATAGAGCTATACAGAAAAGAGGTAAGGTGAGGCTCAGTAAGGTACTGTATCTGTAGTCTTATATTAAAGCATTTCTATATAAAACTTAAATAGAACATGATTTTATTTTTCTGACCGTTGTGCTTTAAGAGGTTTCTTTAATTCTTAGTTTTTGTCCTACTTTACTGTGCTGGAACAAATAACTCACCTATGAATTTCTAGCATGTTCTGGGCTCCTTCTGCTACTACAGCACCATCTTGTGTAACTCCTCTGAGGCTCTGCCTGCCCCCCTTTCTCACTGTCTGTCTGCTATAGCCTACACCCCCGGCATTCTCCCTAACATTTCAACTCCACGTTTGCATATGGGTTCCAATTCACTTACACATGCCCAGAATATATTGCATTGAATGTTCTTCCCGCGGGTGCAGAGAGGTTTAACCTGTGGATGTAGCGTTGCTTCTCCTTTCAGGTTTGATTCAGTCACTGAAGATTAAAAGCCAGAATTTTGTGCATTAAATGCCAATCCCCCCCCCATTCTGTCCCTATCGCTGACGGGCCAGGCCCTTTCTGTTTCCGCAGGCCTGGGCTGGTTGGGGTATAAGATCAGTTGCTTCTGTCTCTTGTCCAAAAGTCTCATTCCACAAGTTGAGTTCAGTAAATCAGTCTGTTCATGTGAAGTTAGCTGGCAGGGCCACTCTCTCCGCTCTGAGTACCAGGATCACAGAGCTCGTAGAGATTACCATTGTATTCTCTAATAGTCTTCCAATCAAGATGTGCACCTGTCATGTATAATCTGCTCTGTGACTGGAATAAAGCCACATTACTGCTGCTTTAAGATTGCTTATAACCTATACCTCTAGAATCAGTGCAAAAATATAAATAAAAGAAAGAAAGAAATAATAAATGCTGTATTTCTTCCACACTTTTCAAGGAAAATAAAATGGAAATAGAAATGTTTTAATGAAAGAATGCAAACAAAGCACCGTATTGAGCCCTATTAGCTCTGTATAGCTCTATCAGGGGGTGGACATGTTGTTTAGAATCTTCGCTCTGTATAGCTCTATCAGGGGGCGGACATGTTGTTTAGAATCTTTGCTGCGTATAGCTCTATCAGGGGTGGCCATGTTGTTTAGAATCTTTGCTCTGTATAGCTCTATCAGGGGGCCGACATGTTGTTTAGAATCTTTGCTCTGTATAGCTCTATCAGGGGGCGGACATGTTGTTTAGAATCTTTGCTGCGTATAGCTCTATCAGGGGTGGCCATGTTGTTTAGAATCTTTGCTCTGTATAGCTCTATCAGGGGGCGGACATGTTGTTTAGAATATTTGCTCTGTATAGCTCTATCATGGGGCGGACATGTTTACAATCTTTGCTCTGTATAGCTCTATCATGGGGCAGACATGTTGTTTAGAATCTTTGCTGCGTATAGCTCTATCAGGGGTGGCCATGTTGTTTAGAATCTTTGCTCTGTATAGCTCTATCAGGAGTGGACATGTTGTTTAGAATCATTACTCTGTATAGCTCTATCAGGGGAGGACATGTTGTTTAGAATATTTGCGCTGTGTAGCTCTATCAGGGGGCGGACATGTTGTTTAGAATCTTGGGTCAGATGAATGAAGATCTAACATGTTTGCTCCCTGATAGAGCTTACTTTAGTTGTATTTTTTCCTTAAATTATTTGTATGTAAAATGTCTACACTTGATATAAGCTTTTAAAAAAAATAAATCCATCCTTTTATTTTATGCAGGATATAAAGTATGAGATGTTTTAAGCGTTACCCATGTATTTGTGTTTTTGTATAAGGTACGGATTACTTAATAGCAGGTCCAGAAGATTCTCGCGCCAATAAATTGCTAGTCAACATGAACAGCTTGGTGAAGCCGTGGAAAACTATTTGGGCAAAGCATGCAATGGACATAATACGATCTGGCTGCAAATAGAGGTGGAGCTATGTGGTATGATGATGGCTGCACAGCCAAAGTGACGAGCGTAGAACAACTTAGCAAAATATACTGACCCGACACTCACACAGCATAATCCATTCTGTAAGAACTAGGTCTTTCCCTTTCTGTTCCCTGCAAACACAGCCACATGTAGTAAGACAATGACGGACACAGGACAATCTAATCTTCTTTTGGCCGACAACTCTGTAACCTCAAAATCAAAGAAAGGTTGTGTGGTTTCTACAGATCCAGGGCGAACGTTTAATGGAATGGTCGGTTTTTGGACACACTGGACGGGGAGTGGGGTGAGAAAGACGAATTATGCTCTTTGATAGGGGAACCTGTCTTGCAAGGGATAGATTACTGTATATAGGATATCCAAGCAGCAGTAAGGAGACTTGCTATCACTATTTACAAGATTAGTGCAGAATTGGGAAAGACTTTTAGGTGAGGACTAGAGGGGAGGGGTGAGAAGTCTCATTATAGCCAGGATTCGTACAGTATAATTACCGCAGCTGTAAAGAATCCATGTGATTGGGTATCACATTGCAATGCAGCTATTGTATAAGGAGGTATTGGTGACACTGTAGTTTTATTGTTAGAAGACCAAGCTACATATATTATCTTGCGGCTATTAACTAGAACATCCAGTGGCTTCATACCCTTCTAGCACAGATCTACCAGCACCTCGATGATTGTAGTTAATTAACAAAGAGAAGGTGCTCTGAAGATTGGACGGGGTATATTGCTTGTTATAGAAGATTACAGCCAGCATCTCCTTTTATTCCCTGTATATATGTCCCACTTATTGTGCTTAGAAAAGCTTACTGAATCCTTCCCTCTTGCTGTGCTCATATCAACAAGTAGTTCCTTAAAAAACAATTACATTTTTTTGTACTTATACCTAAATTAAAACCTATTTAAATACCGCTGTCTCCTGGTCAGTGTATTTACTGAGCGCCTGCTTATGACATCACCAGTGGCAAATGAATAGCTGTCAATGGGGAATGTGGAATTCTCCTAATTTGTGTACAGATCATTTTTTGTTCTCTATAGTCACAGTAAGAACAAAGGATGTAGGTGATGGAGTCCCTTCACTGTCATAAAGAGTGCTTTATTCATACTTCAGGCCAGAATGGGATCATTTTTCCAGCTCTGCTACTTTGGCCTGAAGCGTGACATTCCCTAGTCAATTGATTCTCACGCATAAAGCCCTAGGGGTGAATGGTGCACCATCCATGACGTTTAATTAAATACTAGGGGCCTCTCATATCATGTGGCATCACTTTATGGCAGCTGAGACCGTCTGCCGACTGTCAGTGATTGGTGGGTGTGCGCAGCCAATAGCAGGATGAGTTTCTCCTACCAGATGAAAAGATAGTCTGGAGAGTTTAATGGCTATTTATCTATATAGTATATTCTCCTGAGCTGTGTTTCAATATAGATCGCTTAAATCGCTTCCAGGGTAAAAAGTGATTTATTGTGGTCTAATCACTCACATATTGTTTGTACATCTCTCCAGTAGGAATACAGTCATATATATTCAGTGCAGGTTGAAAGGATTGAGGCAGCACATTAAGGTGAAAGGTTTCAGGCACAGACAGGAGTTGATGGAGCCGACGGCTGAGTGTTATAAGATTTCTAAACAGGAGAGGTTTTGAGATAGTTATTTCAGTGTTGAATTGGCAGCAATAAAAACATCCCAGAAAAGCAGGAGCCAGTGGAAAAAGTAACCAGCGGAAAACGTAACCAGGAGCCAGCGGAAAACGTAACCAGCGGAAAACGTAACCAGGAGCCAGCGGAAAACGTAACCAGCGGAAAACGTAACCAGGAGCCAGCGGAAAACGTAACCAGCGGAAAACGTAACCAGGAGCCAGCGGAAAACGTAACCAGCGGAAAACGTAACCAGGAGCCAAGCACCCCGTCTGACACGCACTCTGCCAAAATGTACTTGTTCCCTCATTGCAAAACTAAGAGTAAAGAAAAACAAAAACTATAAAGTTTTAAAGCTGCTCTCCTGAGAGTATCTCCCCCATAATCATACACATCTGGGCTTAGAACAAAAACATTTATATAGGAGTCAGACCTGGGTCGGGAATCGGAAGGTAAGAAAACAGACAGGAAGGGCTGTGAATTCTCTCTGTGATAATGCGGTCTGAGAATTTGAGTGGCTGTAAGTGCTAAACCGCTACAGCTTCCTTACTGAATATATTACCGTGTACACATCATGGGTGAGTAGTAATACATCTCTTTGCATATTATGGTCCATAGAACAGCAGGTGGGATAATCAGGGAGGCCATCTGCCTCCTCTCTGCCATTAGCTGGTCTCTTCCTCTTTGATGACAGCAACTTCTGTGGGAGGGGCTGATTCCGCTTTAGCATCTTCTGTGGGAGGGGCCGATTCCTCTTTAGCATCTTCTGTGGGAGGGGCCGATTCCGCTTTAGCATCTTGTGTGGGAGGGGCCGATTCCGCTTTAGCATCTTCTGTGGGAGGGGCCGATTCCGCTTTAGCATCTTCTGTGGGAGGGGCCGATTCCGCTTTAGCATCTTCTGTGGGAGGGGCCGATTCCTCTTTAGCATCTTCTGTGGGAGGGGCCGATTCCTCTTTAGCATCTTCTGTGGGAGGGGCCGATTCCTCTTTAGCATCTTCTGTGGGAGGGGCCGATTCCTCTTTCTTATCTTTCTCATCATCGTCATCCTCCTGGGGATAGAGCTCTGGGTATTTCTGCATACACTCCTGCATTGATCGAAACTGCTCCAGACAGTCTGAACCCTTCACCTCCTCCTTGCTGTAATGGAAACAGGAGAAAGCAGACTTGAACTGTTCTCCGCATGGTCCGCTTGCCATCCCTCCGAGGCAGGGGCAGTTCCAGTTGATATCGCCATTCGGCAAGATCAGCCCTAAAAGACAAACAAAATAGCGGTTATACCAGTACTGATTTAATGCACAGGCCGGGAAATCGGTAAACACTGGGTGGATGTAAAAGTTGCCCTTCGATTTTGGGCATGAGCATCAAAGCCATGTATCTGAAAACAGGACTATCATTACAAGGAGCAGAGATGGAATCAGAATCCATCTGGATGAAGCTGTAGCATTAACCCAGCGCTTGAAAAATGCTGGAAGCCTTATTAAGTCCTTTTTGCTCTGTATAACGATTGGGGGGGACATTTGGTTTAGAATCCTGGGTCAGATAAAGAAATATCTGACCCAAAATGTCTGCCCCCTGATGGAGCTATACAGAGAAAAGAGGGCTCAATAATATACTTTTTTTGTATTCTTTCTATTTAAACCACCTACATTTCCAAGGAGACACTACCCCTCTCTAGTGATTAATGAGGCAGCATTGATGTTTTGCCCCTCCCCCTGGCATATAGTACATGCCCTCCTATGCCCTGTAGTAATTCGCCCTGACACACAGTTATGGTCCCTGGTGACATAATGCTCTGCTCCATACACACAAAGCTTTCTGTAATGCCAAAGGATGTTTTCAATATTTTCGAGGTCAGTGGCAGCTTTAAACAATGTCTCTCACCCCTCGCCCCCCTTAATGCAAGTGACGGGGGGAGGTGGATCTGGGTATTCATGTCCCACTGCCAGCTGCAGACCAGCTAGTACACCAAGCTTTTCAGAGACAGTCTGTAGTGACAGACAAGTCAATGAGGAACTAGATTAACCATCGCACACCTGGCCGTCACCCAAGGAAACAAGTGAGACAAATAGAACTCGCAGTAGAAAGAAAATGAAAGAGGGAACTGACAAGGAAACTGCAAAATAGAGTTTGTGGAGCTGAGCGGGATAATTTTTCCAACTTGACTACTGTTGCTTCCAGTTTGCATTTCACACTCATGAATAAAGCCCAATATGTAGCTTTACACTGCACGTGGGCTGTATAAACAAATATAGAAAGTACTAAATGTATACAGTTTCTTTTTCTATATTTTTCAGACATTGCAGATGGAACTGCAGACAGAAAAGCCTTTAAAAGGAGAAAACCAAATCTTGTCTCCACACTGCCGTTTTATATTGTGATTAAATTTACATTATGAAATACTTTGGACATAAAACAAATATTGCAATAGAGGACATGATGTGACTGGTACTCGTAACCCCGTACTGATAATCCAGGGGTGCGTGCTTCCAACACCAGAGACATCTGCTGACTCTGCATGCTGGGATAAATCGGGTTTGAGATTGGCAGCCAGTCCAACTTAACTCTTTGCAGCATTTTACACAGCACTTGCTGTACACAGCTCCCTACCGGAAATAACACGTTTCAGACTGGGCGCATTGCTTAAATGGAGAATCTAAAAATGTGTCAAGTGCCTCAATGCATCTTCTGCCCTTTGTAAAACTATGTAACTCTGTCTTGAGTCTGCCCCCTAGAGAAAACCGGAGAAACTGCAGGTTTCACCTCATTACATCAGATATACGGTAATATGTGGAATTGTTAGTAAAATTACAGTGTATAAAGTGAAGAAGAGATGCATTATATCAGGTATACATTTTTTTGCTATATGTCAGTTACATTTTACACAAGAGATTGTGTAAAGTATTTTGCTGGTAGAGAAAATGACAGATGCATTTTTTTCAAGATACCTAAAGCAACCATGTGGACAGATAACACAGCTTATTGCTCTATCTTATATGGGCCATTGTGTGCAAAACTGATCTTATAATCACAAATACTAGAGGAGAGACATGCCTGAGACAAAGAACATTGTACGGCACAGAGTGGATCACTTCTTTGCTTCAAAACATTTAGTAATGCTGTCCTATTTATACACAACGCCAATGGCTAGAAGTCCAAAATGATCAAACTAAACTATCTACAAATACAACTAAGTTAATGCAGTTTTCATTTTTCAGATATATACATAACAAAAAAACACAATGAAAAATACCCAGTATCCGTATGGGCCATGCAATGTTTCATGATAACAGTTCAGACAGCAACACAAATACTGACCTTGTTCCTCATAAGGGTCATTAGGATCGTCTGGAATCAGTTCCGCACTGCTCGGAGTCTCATGATCCTCTTTGGTTACAAAGATAATTTTGTCCTTTCCTGGATTTTTGAAGAAAGCAAAGAAGACAGATCTGAAAGGGTGTGCTTGTCTGGATGAGGACATCTCGTCTAGATCTCTCTACTTCCACCCTTTGCAGCATGTACTCAGCTAGTTCACTTGCAATCTGCCTCTCTACCGTTTTGCCCTTCACAGGAGTGATACCCAGCCAACTCCTCAGCAGCAATTATCAAGCCATTTGCAGACTTAGAAAGATCACGTTGTGGCCATTCATACAATTGGTTTACCCAGGTCTAGGTCACATAATGCTTAATGGGAGGGCTTGACAGTTATTTAAAGAATTTAAGGAGCAAGTCAGGAGCCTGGTTATTTTTTTAGGAAGTCTGGGATATAGTTGTATGTAAATCAATCTTAAAAAGTTATGAACCAGCAGTAGGGGGTGTGGGGTTCCTGGGTTTGCCATGCCCTGCAGTCTGGGGGTGCAGCTCCTGGGGTTTGTCATGCCCTGCAGTCTGGAGGTGCAGCTGCTGCCATGCCCTGCAGTCTGGGGGTGCAGCTGCTGCCTTGCCCTGCAGTCTGGGGGTGCAGCTGCTGCCTTGCCCTGCAGTCTGGGGGTGCAGCTGCTGCCTTGCCCTGCAGTCTGGGGGTGCAGCTGCTGCCTTGCCCTGCAGTCTGGGGGTGCAGCTGCTGCCTTGCCCTGCAGTCTGGGGGTGCAGCTCCTGGGGTTTGTCATGCCCTGCAGTCTGGGGGTGCAGCTGCTGCCATGCCCTGCAGTCTGGGGGTGCAGCTGCTGCCATGCCCTGCAGTCTGGGGGTTCAGCTGCTGCCATGCCCTGCAGTCTGGGGGTTCAGCTGCTGCCATGCCCTGCAGTCTGGGGGTGCAGCTGCTGCCATGCCCTGCAGTCTGGGGGTGCAGCTGCTGCCATGCCCTGCAGTCTGGGGGTTCAGCTGCTGCCATGCCCTGCAGTCTGGGGGTGCAGCTGCTGCCATGCCCTGCAGTCTGGGGGTGCAGCTGCTGCCATGCCCTGCAGTCTGGGGGTTCAGCTGCTGCCATGCCCTGCAGTCTGGGGGTTCAGCTGCTGCCTTGGCCTGCAGTCTGGGGGTTCAGCTGCTGCCTTGCCCTGCAGTCTGGGGGTGCAGCTGCTGCCATGCCCTGCAGTCTGGGGGTGCAGCTGCTGCCATGCCCTGCAGTCTGGGGGTTCAGCTGCTGCCATGCCCTGCAGTCTGGGGGTTCAGCTGCTGCCTTGGCCTGCAGTCTGGGGGTTCAGCTGCTGCCATGCCCTGCAGTCTGGGGGTGCAGCTGCTGCCATGCCCTGCAGTCTGGGGGTTCAGCTGCTGCCATGCCCTGCAGTCTGGGGGTTCAGCTGCTGCCATGCCCTGCAGTCTGGGGGTTCAGCTGCTGCCATGCCCTGCAGTCTTGGGGTTCAGCTGCTGCCATGCCCTGCAGTCTGGGGGTTCAGCTGCTGCCTTGACCTGCAGCCTGGGGGTTCAGCTGCTGCCATGCCCTGCAGTCTGGGGGTGCAGCTGCTGCCTTGCCCTGCAGTCTGGGGGTGCAGCTGCTGCCATGCCCTGCAGTCTGGGGGTTCATGAGAGTCTAGTTCAATACGACCTTGGGAAGCCCCTGCTAACATATGGGGAATGGGAATAACCTGCGGCTGGCTGAAGGTGATCACAGGCCTCACTGTCCTACAGCCACATGGTACCTGAGAGGGGCTGCTTCCTCCATAAAGGGCCATTTTACTCCTATATACGGGGACACATCCCACTGAGCCCTCTCTATCCCCAGCTTCCACCCCCGTCCCCTGCCCGGCCATGCAGTCTGCGACACCCGCCTCACCTTCCTGCCTGCAGTAGGACATGGCTGCAGCTCCCGGCACTGTTCAGCCCGCGCACTCCGCCGCGTCACTCTGCGTCACACCCGCGCGACCGCCCCGAGCGAAAGGCCTGAGCTTTCCGGCTGCCCACGAATATGCCTGACTATCACCCTCCAATCCAGACAGGCAGAGCCAGGACAGCTCATCACAGTTTACTTGATGGAGAGGGGGCCCTCACACTGGAAACGGTTGGGCACAAGGAGAACTACAGTTCCCGGCATGCACTGCTGCGCATGCGCATTGGGCTCCTGTTGCAGGGAGGCAACTTTGTACAAATTGGGATTGCCAGGTCGGCTGTGCAGAGAGGAGGATCTGCAGAGCCTGCAGAGCACACACAAAGCTCTGCTGCAGACATGTCCAGGACTGTAAGTGTTATCTGCTCTAATCTCTTTATCTAACTCCCCCCTTTATATTAAACCCCAGGCCCTGAATGCAGACTGCCCCTCTAATTACAGACAGTAACAGGGGGGATAATATCCCTGGGTGTTGTACATGTGTTTAATCTGTGTGAAATGCACTTAGTTTTACTTTTAAACAATTTAAAGTTCTCCTGTAGTTTTACATTGAAAATAATTTCTGCGGGGCTGCTAAATCCACTGACGTTCCGATAAGGCGGGGCTTGGAGAGAGAGGCGGGGCTGCTAAATTCACTGACGTTCCGATAAGGCGGGGCTTGGAGAGAGAGGCGGGGCTGCTAAATCCACTGACGTTCCGATAAGGCGGGGCTTGGAGAGAGAGGCGGGGCTGCTAAATCCACTGACGTTCCGATAAGGCGGGGCTTGGAGAGAGAGGCGGGGCTGCTAAATCCACTGACGTTCCGATAAGGCGGGGCTTGGAGATAGAGGCGGGGCTGTTACTAGAGCAGCCGCTAAAATCTTATTGCACTTTATCTGCAGCATTTAGGAGACGGGAAGGGTACAAACCGATCAGACAGACCTATTCCTTGTCTTTACAGGATACACGGAATTGTCACCTTTTCTTATAAGATAAATAAATACCGGCCATGCTGCTGCCTCCATAGACGTAACAATTGCCTCAAGCCAATTTCTTACCAGCCTGCCAGCAATTCCAAATACATTAATATAAGTTACTGCCCTTTTTAACCCCTCATTTGCTTTTTTCTATTTACTTTCAATGTGTCCAATACCCTCATTACATACTTTATAGTTTATGTGTATTTTGGGGGGGTTTTGCACAACTTCTCTTGTGATTTTTGCAATGCCGGGGCTTTTTAGTAAGATCTGAGATCTGTATCTCAACTTATAACAACAAAAAATAATTGTATAATACAAACCGGCTCCATATAAATTGTACGTCATCAATGTATCCGGCGAAGGGAAACAATATTTTGTGTGTTATTGTGAGTGTGTCTGTCGAGTGAATTGTGTAACTGATTTATATGTGTGTTTTTTTCCAGCAGGCAGATAATGTGAGGGAACACACCACTGTGACCGCTGTACACAAGCCAGGATTCCTGGAACGTGTCAGTGACACTGCCGGGGGGATGATAGTGGGGCTTGTGGCCTTCTCATTTTCCTTCTACGTTCTGTTTACCAATGAGGTGAGTCTCTGAAATCCCCTATACATCTATAAGCATTTCGAAATCCCCTATACCTGTATAAGCACTTTGAAATCCCCTATACATCTATAAGCACTTTGAAATCCCCTATACATCTATAAGCACTTTGAAATCCCCAATACATCTATTAGCACTTCGAATTTCTATTGCTTGGAAAAGACAATCCTAAATCACGATGGCAGGAATCTTTTTCGACCCATTGGTCCAACTGGAACCAGAACACGTGTCCTTTCGATGGTTTCAAAGGCAGACATGATTATGATTTTAAATAATATGGGCTTTATATATATATATATATATATATATATATATAGGCTTATTCATGAAAGGGGGAACCAAAGGGAATTTGAAACTTAGTACTAGAACGGAGCCGAGTTGAAAAATTCTCCCATTTGGCCTTAAGTTTAAAATTCCTTTCTCAATTAACTGCAACTCCTTTCAATAATAAAGCTCTGCGTATCCACCTACTCCCTTTAGATTGTAAGCTCTGTGAGCAGGGCAATCTTCCTCAGGTGTTGTTCGCTGTTCCTATAGTACTATCTCTAGTTTCCTCCTGTACCAATCTCTGTGTAAAGTGTTGGCAATATGAGAATAAAGTGTAATGTACTGCAAACCTGTCCTGGTAAATTCCTTACAGGGCCGAGCGGTACAGACGGCAGAATCGTTGAAGGAGGGTCTTTCTGTTGTAACGTCTCTTAGCAATATCCACGCAATCGATCCTAATAATGAATTTAAGTTGGTGCATATAGCAGGAGCGCTGCAAACATTCAAGGTTGGTATAAAACTTCCCACTGAAACATACAATAGATGACCGATAATCCCGTAATTTATAATCCGCCGTCCTTGAATATATGTAGATCGATGAGCTGATCTGGTTTTAGACGCAACCAACCAAAAGAGAGTATTCATTCTCTAAAATGTGTTCCGATCTAAAACTTAAAGTATCTTAACATAGATTAAAGAGGCAGTTCCACTGAGCTTATTTTCCATATGTTCCACATGTGTTTTTAATATATGTGACATACACTTATTTTTACCTTTTCAAACAATGTCCAGATCTCCTGTAGTTTTACACTGAAATTAATTTCAGCGGGGCTTCTAAATTCACTGACATTCCAATAAGGCGGGGCTTGGAGAGATGGGCGGGGCTTCTAAATTCAGTGACATTCCAATAAGGAGGGGCTTGGAGAGATAGGCGGGGCTTCTAAATTCACTGACATTCCAATAAGGAGGAACTTGGAGTGATAGGCGGGGCTTCTAAATTCAGTGACATTCCAATAAGGCGGGGCTTGGAGAGATGGGCGGGGCTTCTAAATTCAGTGACATTCCAATAAGGCGGGGCTTGGAGTGATAGGCGGGGCTTCTAAATTCAGTGACATTCCAATAAGGCGGGGCTTGGAGATATAGGCGGGGCCTCTAAATTCAGTGACATTCCAATAAGGTAGGGGCTTGGCGTCACTATAGCAAAAGTCCTGCCTATTACACTTTATGTGCAAGATAATATGCATAGAATATGAACGGAGGTCTGTTACTGACCCATTACATTTGAATCCTCATCTCCAGAGCTTTGTTTAGCTACAGGGCCCTCTAGGAAATTCAGTTCAATGTTTACTGACTTCAAGGCGGAGAAGGCAGCGCCAGGCTGACTCATTCTTTGCCCCTTGTTTTCTGATTCTGCGCAGCCCCTGTACGATCCAAATTACGGAATCACCATCCATTGCGTGAAGCTAAAACGTCAGGTGGAAATGTACCAGTGGGTCGAATATGAAGATTCAAAGTAAGAGCCTTGCCGTGTCTCCAAGGGGCGAGGAGAAGCTGTCTTGGCGTTACTGCACACCTTCTCCAGAACATATTTGGAGCTTCTGCAAAAATATACATTTTGTGTAATTGAAAGTTTGCATTGAGTGATGGCATTTTACATAGAAATACTTGAAAGAATGCAAAAACAACTTTGAGCCCCCTCTGATTGTATAGCGCTACCAGGGGGCGGACATCTTGGGTCAGGTGGATCAGATCTTCATTGGCCCGACCCAAGATTCTAAACGCCTCAAATCTGAGGCGGAGCAGAGAGTATACCCACATGTATCAGTAAAGATCTACATCGTTTTTACTTAGGGGAAGGGGATACTATGTGTTTTCTGTACAGAAACAAAGTTTAAATAAAACTTGAGTTCTTTAATTGAAAGCTTGCATCAAGTATAGACATCTTACAAATCAACGCTTTAATGAAAAAATACAAATAAAGTACCTGACTGAGCTTATACAAGCAGAGAAGGCTCAGTCAGGGGGCGGACATATTGTTTAGAATCTTGGGTCAGACGAAGGAAGATCTGACCCAACATGGCCGCCCCCTGATAGAGCTGTACAGAGCAGAGAGGGCTCAATAAGATACTTTATTTGTATCTTTCATTAAAGCAGGGTTATGTAAAATGCCTTTATTTGATGCACTCATTCACTTAAACACAGCTGATTAGTTTTCTCCCAGTTGCCTTTAAGGAGGGGAGAGACCGGTGGTGGAACCAGACAGTGAGGGGATTGTAATTACACTTTCGTGATTTATTATTAATATTTTTTTCTTGTGCAAATCATTTTGTTTCTAGAGAGTATGAAGAAAATGGAGAAACTAAAAGAGAGACGAGATACACTTACAGTAAGTGCCCCTCACGCTGAGGAATAGCTAAATGGCCTTTAACTTGGAGTGGACACTGACTGCAGGGAGGGGTGCTGGGGATGGGACACTTCATCGCGGCTGCTTCCGAGCAGCCTCTTCACCACCGACTCTGCAGCACAAGACAGATCGTCGCTGGAGATTTCATCGCGGGACATTTCATCGCTAAAGGTAAGTATTTTACAGATTTTAGTTTGGTTAGAATTAGGGTTTAGGGGGTTAATTTTAGTATTGGGGTTAATTTTAGTTTTAGTATTGGGGTTTAGTGTTAGTGGTTAGTGTTTAGTGTTAGGGGTTAATTTTAGTATTAGGGGTCAGGAGTTAGTATTAGGGTTAGTATTTAGTGTTAGGGGTTAATTTTAGTATTAGGGGTCGGGGGTTAAATATTAGGGTTAGTATTAGGGTTTAGGGGGTTAATTTTAGTATTAGGGGTCGGGGGTTAAATATTAGGGTTAGTATTAGGGTTTAGTGGGTTAATTTTAGTATTAGGGGTCGGGGGTTAAATATTAGGGTTAGTATTAGGGTTTAGGGGGTTAATTTTAGTATTAGGGGTCGGGGGTTAGTATTGGGGTTTAGGGGGTTAATTTTAGTATTGGGGTTAATGTTAGTGTTAGTATTGGGGTTTAGTGTTTAGTGTTACTATTGGGGGGGGGGGGGATCATTTATTAGGGGGGGGTTATTTTCGTTTTACTTTTAGATTTGTAAGAGCTGACAGTTCAGCGCTCTCCGCGATGAAACGGCCGTGTTATACTTCATTGCTGACAGTTCAGCGTTCTAACTGCCGCGCTGAACTGTCAGCGATGAAGATGCGGCGAAGAAGTCTCCTAGACCCGGGGTGCTACCAGGATTAGATGCCTATAGACTTCATTGAAAGGACATTCATACACAGCGGCCTGATCTTACTTACGGTAATCATTCAGGGAATTATCTCTTTACCCTCTCCGAGGATGGAGAAATATGGGTACCAGTGACTGAAAGTCACGGATATGGACAGTGTAGAAGAAAAGATAACTCTGCTCTTCCTTGGACTGCTTCTCCCATGTACTATGCATAATAAGAAGGGGGGGGGGGGCTGTTACAAACTTAGAATGTGTCATGCTCCCAACAGTGCTTAGTAATAATAATAATAATTATAATTATTATGTCTGATTTAAACGTTGTTGGCAATCCAAAATGTGTTAAACGACTGCCTCTTATAAACCGAAACTTTCCCTCAACCTTCCTCCTCCTCTTCACTAATCATCCCTATTTACAATTTTAAATCATAGGACAATACAACACCAACAAGTATGTGTATATATAACATAAAAAATGAATTCAAAAAAAGAAAAGGACAAGGGAAGAAGGAAAAAAAAAATGAATTGTCTTTCCTTATACTGCATGTAATCAGAGAATACAATCTGTAGGATTGATTGATCTGTTTGATTTCTCCCAGATACTGAATGGAGATCAGAAGTCGTGAGCAGCCGACACTTTGACCGAGAGATTGCACATCGCAACCCCAGGTGAGCTGCAGTGTGTGTGTGATCCCTGTACCTAACCGATGCCTTGTAATACACCGTGCCAGCAAAACTACTACTGAATAGGATCTTCTTAAAGGGGATCTGTCACTAATTCTGCTAACTCAATGTACAGATCATTTTATTTAAAAACTCTGCATTCACAGTAAAAAAATAATGCTATTAAAGGAGTCCCTTTAATAGCAACTTAATTACCTGTACTGTTTTTATATTATTTGTTTCCAATGGTCCTACCCTCCGTCGTCTTGCATTTCAGCGCTATGGCCGTGGAATCCTTCACCGCCGTTGCTTCAGACGTCCAAGTTGGAGCCTTCTTTTTGGGCACAGGTATGGGATTCGCTCTTTCCTGAGATAGTGAAACGACCATTCAGGTTTCTGGAAAGGAAATTCTCCAATTATACAATGTTAGCTTGGAGGTCTGTTGGTATCACAGATCTCCTTTTCATGCTCCCTCTCCAGTCTAGTACACAGAAAGAGCTCCAAGGCATCATTATTAGAGAGGAGCCACCAAGGGAGCTGGAAAAGAGACCTGTGCCATAATGGGTACACTAAAACCCAAAGACTGAGCCCCTGTCCATGGAAGTAATATGGGATCTCCTATAATTAATAATACATGTGATTCACCTCCACCTTTTTATTCCATACTGCTACCTTGGTGCACGGAGCAAATATATCCAAATAGTACAACGCCAGCCTGTGCTACGGCTGCCATCGTTAACTCTCTCTAGACGACAGCTTGCAATGATTGCTTCTTTCTATTTCATCCAGGCTTGCTGGATAAAATCAACAACTTCAAACACATGAGTCTGGCACAGATGGGGAATCCTCACGCTGACGTCACAACTCAAGGGGACTATTTCTATGAAAGTGCCAACCCCAGGAATCCAGAGGTAGGCAAAGCCCTTCTCGTTATCTGTCAAAGTGGCAAATTAAACCTATTCCTTTCATCCCACAAACCGTGTTATTTACTGATAATCACTATATGACATCCATTATCCCTTCCCGCTTGGTACATCTCACACTCTGGACTTTCTAACTGTGACTGCATCTATCCCTGACAGGTGGGGGATCTGCGTATCTCATTTTGGTATGCTGGCGTCTCCATGGGTGGTCTTCAGTTTGGTCCTGTGGACACGGTAACGACTTTCCTTCTGTCTTATAGCTTGGAAAAAAGACTTAACGGGGGATATGACACAGTAACGGAGGAGAGGATATTTACATGAAGAAAAACTACCACAACTAGAGGACATAGTCTGAAATTAGAGGGGCAACGATTTAATGTAATATCAGGAAGTATTACATTACTGAGAGGGTAGTGGATGTATGGAATAGTCTTCCAGTAGAAGTTGTAGAGGTTAATACAGTGAAGGAGTTTAAGCATGCATGGGATAGGTATAAGGCTATCCTAGATATAAGATAAGGCCAGAGACTAATGAAAGTATTACATTACTGAGAGGGTAGTGGATGTATGGAATAGTCTTCCAGTAGAAGTGGTAGAGGTTAATACAGTGAAGGCGTGTATGCATGCATGGGATAGGTATAAGGCTATCCTAGATATAAGATAAGGTCAGGGACTAATGAAAGTATTACTTTACTGAGAGGGTAGTGGATGTATGGAATAGTCTTCCAGTAGAAGTGGTAGAGGTTAATACAGTGAAGGAGTTTAAGCATGCATGGGATAGGTATAAGGCTATCCTAGATATAAGATAAGGCCAGGGACTAATGAAAGTATTACTTTACTGAGAGGGTAGTGGATGCATGGAATAGTCTTCCAGTAGAAGTGGTAGAGGTTAATACAGTGAAGGCGTGTATGCATGCATGGGATAGGTATAAGGCTATCCTAGATATAAGATAAGGTCAGGGACTAATGAAAGTATTACTTTACTGAGAGGGTAGTGGATGTATGGAATAGTCTTCCAGTAGAAGTGGTAGAGGTTAATACAGTGAAGGAGTTTAAGCATGCATGGGATAGGTATAAGGCTATCCTAGATATAAGATAAGGCCAGGGACTAATGAAAGTATTACTTTACTGAGAGGGTAGTGGATGCATGGAATAGTCTTCCAGTAGAAGTGGTAGAGGTTAATACAGTGAAGGAGTTTAAGCATGCATGGGATAGGTATAAGGCTATCCTAGATATAAGATAAGGCCAGGGACTAATGAAAGTATTACATTACTGAGAGGGTAGTGGGTGCATGGAATAGTCTTCCAGTAGAATTGGTAGAGGTTAATACAGTAAAGGAGTTTAAGCATGCATGGGATAGGTAAAAGGCTATCCTAGATATAAGATAAGGTCAGGGACTAATGAAAGTATTACATTACTGAGAGGGTAGTGGATGTATGGAATAGTCTTCCAGTAGAAGTGGTAGAGGTTAATACAGTGAGGGAGTTTAAGCATGCGTGGGAAAGGTATAAGGCTAATCTAGATATAAGATAAGGTCAGGGACTAATGAAAGTATTACATTACTGAGAGGGTAGTGGATGCATGGAATAGTCTTCCAGTAGAAGTGGTAGAAGTTCATACAGTGAAGGAGTTTAAGCATGCGTGGGATAGATATAAGGCTATCACTTGTATTCATTAAAATGATGTATATTTGTTTGGGAATTACTATATATTTTATCAGGTGCTAGTTTTTGAAGAAATGTGTAAAATAAATGCAGATTTTGGACCCTAATATTACTGTATGTCCATTAGATAACCTTTAACATACTGTTGTTCTTTCAGTGTAGGACTGGCCTCTGGATTTGCTTGCTTGGAATTTAAATATTGTTTAGCATTCAGTACAACTGATTAATATCACAAAGGAAATATACTGATTCTGTTTGATTTCTGTCTTTTCTTGCGAATGATCTGATGTTATGTCCTGGATTTGCAGAGCTTTGTAAACAGAAGTCGACTCATGCAAGCCGTATTTATCTGCTCAGTCACTGTGGGTAACGTGTTTATTTCAGGTCAGTGTGATCGCACGACAGAGGGGCGGAGTACTGGTCCCTTACAAAACCCAGTCTGGAGATGTGCTGGATATGCTGTATCTGGGGAATCTCACTGCAGAGGTGAGCTGCTCTAAATGCACACAGGAAACATGATTGGCAGTGCTAACACAATGTATAGATCATGCGTTGGCAGTATAAGCAATGTTTAAGTTGACAGTCACTTTTAAAGGACAATTAAACATTTGTTCTTTTTGTTTTTTACCCTTGCTTCCTTGAAGGAAAACTCAAATACAACAAAATGGTATGTATTGGCAGTCTGGGGTAAATCCTAAATTAAATATTGGGTGTTTTGAAGAAGCCCATCTCCTGCAAGTCATTTTGAGGCCTGTATTGCACCTCTCATTGCTGAATGCATGGTATACTTTATTTGTCCAGACGTACTTCACTATAATAAGAGTTCACCTGTTGTCCTGTGTGGCCCATTTTGTTGTATTTGGAGCACTGTGAGGTATTATCACAGTTTGAGGAAGTATTCCAGGTCTCTCCCCTGCAGAAGTCGTGTCTCTGCTGTAGCTCTGTTTACAGAATGATGGATTTCTCTTTCAGGAAATCTTTTCAGCCGAACATCAGTGTAATCATTTAAAGACTTGGTCCTTGCGGGGAGCTGGCTGGCTACTCATGTTTATCGGCATTAGTTTAATGACCAGAATCTTCCACACGCTGGGTAAGATGACATCTGATAACAATTCATCTAATATTAGAGTTTCACCCACGTTACACAAACCTCATCATCAAGTAACGCTACTAATTTGTCACATAATTCAACCTTTTACAATACAGGGCTTTATTCGTGAGCGAGAATTGAGACGGGAATTACAAATATAAGGCCAAAGTAGCAGAGCTGGAAAAATGATCCGCTGAATAAGACCCTAAAAGTGACCCTAAGACCACCCAAACACTGTTTATATTGTGAATATAGGATACAAAATGATAAACAACGATCCAAACATTGTGTTAGCAGCATTCAGGACAATGCCTATTAAAGGAGAAACTTTTATTTCAAATGCGTGTGTGGCGTCGCCTGCTTATGACATCATCGTCTGGCTCAATATGCTAATTACATTGTTCATTGAAAACTTTGTTCATTTGCATATCAAGCCACACGGTGATGGCATTAACAGGAGACAGACACATTTGAATCATATTTCTCTTAGGCATTTGCTGCACTTCTGCTAATACAATGTATAGATTAAGTTTGAAATTCCCTTCTCAATTCCCTGCCATTTCTTTGTTAATGATTTAAAGCCCACAGTGGCCATTCTATTTGTTACATTTACAGCATGTTTTGCCTCTAGGTTACGTTGCACTGAGACTAATTGGTTTGTACAGATACAATACACTGTCTGATTATAGAACACCAGCAAATCGTGTCCACTATAGTTTACATAAAGGTCAGACCAGGGTTATTTTGGGTTTTCTCAGCACGGTGCCTGACGCGTTTCTCTCTTCCCTCTGCAGTGGACTGGTTTCCCGTCTTACGGGACTTGGTCAGTCTTGGCCTGAAGATCTTTGCTCTGTGTGTGTCCGTCTCGCTGTCCCTCCTGACCATTGCAGTGGCCTGGTTCTTCTATCGTCCAATCATATCGCTGCTCCTCGGTGGCCTTGCCATTGGGATCATTATATTGACCAAGTCACGCGTTCCGCAGAAGAAATACCAGTGACCTCTTTTCTCTGCTTATAGTCACCGTGTAAAGCTGACGAGTAAAGGCCAATTGGAGAAAGACGGATCCGTTTCTTTTATTTCATCTTTTGAACTGTGTCCATCTAAACACTGGGAATGTAGAGAATTAAATATAACACATTTATTTAAAGCAATTCTGCAAACACAGAAATAATGTTTTTAATTGTGTCTGTGGCTTCTCCTGCTTATGACATCACCCATGGCCTGATATGCAAATTAACTAATTTTCAATGGGAAATGTGTAATTTGCATATCAAGCCACACGTGATGTCATTAGCAGGAGACTCCAGACACAATTAAAACATTTTTCTCTTAATATATGCGTTTGCTGCAATTCTGCCGACACAATGTATAGATTATTTATCATGGTTATTATTCTCTACATTCGCAGTATAAGGTACTGCTCCTATAGTACTGCTCACATCCTATCATGTCACTTCGCTCTAAGAGGCTGCGAAGGGAATATGGCCGGCAGAGTCCATGAAGCTGTGCAGAGCCCTGAGTTATAGGGTTAAATCTCGGAGGTTATTCTATAGCGTCCGTAACACAGTACTGATTGTAATCGGTCCTGTTATAATTAGGCATTTCTTGTTTTAATCAGCTTTCGATGAATGCTATAATTTATATTAGTTCAAGACATTACAAAACTGCTCCAAATCCTGAAATGAGTTAAATTCTCACAAACACTGGGCTTTATTAACAAAAGAGAGAATTGGCCAGAAAATTTCACATTTAAGGCCAAAGTAGCAGAGTTGAGAAACTCTAAATACAGCTGAATTGGAGAAATTTTCCAACTCTGCTACTTTGGTCTTAAGTTTTTACATTCCCTTGTCAGTTCCCTCTCATGAATTTAAAGTCCTCTGATTATTGTTTTAAAACATTTGACCACGTCTGTCTGTTACAAATCACACAATAATATGTTACTTCGTTTAGTGTACAAATAAAATACATCTGTTTATATTTTTTTTAGAAGGGATTTAAAGGGAAAATGAAACATAGGGTAACTAACTCCTCGGAACTACTGGTGTAGCTGATACGCTGCCTTGACATGGAGTCACCACTGACAGATTTAAAACACAAATCACTTTTGCTTTGTGCATTTACTGCAATTCTTCCAACACAATGTATAGATCGTTTTATTCTCTATGTTCACAGTGTGAGCAGTGGGTTCACATGGCCCCTTTTAACAAATAACTTAATGAACGTTTTATAATTCTAGTATATCTACTTTATAAACACACCACGGACACACAGTTTGATTTTTTTAGTGCCATATGTAGAGGAGGAGTGGAGCCTTCCTGTAGCAAGTCAACCAAACTTTATAGGTCAAATCAAAATTAATATGAGAAGGAAAATGAAGACATTAATCACCTAAAACATGACTTTTAGAACATTATTTAGAAATGAACCAGAGACTGGATCAAACTCTCTGGTTATAGTAAATATGACAATCAATAAGTCTTGGGAGACTCAGCCGGCCATGTGACCGTTTATCTCGGGTTATTTTAGAGGGGATAAGATGGGCTTAAGGTTAAACCCCCGGTATTCTGCAATACTCTGTTACTGTATATTAAATAAAGTGGTTTGGTTCATTTCTTTCTTACCGTCTTGTTTCTGCTTAAAAATCTACTAACGCGTTAGATCTACAAAATTAACTTTTATTTGGAAAAATCAGTACAAAATATTCTGTTTTTTATTTTACATTAAATCCTATGGTCTATTGCTATGTATTGAAAAAAATATTGCAGCAGAATTTGGTTTATGGTTTAAAAGAACTGTGGGACAAAAAATAAGTTATGTATAGATTGCATCAAATGAAGACATTATAAATAGAAATGCTTTCATGAAAGAATATAAAAAAGGCACCTTATTGAGCCTTTGCTCTGTATATCTCTATCGGGGCGGACATGTTTATAATCTGTGCTCTCTATAGCTCTATCAGGGGGCGGACATGTTGGTTAGAATCTTTGCGGGCAGACATGTTGTTTAGAATCTTTGCTCTGTATAGCTCTATCAGGGGGCGGGCATGTTGTTTAGAATCTTTGCTCTGTATAGCTCTATCAATGGGTGGACATGTTTAGAATCTTTGCTCTGTATAGCTCTATCAATGGGTGGACAGGTTGTTTAGAATCTTTGCTCTGTATAGCTCTATCAGTGGGCGGACATGTTGTTTAGAATCTTTGCTCTGTATAGCTCTATCGGGGCGGACATGTTGTTTAGAATCTTTGCTCTGTATAGCTCTATCGGGGCGGACATGTTTAGAATCTTTGGTCTGTATAGCTCTATCGGGGCGGACATGTTTAGAATCTTGGGTCAAATCAAGATGTCCCCTGATAGAGCAACACAAAGCAAAGGCTCAATAATGTACTTTATTTTTTTCATGAAAGCATTTCTATTTAAAATGTCTACACTTGATCCAATCTTTCAATTAAACAAGTTATATTTTTGCTGACAGTTGTCCTTTAAGTAGCTAGTGTCTTGATACAAGGCGAGGTTGACTCCTCTGGTCAGAGCAGTGGTCCCATCATGTCAGTGACTTTGAGAATGGTCACATTTTTTCAAAGGGGAATAAATGCTTTTCTTCTCCTTTCTTTTCCCGTTTGCTTTTCTGTTTCGCTTTTCCCTGTTTTTTGTCTTCTGTCTGGCGGTTTTGGGGCCAGGATACAGCAATGTCCTCAGCTGGCTTCTCAGTTTGTTGTTCTTCCTCATCAGAAGAGAACCCGGCACCTCTTACCCCTGAGTACGACTGATCTGTGTCCTGGGGGAAAACAAAGGAAGGTTTCACTGCCCAGGAAAGCAACACCTGCAGAGGGATTCCTAAACTATTAATGCCAGATGGTGCATTAGACATTAAGTGATCAGGAGGCAGGGACACAGAAGGATGAATAAGGGTCTTTACAGACGCTGTGGGACCCTCCATGTTTCCTCTTCTGACATCTGAGGTGGGGCATTTTAGTCAAAAGACTTAATTCCAGGGCAGAGTTATGGAGAGGGGGGGTGGGGGGCTACAAGGAGTGCATTAAAGAGTAATTCCAGGGCAGAGATATGGCAGGGGGGGCTACAAGGAGTGCATTAAAGAGTAATTCCAGGGCAGAGATATCGCAGGGGGGGGGGGGGGGGGCTACAAGGAGTGCATTAAAGAGTAATTCCAGGGCAGAGATATAGAGAGGGGGGGGGGCTGCAAGGTGTGCATTAAAGAGTAATTCCTGGGCAGAGTTATAGAGAGGGGGGGTTGGGGGAGGCTACAAGAAGTGCATTAAAGAGTAATTCCAGGGCAGAGATATAGAGAGGGGGGTGGGGGGGGGCTACAAGGAGTGCATTAAAGAGTAATTCCAGGGCAGAGATATGGCAGGGGGGGGGGGGGGGGGGCTGCAAGGTGTGCATTAAAGAGTAATTCCAGGGCAGAGATATCGCAGGGGGGGGGGGGGGGGCTGCAAGGAGTGCATTAAAGAGTAATTCCAGGGCACAGATATGGCAGGGGGGGCTGCAAGGTGTGCATTAAAGAGTAATTCCAGGGCAGAGATATCGCAGGGGGGGTGGGGGGGGGGCTACAAGGAGTGCATTAAAGAGTAATTCCAGGGCAGAGATATGGCAGGGGGGGGGGCTGCAAGGTGTGCATTAAAGAGTAATTCCAGGGCAGAGATATGGCAGGGGGGGGGGGGGGGGCTGCAAGGTGTGCATTAAAGAGTAATTCCAGGGCAGAGATATGGCGTGGGGGGGGGGGGGCTGCAAGGAGTGTATTAAAGAGTAATTCCAGGGCAGAGATATGGCAGGGGGGGGGGGGGGGCTGCAAGGTGTGCATTAAGGAGTAATTCCAGGGCAGAGATATGGCGTGGGGGGGGGGGGGGCTGCAAGGAGTGCATTAAAGAGTAATTCCAGGGCAGAGATATGGCAGGGGGGGGGGGGGGGGCTGCAAGGAGTGCATTAAAGAGTAATTCCAGGGCAGAGATATGGCAGGGGGGGGGGGGGGGGCTGCAAGGAGTGCATTAAATAGTAATTCCAGGGCAGAGATATGGCAGGGGGGGGCTGCAAGGAGTGCATTAAAGAGTAATTCCAGGGCAGAGATATGGCAGGGGGGGGCTGCAAGGAGTGCATTAAAGAGTAATTCCAGGGCAGAGATATGGCAGGGGGGGGGGGGGGGCTGCAAGGTGTGCATTAAAGAGTAATTCCAGGGCAGAGATATGGCAGGGGGGGGGGGGGGCTGCAAGGAGTGCATTAAAGAGTAATTCCAGGGCAGAGATATGGCAGGGGGGGGGGGGGCTGCAAGGTGTGCATTAAAGAGTAATTCCAGGGCAGAGATATGGCAGGGGGGGGGGGGGGCTGCAAGGTGTGCATTAAAGAGTAATTCCAGGGAAGAGATATGGCAGGGGGGGGGGGGCTGCAAGGAGTGCATTAAAGAGTAATTCCAGGGCAGAGATATGGCTGGGGGGGGGGGGGGGGGGCTGCAAGGAGTGCAGAGATATGGCAGGGGGGGGGGCTGCAAGGAGTGCATTAAAGAGTAATTCCAGGGCAGAGATATGGCAGGGGGGGGGGGGGGCTGCAAGGAGTGCATTAAAGAGTAATTCCAGGGCAGAGATATGGCAGGGGGGGGGGGGGGGGCTGCAAGGAGTGCATTAAAGAGTAATTCCAGGGCAGAGATATGGCGGGGGGGGGGGGGCTGCAAGGAGTGCAGAGATATGCCAGGGGGGGGGGGGCTGCAAGGAGTGCATTAAAGAGTAATTCCAGGGCAGAGATATGGCAGGGGGGGGGTGTGTGGGGGGCTGCAAGGAGTGCATTAAAGAGTAATTCCAGGGCAGAGATATGGCAGGGGGGGGGGGGGGGGGCTGCAAGGTGTGCATTAAAGAGTAATTCCAGGGCAGAGATATGGCAGGGGGGGGGGGGGCTGCAAGGAGTGCATTAAAGAGTAATTCCAGGGCAAAGATATGGCAGGGGGGGGGGGGCTGCAAGGTGTGCATTAAAGAGTAATTCCAGGGCAGAGATATGGCAGGGGGGGGGGGGGGGCTGCAAGGTGTGCATTAAAGAGTAATTCCAGGGCAGAGATATGGCAGGGGGGGGGGGGGGCTGCAAGGTGTGCATTAAAGAGTAATTCCAGGGCAGAGTTATAGAGAGGGGGGGTGGGGGGCTGCAGATATGGCAGGGGGTAGGCGGGTTAAACAGTAATTCCAGTTTACTGATTCCAACAACTGATTCCTGCAGATTTCCCTGCTTTTGCCCAGGACCCCACTAATCTGTTACCATGCATCTGGAACATCTGGGGTAACAGCATCATGCAGAATTACCCCTGCAGCTAAAGAGAGGGGCAGTCAATCCGCACACTCACCTTGTTCCCATATCGAGCTTTGAGCCGCTCTCTGATCAGAACTCCCTTTATCAGCAGCTTCCAGTTTCCCAACACCCGTTTCTCCCGTTTCTGCAACACAGACAGGGATTCAGGGGAGCACTTTACACAGTACAGGAAACCGGATCTCCTGAAGGATATAGATACTCTGGAAAGGGTTCAGAGAAGGGCTACAAAACTGGTTCATGGACAGCAGGATAAAACGTACCAGGAAAGGTTACAGCATCTTAACATGTATAGCTTGGAGGAAAGATGTAACAGGGGGGATATGATAGAGACATTTATATACATAAAGGGAATCAACACAGGAAAGGAAGAGAGTATATTTATATGAAGAAAAACTACCACAACTAGAGGACATAGTCTTAAATTAGAGGGGCAACGATTTAAAGTAATATCAGGAAGTATTACTTTACTGAGAGGGTAGTGGATGTATGGAATAGCCTGCCAGCAGAAGTGGTAGAGGTTAATACAGTGAAGGAGTTTAAGCATGCATGGGATAGGTATAAGGTTATCCTAGATATAAGATAAGGCCAGGGACTAATGAAAGTATTACTTTACTGAGAGGGTAGTGGATGTATGGAATAGCCTGCCAGCAGAAGTGGTAGAGGTTAATACAGTGAAGGAGTTTAAGCATGCATGGGATAGGTATAAGGCTATCCTAGATATAAGATAAGGCCAGGGACTAATGAAAGTATTACATTACTGAGAGGGTAGTGGATGTATGGAATAGTCTTCCAGTAGAAGTGGTAGAGGTTCATACAGTGAAGGAGTTTAAGCATGCATGGGATAGGTATAAGGCTATCCTAGATATAAGATAAGGCCAGGGACTAATGAAAGTATTACATTACTGAGAGGGTAGTGGATGTATGGAATAGTCTTCCAGTAGAAGTGGTAGAGATTAATACAGTGAAGGAGTTTAAGCATGCATGGGATAGGTATAAGGCTATCCTAGACATAAGATAAGGCCAGGGACTAATGACAGTATTACTTTACTGAGAGGGTAGTGGATGCATGGAATAGTCTTCCAGTAGAAGTGGTAGAGATTAATACAGTGAAGGAGTTTAAGCATGCATGGGATAGGTATAAGGCTATCCTAGATATAAGATAAGGCCAGGGACTAATGAAAGTATTACTTTACTGAGAGGGTAGTGGATGTATGGAATAGTCTTCCAGTAGAAGTGGTAGAGATTAATACAGTGAAGGAGTTTAAGCATGCATGGGATAGGTATAAGGCTATCCTAGATATAAGATAAGGCCAGGGACTAATGAAAGTATTACATTACTGAGAGGGTAGTGGATGTATGGAATAGTCTTCCAGTAGAAGTGGTAGAGATTAATACAGTGAAGGAGTTTAAGCATGCATGGGATAGGTATAAGGCTATCCTAGATATAAGATAAGGCCAGGGACTAATGAAAGTATTACATTACTGAGAGGGTAGTGGATGCATGGAATAGTCTTCCAGTAGAAGTGGTAGAGGGTAATACAGTGAAGGAGTTTAAGCATGCGTGGGATAGGTATAAGGCTATCCTAGATATAAGATAAGGCCAGGGACTAATGAAAGTATTACATTACTGAGAGGGTAGTGGATGTATGGAATAGTCTTCCAGTAGAAGTGGTAGAGGTTAATACAGTGAAGGAGTTTAAGCATGCATGGTATAGGTATAAGGCTATCCTAGATATAAGATAAGGCCAGGGACTAATGAAAGTATTACATTACTGAGATGGTAGTGGGTGCATGGAATAGTCTTCCAGTAGAAGTGGTAGAGGTTAATACAGTGAAGGAGTTTAAGCATGCATGGGATAGGTATAAGGCTATCCTAGATATAAGATAAGGTCAGGGACTAATGAAAGTATTACATTACTGAGAGGGTAGTGGATGTATGGAATAGTCTTCCAGTAGAAGTGGTAGAGGTTAATACAGTGAAGGAGTTTAAGCATGCATGGGATAGGTATAAGGCTATCCTAGATATAAGATAAGGTCAGGGACTAATGAAAGTATTACATTACTGAGAGGGTAGTGGATGTATGGAATAGTCTTCCAGTAGAAGTGGTAGAGGTTAATACAGTGAAGGAGTTTAAGCATGCATGGGATAGGTATAAGGCTATCCTAGATATAAGATAAGGCCAGGGACTAATGAAAGTATTACTTTACTGAGAGGGTAGTGGATGTATGGAATAGTCTTCCAGTAGAAGTGGTAGAGGTTAATACAGTGAAGGAGTTTAAGCATGCATGGGATAGGTATAAGGCTATCCTAGATATAAGATAAGGCCAGGGACTAATGAAAGTATTACTTTACTGAGAGGGTAGTGGATGTATGGAATAGTCTTCCAGTAGAAGTGGTAGAGGTTAATACAGTGATGGAGTTTAAGCATGCATGGGATAGGTATAAGGCTATCCTAGATATAAGATAAGGCCAGGGACTAATGAAAATATTACTTTACTGAGAGGGTAGTGGATGTATGGAATAGTCTTCCAGTAGAAGTGGTAGAGGTTAATACAGTGATGGAGTTTAAGCATGCATGGGATAGGTATAAGGCTATCCTAGATATAAGATAAGGCCAGGGACTAATGAAAGTATTACATTACTGAGAGGGTAGTGGATGCATGGAATAGTCTTCCAGTAGAAGTGGTAGAGGTTAATACAGTGAAGGAGTTTAAGCATGCATGGGATAGGTATAAGGCTGTCCTAGATATAAGATAAGGCCAGAGGGTAATGAAAGGTTAATACAGTGAAGCAGTGTAAGCATGCATGGTTCTATATTACACCAGGGCAAGTTCTAGCAGGTTTTACCCCAGGGCACACAGAATGTGATTCACCTCTCATCCCTTCCATTCATTGACATGGAACACATTCCAGTCCGATGCTCTGACATGCAGCTGGGAATCACTCACCTCCTTCTGCTTTCTTTCTATCTCGGCCTGGTCATTGTCCCAGGCTGCCAGCAGCACATCCTTGTACTCCTCACAGACTATGTAACCGTCGATTCTGTAATAGAAGGACACGTGTTTATTGGGGAAGAGGCAATATTAAGAAACGTGTCTGTTAAATCAAAATGGCAGATCCCAGATAATAAGGGACAACATATAAATCTATTGGCTTTTTTCATGAGATAGGGAAGGGGAGGGAGATTTGAAACTTAAAAGGGACTGTGTCACCCAAACATTGTTATTACTGGGCAGGTAGAGCATGAAAAATCATTGGTAAAGACCTAAACATTGTATTAGCAAAACTGCAAGTAAATGCCTGAATTAGGAGAAACATGTGTTTTAAACCTGTCTGTCTGTCTCCTGCTTATGACATCACCTGTGGCCTGATATGCAAATTAACTGGATTCCAATGGGAAATGTGTAATTTGCAAACAGTGGAGAGCAGTGAGCTGTAATTAGGCGCCAATTAGTGTGTCCTTTTCAGCGATATACATGTGTGAATATGAGACGTGTTTCACATGTCTAACTGTCTGTCCTTTTTAATCTGCCCACTTCTGACAAAGTCCCCATTGTTTGGGATTGGATAGGATGTACAATCAAACGTTGATTTCTTTTTTCAGAAATCTGTTCAGCGCTGAGACTTCTGGGTTTTATTTTGTGGGTTGTTCTCTGGCCCTTCCACCACTCCACACCTTCACTCTTAAAATGTCTTGCATATCCATTTATCAGGTGTGCCGACATTCGATCATTATACGGCCAATCAGCTGAGAATGTTTCCGACTCGGCTACTTTGCCTTAGGTTTGAAATTCCCTTATGAATTCCCTCTATCATGAGTAACAGCCACCGTTTCTCCCCCCCCCCCGAGTGGCCGGCGGAAGACCGTGGACAAGCCACAGCGGAGGTTTCAGCTTACACTGCGTGTGAGTATCCACCGTGGAAGTCGAAGCCGGTGATCGCCTGGACGCAGTCAATGTTAAGCTTTCTGGCCACGCGATTCAGGTTGGGTACATGTAAATGGGCGCAGCCGATGGGTAACATGCTGGGTTTAAACATGTACACGTTGCCAAACTCATTCCGTGGAACCTGTGGAACAAAGAGGGATGAACCATGAGATTCACAACCACAGGTGTCAATTCTCCCCCCCCCCCCCTTCTGCAAGACTTAAACCTAAACATTGCATAAATTAAGAGAAATACATTGCCTGGCCAAAAAAAAAAGTCACCACCTGGATTTAACTAAGCAAATAGGAGGCTGCAGTGGGTCAGGTCTGGGGTCAGCCGACTACCTGAATATTCAGGTTATTCCATCAATGGATGTTTCCTTCCCTGATGGCAAGGCCATACTCCAAGATGACAATGCCAGGATTCATCGGGCTCAGATGGGGAAAGATTGGTTCAGGGAGCGTGAGACGTGGATCTTAAACCCCACAGCATCTTTGGGATGTGCTGGAGAAGGCTTCGCTTTACAAGATCTTGGTGAAATATTAATGCAACACTGGACGGAAAGAAATCTTGTGACATTGCAGAATCGAAACAATGCCACAGCGAATGTGTGCCATAATCAGAGCTAACGGCGGTCCAACCGAATATTACAGTGTGTGACCTTTTATTGGTGGCAACTTTTTTTTTGGGCCAGGCAGTGCATATGTTTTTAACGTCTGTGCCGTCTCCTGTGGTTTGATATATAAACAAAATCATTTTCGAAAGGAAATGGGTCATTTGTATATTAAGCCACAAGATGATCAGGCGACACCAGACACATTTAAAAACACATTTTTCAATACATTTATGCATGACACCATGTATAAATCATTTTTCAGAATTGTTCTTAGTCTGTACATTTCACAATATAAGCACTGCTTAGGTTGAGTCTCTTTAAGGTTAAAGTAGCAAAGTTGGAAAAATTCAAAAATTTCCAACTCGCTACTTTGGCCTTAAGTTTGAAATTCCCTCCTCAATCCCCTCTTTCAATAATGAAGAGTGCCGTAATGAGGGCCAAGCTTAGCTCTTGGGAGTAATTGTGCGGTCAGCCGCCTGCGCTATAATTACTGGCGAAGAAGAAACATCCGACAATTGATGAATGGATGGTGATCGTGACCTCTCACCTTTCCGTCTACAGCCACAGGGGGCTGGTAATCCTCAGTCTGCCAAGGACCGTACAGTGCGAGGTCTGGACAATCCTTCTTCTCCGGATCAGCCAGACGAGCTTTCCGTGCACGGTTAGACTGTCCTTTCACCATCTGTTCAGACAAGAAACCAAAGTCTGTACAAGCAACAAAGCTCACCAGGAATATCATTTATCTCAAGCCCTGGAGTCGGCTGGTTTAGTGTGGCAGAAAGTAATATACATATATATCTATGAATTTCTCTTACACTCGTCTAGAGAACTAATCATGTAAGCAGCGACTGTGGTTTAATGACAGAGAAAATCAATGTTACCTTGTACGGCACCTCTCCAAGCCTCACAACCCGAGCATCCTTCAACCAAGTATCTCTGGAGTGCAGAGTGTGAACACACGACCTAGGGAACAAACAGCTTCTCAACCACAGACCAAACAATCTCCACCAGTGTTACCCTGAGCAGTGTGACTCGGAACCATAAATATACTTTGCATTAAACTATATGATTTATATTGTGAATGTAGAGAATGAAATAGGATTAAAAATGATCTATACATTGCGTTATTAACATTGCAGCAAATGCATCAATTAGTAGAAAAATGGGTTTTATATGTGTCTGTCTCCTGGTTATGACATCACCGTGTGGCTCAATATGCAAATTACATATTTCCATTTGAAAATTAGCATATCAAGGCAGAGGTGATGTCATAATCAGCAGACACTGCAGGTACAGAGTTGCCACTTTTAAAACATTTTCTTCGTGCATTTGCTGCAATCCAAATGCAATGTATACATTTTTTTTATTCTATAGAATGTTTAGGTGACAGAGTGTCTGGAAGCCTAGTAACTACCTGCGATGCTCCTGACTGGCAGCGTGCACCACACACAATGGGTGCCAAGGGTCTAGCAATCCCTACATCTCATGCAAAGCCAGGAGTCAATACAACCATGGAGGTGAATGCAAGTGAGCCGATCAAGGCTTGGAAGCCAAGCTGTTACCTGGCATACACAGCTTCCCCTCTGCAGTAGCCCAGGATGGTGGAGGTCTCGGGGTAAATGGATTCGTATTTCAGGAGGTGCCTCTTGAGCACATACAGCGGGTGGTTCTTATATTCGGTGATGGAGGTCGGCAGCGGCTGGTCAAGCAATTTAGCTTCAAACTTCAGACAGATGAGATTATCAGGGGTCATTCCTGCCGCTCTGGCTGGTTTTCTACATTATGGAGACTATTGGACTTTATTATTGAAACAGGGAATTGAGAAGGAAACTTCAAACTAAAGCTTAAAGGAAGTATGTGTTAAAAAAAAAAAAAAAAAAAAAAAACAGTGCCCCCCTTCGTGAAGTAACCCGAGTGGCTAAAGTAGCCAAGTTCGAAAAATTCTCTCATTAAGGCACTCGCCTACTTTAGTCTAAAGTTTGAAATTCCCTTCTCAATTCCCTCGTTCATGAATAAAGCCCTGTATTATGTTTTTTGACATGTTTCAGAGTCAGCAAAAAAACTAAAAGCAGAGTATTGTATCGCCAGAAGGATATAGAGACACAGAATGTGCTGGCAGGTAAGAACCCTTCGGTCCATCTAGTCTGCCCAATTTTCTAAATACTTTTATTAGTCTCCAGTTCCCTATCTTATATCAAGGATAGCCTTATACCTATCCCACGCATGCTTAAACTCCTTCACTGTATTAACCTCTACCACTTCTACTGGAAGACTATTCCATACATCCACTACCCTCTCAGTAATGTAATACTTTCATTAGTCCCTGGTCTTATCTTATATCAAGGATAGCCTTATACCTATCCCACGCATGCTTAAACTCCTTCACTGTATTAACCTCTACCACTTCTACTGGAAGACTATTCCTTGCATCCACTACCCTCTCAGTAAAGTAATACTTTCATTAGACCCTGGCCTTATCTTATATCTAGGATAGCATTATACCTACCCCATGCATGCTTAAACTCCTTCACTGTATTAACCTCTACCACTTCTACTAGAAGACTATTCCATGCATCCACTACCCTCTCAGCAAAGTAATACTTTCATTAGTCCCTGACCTCATCTTATATCTAGGATAGCCTTATACCTACCCCATGCATGCTTAAACTCCTTCACTGTATTAACCTCTACCACTTCTACTGGAAGACTATTCCATACATCCACTACCCTCTCAGTAAAGTAATACTTCCTGATATTACGTTTAAATCGTTGCCCCTCTAATTTCTGACTATGTCCTCTATTTGTGGTAGTTTTTCTTCTTTTAAATATACTCTCTTCCTTTACTATGTGGGTTCCCTTTATGTATATAAATGTTTCTATCATATCCCCCCTGTTACGTCTTTCCTCCAAGCTATACATGTTAAGATGCTTTAACCTTTCCTGGTAAGTTTTATCCTTCAACCCATGATCCAGTTTAGTAGCCCTTCTCTGAACTCTCTCCAAAGTATCAATATCCTTCTGGAGATACGGTCTCTAGTACTGTGTATAATACTCCAAGTGAGGTCTCACCAGTGCTCTGTACAATGGCATGAGCACTTCACTCTTTCTATTGCTAATACCTCTCCTTATACACAGATACTTTGGAGAGTTCAGAGAAGGGCTACTTAACTGGTTCATAGGTTGAAGGATAAAACTTACCAGGAAAGGTTAAAGCATCTTAACATGTATAGCTCGGAGGAAAGACGTAACAGGGAAACACAGTAAAGGAAGAGAGAATATTTAAAAGAAGAAGAAAAAAAAAAAAACTTCCACAACAAAGGACATTGTCTTAAATTACAGGGGTGAAGATTTAAAAGTAACATCAGGATGTATTACTTAACTGAGAGGGTAGTGGATGCATGGGAAAGTCTTCCAGCATCAGGTTTTGTCATGTAGATATATATGGACAATTTTAACATCTTTTGTAATTCCTAAAGGAGGATCAATTATATTTGTATCTATTAACAAAATGCAAAGTGAGAGAACAATCTAAAAGTTTTAAAGGACAACTATCTGCAAAAAATAAGTTGTGTTTAATTGAAAGATTGTATCAAGTGCAGGCCCTTTAAATATAAATGTTTTAATAAAATAATACAAATCTATTTGTGTAGCTCTACGAGGGAGGCGAACATGTTTAGAATATTGGGTCAGGTTGTCTGCCCCTCACAGCTCTATACAGAGTAAAGAAGGCTCAATAAGATACTTTATTTAATCCTTTCATTAAAGTATTTCTAGTTAAAATGCCTGCACTTGATCTTAATCAATATTAATCTTTCAGTTAACCAGAACTTTATTTTTTGCTGCCAGTTGTCCTTTAAAACGTTTTAAAGTCCATACCTCGACATCTTCCTTCTCCTCACGCTCCGCGTTTGGACTCTTGTAAGGCATCAGCGTCTCCTCCCACCAGTCCTGGTCAACGCGGCGTTTCCTGGTGCCCGTCATCCATTCTGCATCATACCTCCGCGTAATGTCCTTGGCGCACCCAGCGTTGTCGAATCCCACCACATACGTGAGCGGTTTGGTGGCGCTTTTGAAGCAAAGCTGAGGCTGTCCCACCGTTCCATGCACACAATCCACCGGGACCCACTTCCCATCTCTCTCCAAATACACTTCCAGCCACTGGTCGTTTCTGCCGTGGACCGCTGTGACTATTCCCTCTTCCTCGTCATCTGTGGATATAATCTTGCCCCTCCGTTTGGGCGGTGCATGGTTATTTTGCGGGGAGCTGGCTGATTTAGGTTTTCCAGTAGGACTTGTACGCTCCTCAGCCTTGTTGGGCTTCTGCTTCATCAAGGCTGAGACTCTTCTCACCTTTCTTTCACACGACGTGTCCTCCCAGTCGGAGAGATCGCTGGTTCCAGTGCCTGAGAAAGAGAAGTCAGAGCCGCTGCTGCCCGTATAGCTCTCACTCTCTTCCTTGTAAGTCACTTTGGAAGCAACCTTCCTTCTCAGCTGGTTTTTGGGAAGTCTTCCTGGCTTGATCCCCTCTTCATTCTCAACCTTCACATGTTTCTTGTTCTTTGTTAGGGGAGAATCTTTACTACATGTGGCGCTAACTGGAGGTGCGACATCCTCTCCCTCTTCACTTTCTCCTGAACGTCTGGCCTCCTGTTTCATCTTTTTCTCATTCTTGGTTTTCGGCTTCCTTTTGGTTTTCTCTTTTGGAGATTTTTGGGACGTTCGTGGCTTATTGGAGACCCTTTTGGTCGATTTATCATTGGCTCGTTTGGTCTAAAAGTGGTAATGAAACATAATGAAATCATTTATGTGCTAAACGGATAATCCCACCAACTAGCGAACTGCAGCAGAGCGTTCAAATAAACTAAACAGCCAATAAAATGGATGAATCACTGCATCTCCCCTGAATTAAACATACTTAGATTTAGTTATTACAGGCATAACTAATAGACAAAACAAATGTAAATATTGTGTTAATTCAGACTCAGCATGTGCTATAGTCAATTATATATACACTACGTGGAGTATTGTGACACCAACAGAGCAACACTGAGCAAAGAGGCCTCAATAAGGTACTTTATGTGTCTTTTTTCGCTAAGTCATTTCTATTTAAAGGTCTACACTTGATGCAAGATTTCAATTAAACAAAACCTATTTTGCTACAGTTGGCCTTCTAACTAAATCAGATTAGATCATACTGCATGAACCGTAAAGTCTCATAATGCATAGATTTTTTTAATGCAAATGGTTGTCACACAGTACACTGCTGTATTAAAGGTACTACACACATGCTCCAAACATATCCAAGTTCTCTGAAAGAAGACAAAGTTATTTATTTACTGCTATATAATATGCACTGCTTTCACCCTCACCTTCGCAGGGGGTTCCTTCAAGGGGATGGGCTGCAGGGACAGGACCAGCCGGCTGAGCAGTTGCAATGCCCGCAAGATGATGAGAAAGATCTGCACAGGGAGAATGTCGTCAGTAATTCATTGATGTTGATTATTTGCATTATTACTCACAGATAGTGGCCAGTTCATATTTTATCAAAACAGTTGGATTTTACCCAATATCTCCACGTTGAAGGTGCCACTCTAATACAGGTTTCTTTTGAGTGACAGATCCCCATTAAAATTAGGAGTACAATCCAGCAGGTCAGTGCCTGGTATAAACTGTGCATTCTCTTACATGGACCATCTCCTCTTCATCTCTCATTCCGTACACCCCAAATCTCCGTTCTAGAGTGGCTGACAGAGGCTCCTTGTCATTCAGAGACATCTCAGGGTTTAAGGTGAATGTGCTGTTAAACCTGAAAAGAAGGGAAAAAAACATTATCAAGATGTGACAGATCCCTTCACATGCAGATTGGCAGAGCTGCACAGCATCTGGAGCCACAGAGTGTCACAAATATTTCTGATGAGGACGAAGATCAAAAAAGTTCCATAAGTCTGGTCCAAAAATGGTCTCTCCTTTCACATAAACCCAACCCTGAACCTTAAAGACTCGCTAGCTGGGGGAGAGACGGTGAGCATCAGTGGAGTGATCCTAAAACCCAGGGTGACATGTCATGAGCCTAGGTACATGTTGTTCACTATATTCTATGGAAAAATAACTCTTGCTTCTATTAAATGAAAGATATATTTTTAATGTTTCTTCACACTTTATCGCTCCCTTTCAGCCTCTGGGAGCTAATCGCACAGGTCTGGGACTTACCACTTCATTAGGTTCGTCAGATATGTTAAGTCCACATGGTTACACGTGGAAAACTTGACTGGAACCACAGACAAGGCCACGGCCTGGAGATCCGGCGAATTACACGTGTCACTTCGATAGAAACCATTGCCCAACAAGCAAAGCAGATGGACCTGTACATGTGTAAGACAGAAGAATCGCAATAAAATGAGTTGGAAATAAATCGCCAACACAGCTATTCCCAAAAATCAGCGCAGTAACATTTTGCTCTTCTGGCAGGATCAAGGCTGGACCTTAAACCCTCTCCTGTGTACACTAAGATCCCTCACCTTGTGTGTATCCTCCCGAAGCTCCTTACTGAATCGATTCATCATCCTGCGCAGATAAGCTGCGAATTCTGCCTTCCTTTTCTCTCTGCAAAAAAAACATTTAATTCACACTATCGACCGTCAAAATCAGACTGGGCTCTGGTGTTACTAAATGCTGCAGCAACTGAAACAAATGCAAATAAGGGTAATACAGCTTCCCAGCAGCAAAATGCATTTAACCCAAGGATAGGCAACATCCAGCTACAATTCGCAGGTAGTCCATTTGCAAAGGATCATTGGAGCGGTAGTTTATCCATAACTGCAGAGGCCAAAGGCACGCCAGCCCATTAGCGCTTACCGTCTTAGTCTTTTCTTGGCCGCCTCCGCAGTTTCAATTTCAATCTCCACTGGCTGTGCAGCAAGTGCGGGGTCCAGAGACGTGGAGGCTTGAAGATCGTCCACCAAAGGCCCATTAAGTTCTACAGTCAGAGAAATCACATGTCAAACTAAGGAACCAACAAAAAATAATGAAGCACAAAGTCGCTTAAAGGAGAACTGTCTGCAAATGAAATCTGAATGAATGAAGTGTCGACATGTTAAACAGAAATACTTTATACAAATAAGGTACCTCATTGAGCCTTCTCTGCTTGCATAGCTCTATCAGTGACAGGCATGTTGTTTAGAATCTTGTATCAGATGAAGTACAATCTGATCAGTCTAACCCAAGATGTTGAACCCTGACAGTGATGTACAAAGACAGAAGGCACTTTATTTGTATTCTATTTAACATGTCTAGACTTGATGCAACATTTAAATTAAATACTTAATCTTTTTGCCAACAGTAGTCCTTAAAAAAAAATCTGTTACTTTTCAGGAAATACCTGCTTGTTACAAAATAAACGCAATCTATAGTTAAATGTCTGTGCGGTGAAGGTAGACAGGGATTTTTTGATTGGCACTATGCTCCATTTCCACCATAAATTACTTTTCTTTGAATCTGTCTACCTCTTACACACGGACAAAAACAAACCACTGTTAAAATCTTGTGTGACTACTTGCCGTGAACAACAGCCTTGTTAAAAACCGTAATATTTTTGAAGCTACACTGAGTGAATGAGTTGACTGAACCACAAGTCTGACTCACTAACATCTGTTGTTCAGAGGGCTAAAGTCAGAAAATTAGATTTGTTTCGTAGGATTTAATTATTTCGGAATTAATTGTTTTGGTAACCGAAAAATTATAGTTAGGGAAACCAGAGAAAGAATTAGAGATTTATCACAACATACAATACATGCAAATGAGTAGTAAAATCATCGACATAAACAATAAGGATCCATTGTTTTGAACACTATTTACAATGCAGAGAATGTAAATTACTGCGCCACCATTTATTGTAGGAATGCAATGCGAAAATCAATAATACCTTCCACATCTTCCCATTCATCCTCACTCTCATCCCCCGAGTCACTGCCTTTAACAGTGGCATCAGGAACGATCTTCTCCTCTAGAGTAAGCAGATCTCTGGTGGAAACAGAAAAGAGACAGAAAGATAAAGGTTCAGCTCATGGAAAAAGGAAAAACAGAAGTGCAAAGAGTTACCTGGCGCTAATCACACAAGCATGTGTAAATAAAAATATTAACTATGCAGAATAAATATTTGTTTTAAACATGTTAAATTGGCAGTAAACTTTACTCTTAACATTAATAGAAGCAAAAGTTAAAATCTTAGTGCCAGTACTTCGGAGTAAACCAGACGGGAGTTTTTGCAGGTACATGATGTTTACTCTGAGCTCTGCCTCTCAGCTGAGGCAGAGCTCATCTGATGTGGACATGGTCGCGTGAGCCAATCAGAGCAGAGGCTTGGCCTGCACGTCTGACAGAGAGACCTTCGTTTTACCATGCACCAACAGAGGGGATCTAGTTAATGTCCCCTTAGAAAATGGAGATCTCAAGTTTTGGGAGCCAGCTAAAAAATCTAGGAGCCAGACAACGGCACATAAACAAACACACGCAGTCACACACAGACACATAGTCTGTCACATATACATACAGAATAAAGGATCCTTTATTCTGATTTGGAGGACTAGGGTGAAAGTCCTCTCCGTGCACAATCCACTTCTGAGTGCGAAACCTGTTACACCTTGTTTTCTACATATATATACAAACACCCCCACACACACACACATCCAATCAGACACATATATACACACACACACACACACACATCCGGTCAGTCACATATATACACACAAACACATCCAGTCACACACATATATACACACACAAACACATCCAGTCAGACACATATATACACACACAAACACATCCGGTCAGTCACATATATACACACAAACACATCCAGTCACACACATATATACACACACAAACACATCCAGTCAGACACATATATACACACACAAACACGTCCAGTCACACACATATATACACACACACAAACACATCCAGTCAGACACATATACACACACACACACACAAACACATCCAGTCAGACACATATATACACACACAAACACGTCCAGTCACACACATATATACACACACACAAACACATCCAGTCAGACACATATACACACACACACACACAAACACATCCAGTCACACACATATATACACACACAAACACATCCAGTCAGACACATATATACACACACAAACACATCCAGTCAGACACATATATACACACACAAACACATCCAGTCAGACACATATATACACACAAACACGTCCAGTCACACACATACACACACACAAACACATCCAGTCACACATATATACAAGACACCAGGTCTGATTTCATGGCGACCAGGCGCCCGGGGTTATCCTCATACTAGAGCCACTCACGTGTTCACTTTATATTGAGTTCTGGGCTATGGGAGCTATCCACTATATATGAGTTGCAGCTAGGGCGATATGAGATAAACTCAGATAACGCGTATCTAAATTACTAACCTTATTTCTTGTTCAGTTTCCTCTTTCTTCACTTCTTGAACAGTTGCTGTCTTTGGTCTGGATGTTTTCTTTCCTGCGCAGACTCGGGGGTATGTTACAGAAGCTGACTTAGCGGTCTTTTTTGTGTTTCTGACACCTGGCACGGTGGGTTTGCTCTTTTTAGCTGGGACTTTGCTTTCCCCAAACACATCATCCTTGTCATCTGGAGGGTTCAAACCACAATGAAATGTTCAAACAAGAAACAATATTTTTCTATGTTTAAAAGCACTGTCAGATGTGGAGTAAGTAGAATGGGGGAAAGTTCAGTTTAGAAGTGTGTCCAAGAGCAATGCTCCTATCCAAAGGTAGACAATAGCCACAGTGGTGTACACCTAAGCACAACGGATGAGCTTGCACAAGGCAGCCAAGCACAACCAGAGGCATTCAAGCAGGCAAAAAAAAAAAACAGAGCACCTAAGGTGTGCAAGCTGAGCAGTATGCCCATGACAGAAAAGTGCAACTAAACACATTGCAAACACCTAGACTTAAAGGATCTCTCTGATCGGAGTCAGTTCTATAATTAAAAGAATATATGTGCATTTATTAAAATAAGCGTATCTGTACTCTTACATACATACTTATTACATAACTTCCACACAAATGTCAGGTTTGCAACTGATCCCCCCCAATCAACTCTCCAGCATTTAGCTGGGACCTGGTAGGAAAGAAAATCTCTCAAAGAGAACTATACTAAAGTGCCCATTGCACAGGAGTCTGCAATAGCATGTACTACAGAATATACCTGCACATAGAGACAGTTGGTGGAGCTTAAGGGAGTCTAGTCCCCAAACTAACTCTGGTGCAAAATGAAGATTACGGCTTTCACAGTGCACAGGCTTTTTTTCCCAGTGTGATTTTATGCAGGCATTCTGCATAAATCAAATTTTTAATATTTGACTCAAGCCCTCCCCCAGTGATTACTCTGCATGTTTACTAAAGGTGCAGCAGCACTGATTCTATAGACACTGAGGATGGTAAGTTTTGTTTAGTGTAGTCACTTCCTGTGCTACTGGATTGGAATACATTCTGTGGACTCTAAGTGACCGTGCTCTTGTACACAGTAGGATCAGTAGGAAGTGCGACGGATGAAATCACTAGAGAGACAGGAACTTCCATTAATCTGAATGAAATTATTCTCATTGGTTCCTGCACAAAAAAAAAAAAAATGAATAAAAAGGAAATTACTTTTACCCAGCTAGTGTGGGCAGTCCTTATTTCTTGCAAACTGCTGTAATTTCACAATTTCTTCTAGCTGTAAGTATTTTATATTTTAAGCAATGCAAAATGTAAGACATGCATTTTAAAGTACTTTGAAAGCACATTAATATGCATTAATATTTGGAAGATGCATTCTGGGCATCAGACCCTTTAAGGTAGAGCTGCTCTGGGACATAGTACGAAATTCAGAGTGACAGGGATGGCTGCTGGGGGTGGAAGGAGTAACACTGGGATACCCAGGCCCCCTGCATCCCCTCACCTTGTAACTCTGCAGCCAGGCTCGCATGCCTCTTCTTCACCGGCTGCTTCCGGGGCTTCTTGCTCCCAGCCTTAGCTTCCACCGATCCCCTGCGCTTCCCCATCCCTCCTGCCTCACATGCTATCAACCCACCGGAAGTGGCCAAACGTCAACAGCAGCGCGTCACTTCCGGCGCCCGGGGCTACCTGTCAACACAAAAGAGCAACACCTCCCACTCCGCTTCTGATTGGCTTATCCGCGCCGCCCACCTTGTATCCGATTGGCTGAATCCCCGTCTCTTCAGACGCGCGCCAGAGCCGCCTCGTTCATCTACTTCCGGTGCGCGGGGTTTTGAAGATGGCGGATGATGGAGAGCAGGTGAGAGGAAGCGGGAACCCGCGTGAGGTCTGCGGGGTTCGCGGGGGCCACAGTCTCCCGGTTACCTGGGCAGTGGATATTGGTCCAGGCAGGAGTACATTGTGGTGGTCTGTGGATAAAGAGCTGATGTGGTGCAGTCACCATGGCAACCAATGGCCTGTTCCTACTGCTCAATGGTCTAAAAGTGGTGCAGTCACCATGGCAACCAATGGCCTGTTCCTACTGCTCAATGGTCTAAAAGTGGTGCAGTCACCATGGCAACCAATGGCCTGTTCCTACTGCTCAATGGTCTAAAAGTGGTGCAGTCACCATGGCAACCAATGGCCTGTTCCTACTGCTCAATGGTCTAAAAGTGGTGCAGTCACCATGGCAACCAATGGCCTGTTCCTACTGCTCAATGGTCTAAAAGTGGTGCAGTCACCATGGCAACCAATGGCCTGTTCCTACTGCTCAATGGTCTAAAAGTGGTGCAGTCACCATGGCAACCAATGGCCTGTTCCTACTGCTCAATGGTCTAAAAGTGGTGCAGTCACCATGGCAACCAATGGCCTGTTCCTACTACTCCATGGTCTAAAAGTGGTGCAGTCACCATGACAACCAATGATCTGTTCCTACTGCTCTAAAAGTCACCATGGAAACCCGTCCCATGTCCTGCTTATTGTGCCCCCCTCTCCTAGCTACCTCTGCAGAAGCTCAGAGCCTCCCCAGCACTTTATATTCAGGGTTATTAGTCTCTGGTGGTGTTTTGCAGGTTACACACATGCCTGCACCCACTAAAGGGAAACACAAATCATTCTAGGTGTCCATTCCTTGTAAATAATGTCCATTATGGGGGTATTTAGAAATAAAGGATATTGCCTCAGGCTGGAGAGATTCACCTGTGTATAGCAGTCTCCTGACAAACCCCTGGATCATGCGCTCTGTTACTCCGGCATAAACCATGTTCCGAACACAGTGTATTAAACCTATAGTAACAGAAATCCTGGACAGGAAAAGTAATCTTAGAAACATTTTAATTTAAAGTCAGTTCAGTGTTTCTCTCATGTACATGGGGCACAAGGGTTGTAAATGATACTCAACATGAATATTTGCAGCTTGTTGATACAAGGAAAAATCTAAATTGTCGTTCACGGTTTATCCTGCACTGCTTTGTTACCGTATTATTGTATATGGTCAATGTAAACAAATAACCATGTATTTTCTCTAGCAACCAACCACAAACACTGTGGAGGAGCCCCTCGATCTGATCCGATTGAGTTTAGATGAACGGATTTACGTTAAGATGAGAAATGACCGAGAACTTAGGGGACGGCTGCATGTAAGTGTGGCTCTCTTGGAATGCTTCTAATATTTAGGACTCTGTAGAGAGAACGCACAAGGGTGTTGCAAATTTAAAGCCAAAGTAGTTGAGTTGGAAAAATGTGTTTTTAAATGGTTTCCAAACTGGTTTCCAATTGCATATCAAGCCACAGGTGATGTCATAAGCAGGTGACTCCACAGATGCATTTAAAACACATTTTCTCCTAATTTAGGAATGTTTAATTCTGCCATCACTATAGATCATTTTCAATCTTTTTTTTATTCTCTAGATTCACAGTACATCCAATGGTTAGGTGATACAGCCCCTTTAAGTTTGCAGTTCTCTCTGCCCTGGTTAAAGCCCTGACTTTCTGTGTGGTTGGTTATTAGTGTGTCCTTTTTGTAATGCAGGCCTATGACCAGCACTTGAATATGATACTGGGAGATGTTGAAGAGACTGTAACAACGATAGAGATTGATGAGGAAACATATGAAGAGATTTACAAGGTAATAGCTTCTCTATCAGGTTTTTTTCATACATTCACAGTAAAATGTCAATAGATCTCCTGGGGTCTCTGTAGTAAATCTAATTACATTTCATAAAAGTAAGAATGTTAAACATGTCAATACCATTGTGTTTATCAAGCATGTATGTGTGCAAGGTTGTCAATGGTTTATAATTGCTACATTGATGAAAGAGGGAAGTTTGTAATTCCCTTGTCAATTCCTACTGGGGCAGCGCAGGAATTCATTCCCTCTTCTCATATGTAACCTTTAGGTCCCAGGGATCTATTTTTTCAACAAACTCTTAATTTTGGAAAAGGTTTAATTTAAGGTGAAGTTGTTTAAGCATACACAGTATCCTAGGCATAAAGGCAGTTGAGTGGGATTTGCCTTAGTGAGGAGTCACTAACCGATTAGTCCAGCCCTGGCTATTATCCATAAAATAGTCTTCTATGGTCTAATTTGACCACTGATTGCTGAAGATCACATCGCATTACATCTTAACACTTTTTTTTTTTTTTTTTATTCCCCATCCCCTCTTTTGTTTCAGTCCACCAAGAGGAACATTCCCATGCTTTTTGTCAGAGGAGATGGTGTTGTTCTGGTAGCGCCCCCTTTAAGAGTTGGCTGATGCACCATTGAATAAATCGGGGGAGAGACGTCTGAACCTAGATCAAGAACTGTCCCTGGCTCCTTGAACAAATGTCTGCCTGGGCCGGGATTGTCGAGGACCTGTGTGGGTTTTGTTTTTGTTTTTCTTTGTGGCAGAATAATGCCACTATATTAGTTTTTATTCCATTTTTCTAAATCAGTCAACCTTTTTTTCTTTTTCCTGTGAAATAAGATCATCTTAAAACAGCTGTGTGTATGATCCAGGCCAGTCAAAAGGATGATACAGGTTTTACTGTATAAAACATACTTTTTTTTATTTACAATTAAAAGAAGCATTGGTGCTGAGTTTGCATCAGAATTTTGTCTGTCTTAAGTCACCCTACATACCCCCTCTACTAATCATATGTGGAAAGTGTCACTGTGATTGGCTGAGCTCTCCCTGTCACTGGAAAAGTGTTGCAGTCATTTTAATGGGATTACACTATCTAGATGTGGTTTGGATTGTGAAGGAACTAAAATGATATATACATTATATCAGCAGAAATGTAAGAAAATGCATAGGTTGAGAGGTGTCTCCGGTTTATGACATCACCCTGTGGTATGAAATGCAAAATACAGCTTTCCTAGTCATTCAGCGGGTGATGTCATCACCAGAAGACCCCACAGACACATTTAAGACACACTTTTCTTATCTATGTATCTTCTTTCAATTCTAATAGGACATGGCATAGATATTTTTTCTTCACTGTATAAACAATGCTTAGGCAAGGGAGTCTCTCTCATTTTTGCCTAGTATCAGTATTGAGATTATGAATGGAAGTGAACGTATGTGAAAAAGATATTGTGTATTTCACAGCTGTGTAATTTGATTACTCCATGTTGCTCTTTAGTTTAATTGATGCTGTAACCTCAGCTTTCCACATGTCAGAATCCCTATGTGCAAGATGTGGACTGTTGGAGAGCACTCTCCTGGGTAGGAAATGTTAGTTTTTTGTGCCAGTGGTATTTGTGTTAAAGGACAAACCTCCCCCCCCCCCCCCCCCTTCTTTGATGGAAGTAAAGGTCACAAAACATTTTCCTCCCCAAACAGCTCTGTCTCACAGCCAAGGCAGAGCTGGTGTGGCATACCCAATGCTAATCACACCAGGGTCTTGCTCCGCTCGTCTGATCAGGGTCTGTCAGATCCGGGGGTCTCTGTCTACTAAGAGAGCTTCGTTTTGCATGTGATCAGCAGCAAGGCTTTAATGTCCCTCTGCTGATGCCATGGAAAAATGATTCTCACTCGCTGCATTAGCAGAGAGGGAGGCAGTCACCAACCTGACCGTGCAACTGGTATGTACTATCAAAAGTACCTGTCTGTTTATCCTCACACTAGTGACAACTAAGTTTATTAATATTAGAAGCGCAAGTCTCAGCAGTCTGCGCTGCCGGTGGAGGAGTATTATAATGGTCGTTTCTCTGTCTGAAATGTATCTGGTTCAAACTCTCAACTCAATTCTCTGGCAGATAAATGGACGGAGTCTGTAATATTATCTCTTGTCAACAAGTATTAGACATCTTGTTTTGGTTCCAAGAAGCTATATTGAGGGCATCCTAAATCTACTTAAAACATTGATTAAGCCCGCTCCTTCTTCATCTTACCCTCCGGAATTTCAAATATTCCCTCCTTCCCTCCTTCATTAAACAGGTTATTGAAAATTCCTTTTTCATGGAGGTTGATTTTTGCAGCAGCCGAGGGTGATCAGGCAGTATCTGTAACAAAGGGTACGGCACAGCAGCAGGGGAAGTTCTGTATTAGGCACACACTGTCATGACCGTTATTTGTGTGGCTATTCTGAACACACATCACATGCTCTCATTAATTGTAATGTAGTATACAACATGAGATATACAATTCATCAAGAAATGTAAAATGCACCACATTCTTCATGCGTGGGGGGTGGGCAGCTGGTTCTGCTGGGTGAATACATTTTGAGAGCACTTCTTGGCGTCCGCTGAATTGCTTGGATCTGTATATATCGGTACGAATGTGTGGGAGGGAGGGGCTGATTAGAGTATGCGTGGGCTCATTCCTTGGAAGCCAAACTGTAACTGCATCTGAATTCTGAAAAAAAACCCATCTAATTATTATGAAATGACCTCAGCAAACTGCTTGCTGCTGGGATAATAGTATCTCTCTGATGGAAACACTTTTATATCGCTAATTGCAAACTGATCTATGTGTTCAAGTCACAGGTCATGTCCAAAGCCGCAGACACCACAGACCATTTTAACACCTATTTCTCTTATGTTATTTTAGATTTAAATATTAATAATCTTCCAAATGTGTTCTGTGAGACCTGCATAACAGAGGGATGGACCATGAGATTCTCATTAAGGGCTTTATACATGAGAGGGTTTTTGCTCTAAATCCCCCTGTCTTCCTCTGGTGCCCCTATACTTTCAAGGCGCTTATAATTTTACATGTGTATAAGTGAATCACAGCGCTCTTCAGCAAACAAACTATATAGTGTATTTGAAATGCGGTATATTATATATTAGATTTTGTAAATAAGTTGCATTAGTCAAAACGGCTGGTACCAAATTACATAACTAGCTCTTTTGGCCATAAAGTCACCTAAAAATGCCCCGCGCACTGCCACACCTTCAGCCATGCCCCTGAAAGCTCATCTACTTTGGCCTTAAGTTTGTAATGCCCTTCTCAATTCCCAGCATTTCCCTATTTTGTAAATAAAGCTCAGCTTCAGACTAGAGTCAGATATCTGCAGCGCTGGATAATATGTGAATTGCTTTGTTTTTCAATGTGCATTTTTGACTTGTGTTGGCCCCGTGTGACCCCTCTCATATCTCCATCTGCAGCACATGCAGATCTGGATTTTATAGTGTGGGCACTTGTACCATATGAGCTTACTGAGCCAGGAATTGGCTTAACCCAAGGGCTCAGCATAAACAGAACAGACTTGTTATATAATATCCCTGGCACTCCTACATGTGCTAGATTGTGTGTTAAAGAGGAAGGATCCCTAGAATACAAATCAGGTTGTTAATAATCCATAACAACATACTGAAGTATTTTTTTTATATAATTGTTTTGACTGTTTTTTATTTTTTATTAATGATTCTTTCTATTGAAAGAACAATCTACTTTTTTCCACACTTGTAATGTTATTTTTGTTTTCCTTTAGAAATTACTCGGATCTAAATGTGTTATTTTATAATCTACGTTTCTTTCATGCTGGTGCTGTTGTCACCAGACGGGAAGTTCATACGTAACAGCCTGGCCCTTTGAATACCCTAAATCCTATGACATATACAATATCCCTGTATATAACTCTGTTTACGGTGTAGTCACTGTATAAGTAAAAGTTGAATCCGTTCAAGTATGGCACTACAGTTGCCAGCAGCAGGCTTTGTATACCGCAGATCCCTTGCTCAGTCCTGACTGTACTATCAGTAATTATCAGTACGTGGTATCAGGCATGTGTGAATTAATTGCTTTTATAAATCGAGTAACAGAGGCTTTATAAACACATCTGTACACACCAGAAGACTTGCTCTTCCTACACAAATCCTAATGTTGCAGTGCTACCACCGCTGCAAGGGACCTGCTGAAAAGGTTCATAATGATCACCTTTTTGCCTCTATAACCATTTCTGGATAAATTTGCATGTATCACGTGTGTGTTTTAATCCCTTTATGGCACCAGGGGGCGCTCTGTCCTGTGTAAGGTAGAAGTAAAGGACATTGAGTCCCATACTTTACTGGGAGTTTTGCAATCACCCTTTCGTTTCCCTTTTCTTGTCCTGGGTACACTCTATTAAGGCCGTGTACGTTGTTTAATGCAGTATTTCCAAATCATTCTATCAATCCCGCATGAATTGGGGATGAATCCGAAGGTCTTCCCTCCAGGCAGAATGAGTAGCTCTTTTGCTGGCTGCACCCAGACATCATCCACTTACATAACATGGTTTGCACTTAGGGGGCCATCTCTCTGTTGCTTTTCCAGTTGCGCTTGGTTGAGAGTTATGGGAGTTCTAAATTATTTGAAAACAAATCTTGTTCTCTCTTACCAGCAACTAAAAGACCAAACAGAAATCGGATCTTGTTTAAAAAAAGAAAGAAAAAAAAAAAAAAAGCAACCGTGGAAACACAGATCCAATGATATGTTTGTTGGAGAAATGAGAAGAATTTGAGCGCAAGCCTTTGAGACCACTGTAGGCTTCTTCTTCAGACATGGTATTAAAGCTAGATTTCAGCTCACGTAGACTATTTCAAATATATACTGTATGTGTCAATTCTAAGAAATGACTTTTTTTTCTTTAATGGGGCCAGCAAGTTGTATTTTATTACATACAGGGGGCTGACATTTTATTTGTCACATGTGAGCTGTTTCTGGTCAGTAACCACCATTTCAATTCTAGCTTCTGGCTCTCGCTCGTTTCTCCATATAGCGGGGGGGTTGTAACTGCTTTAGCGCCCCCACAGTGAGCGGAGCCCAGTCTGTCTGTTGTTAAGCTGTATTTGTCCTTGTGGAGGAAGTAGCAGATTTATCTCACCACCTTAGATTAGTTCAGTCAATGATTTACTGTAAATATCAGTCCTCATTCTGATAACCCACTCATCAAAATATTTACCCTCACTACTGTTTCCCTTGACATTAGCAAAGTTTAGTCAGGCCGCCAGCAAATGAAACGAATGCGGTGTAACTTTGTAAAGAAAACATTTCACAAGTTTAAACATTGATACCAGAATATATGATTTCCAGGAGCCTTGGTTAATCATTTTTACTGCATTGTACACTCTTTTATATTGTCTCCCTGGTTGCACTGTGCCATTAAAGGGATAGTCTAGTCCCCAAACTCAATTTGGTGCAAGAGGAAGATTAGTGCTTGTATAGTACACAGGCTTTTTTCCCCATTGTGATTATGACATTTTTAATATTTGACTCAAGCCGTCCCCCGTGATTACTCTGCATGTTTACTGCAGGTGCAGCAGCAACTATTATACAGACACTGAGGATGTAAAGGTTTGTTTCATTTAGTCACTTCCTGTGCTCCTTGAATAGAAATACATTGTGTGGACTAGTAATACAGGGACTGTAATAGTCTTGCTCCTGTACACAGTAGGATCCCTTAAAAGTACAACACATTGTCTGATAACATCACTAGAAAGACAGGAAATTCCATGAATTTGAATGAAATTACTCTCATTGGTTCCTGCAGCAAAAACAAAACAAAAAAACAAGTGGAAATGCTTTTTAGCTAGTGTGCGCAGTCCTGGTTTCTTGCAAACTGCTATAATTTCACAATGTCATCTAGCTGTAAGTATTTAAAATTGTAAGCAATGCAAAATGTAAAACATGTGCTTTCAAAGTACTTTAATATTTAAAAGTACAATTTATATGCATTTCAGACGATGCATTTTGGGCGTCAGACAGTCCCTTTAATACACATTGTGCTGTTTAATTCCCAGTTTAACATGCCATGTCTTGGGTGGGTATTAGAAGCCATACCTTTTCTGGGGGTATTTATGCCTGGTGGACATTTCACTTTCTATTTGGGGATTTTTATCAAACAGGAGTTGGCTATCGGGACAAAAGGCAGTGTCTTTTGAATATTATTATTTCCTAAGGGACCTTTCCAGCCTAAATAAAACCGAGCCAATTGATGCAAATTAAATCTGAGAGGGTCGACTCAGTATAGAACAATCTTACCTGTAATAGGGCCAGGCCATCAGGAGCAGTGTGGAACATTAACATAGGTATACTTTAAAAAAAAAAATGTAGGTGGGGTGGGCAGTGATTCCGGCCTGCTGCTAAATAAACCCCTCGTGAAGTGCAAGCTCTGTGTTACACTCTCCAGCCTGCTGCTATACCCCGTGAAGTGCAAGCTCTGTGTTACACTCTCCAGCCTGCTGCTACACCCCGTGAAGTGCAACCTCTGTGTTGCACTCTCCAGCCTGCTGCTACACCCCGTGAAGTGCAACCTCTGTGTTGCACTCTCCAGCCTGCTGCTATGCCCTGTGAAGTGCAAGCTCTGTGTTACACTCTCCAGCCTGCTGCTACACCCCGTGAAGTGCAAGCTCTGTGTTACACTCTCCAGCCTGCTGCTATGCCCTGTGAAGTGCAAGCTCTGTATTACACTCTCCAGCCTGCTGCTAAACCCTGTGAAGTGCAAGCTCTGTGTTACACTCTCCAGCCTGCTGCTATACCCAGTGAAGTGCAAGCTCTGTGTTACACTCTCCAGCCTGCTGCAACACCTCGTGAAGTGCAAGCTCTGTGTTACACTCTCCAGCCTGCTGCTATACCCAGTGAAGTGCAAGCTCTGTGCTCCAGTTTGAGGGCCAGTCACCTGCCTGCTGAAATCTCTCTTTAGATAAAGACATTGTCATTCATGTGGCTTAACGTATAGGACTGTGCTGGTTTTGGGTGAAGTTCTCCCCCCATGTGGGTTCCCCGGCCACAGTGTGGCAGATCATTTGACTGCATCATGTTAACGAGAAACAAAACCGATCACTTCCAGCTGTAATTAAGAGGAGGAGGATCTGTTTATAAGATCTATTCCCAGGGTTTATCACAGGTGACCATATCCTCTTCTATATAAATGACCTTTATCCTCCCCTATCCTGGCTCCTTTATCCTCCCCTATCCTGGCTCCTTTATCCTCCCCTATCCTGGCTCCTTTATCCTCCCTTATCCTGGCTCCTTTATCCTCCCCTATCCTGGCTCCTTTATCCTCCCCTATCCTGGCTCCTTTATCCTCCCCTATCCTGGCTCCTTTTATCCTCCCCTATCCTGGCTCCTTTATCCTCCCCTATCCTGGCTCCTTTATCCTCCCCTATCCTGGCTCCTTTATCCTCCCCTATCCTGGCTCCTTTATCCTCCCCTATCCTGGCTCCTTTTATCCTCCCCTATCCTGGCTCCTTTATCCTCCCCTATCCTGGCTCCTTTATCCTCTCCTATCCTGGCTCCTTTATCCTCCCCTATCCTGGCTCCTTTATCCTCTCCTATCCTGGCTCCTTTATCCTCCCCTATCCTGGCTCCTTTATCCTCCCCTATCCTGGCTCCTTTATCCTCCCCTATCCTGGCTCCTTTATCCTCCCCTATCCTGGCTCCTTTATCCTCCCCTATCCTGGCTCCTTTATCCTCTCCTATCCTGGCTCCTTTATCCTCCCCTATCCTGGCTCCTTTATTCTCCCCTATCCTGGCTCCTTTATCCTCTCCTATCCTGGCTCCTTTATTCTCCCCTATCCTGGCTCATTTATCCTCCCCTATCCTGGCTCCTTTTATCCTCCCCTATCCTGGCTCCTTTATCCTCCCCTATCCTGGATCCTTTATCCTCCCCTATCCGGGCTCCTTTATCCTCCCCTATCCTGGCTCATTTATCCTCTATCCTGGCTCCTTTATCCTCCCCTATCCTGGCTCCTTTTATCCTCCCCTATCCTGGCTCCTTTATCCTCCCCTATCCTGGATCCTTTATCCTCCCCTATCCTGGCTCCTTTATCCTCCCCTATCCTGGCTCCTTTTATCCTCCCCTATCCTGGCTCCTTTTATCCTCCCCTATCCTGGCTCATTTATCCTCTATCCTGGCTCCTTTATCCTCCCCTATCCTGGCTCCTTTATCCTCCCCTATCCTGGCTCCTTTATCCTCCCCTATCCTGGCTCCTTTATCCTCCCCTATCCTGGCTCCTTTATCCTCCCCTATCCTGGCTCCTTTATTGTTTTACATCGAGCTCTATTAAAGCACCATTTATCTGTCTTTATCTGACATTATTGTGTCTGATTCCCCAAGCTGTGGATATGTATCAAGCCTGGGAATAAGAAATGTCCACCCTGTAGGGATATATAGTTGATTGGATTTTGTGCGCAGCCAATAGGAGGCAGTAGTGAAGCGATCCTGTTGCATTGTGGGATATCCTGGATGTCCTTGGGACAGTTATCCGTACTCATGTAATGACAGGTATGGTTTCCAGCTGCTCCTAATCGTTTAATTCGTATTTGTGGTGGATTTGCCAGTGTAAGCCGTACACCAATACACATGTGATCATCACAGATTCCCATCTCACCTTCACAGAGCTACAACTGCCCTTGTGTCCTAATGAAAATAGTGACTCCTTACCTCTGTATAACACTCTCAATAGTGACTCCTTACCTCTGTATAATACTCTCAATAGTGACTCGTTACCTCTGTATAACACTCTCAATAGTGACTCATTACCTCTGTATAACACTCTCAATAGTGACTCCTTACCTCTGTATAACGCTCTCAGTAGTGACTCATTACCTCTGTATAACACTCTCAGTAGTGACTCATTACCTCTGTATAACACTCTCAATAGTGACTCATTACCTCTGTATAACGCTCTCAACCTTGTTTGTGACATGTATCAGAGAGCAATACGTGTAACCCTAAAATACAAAAAGTGAGTGTGCTAATGTGAGCCAAAATAGTAGTCACCACCAATATATGTGAGTATATATACAATATATGTGCAATATATAGGTATAAACAAGATGTTTATAATATTAGATGCACCCATGTAGCTCTCCAATGGTCAGTATATCTGTACATAAAAGAGAGAAACAAAAAAATATATACAAAGTGCAATATGTTTTAACAGATATATACCATGCCTGATAGGTGGTGTATGTTCAGTTGTGTAATGATATTCCAGAAAAATATGCCACATCTGTCCTCCAAGCGAATATACTGAAAACAGAAAATAGAAATGTTTCTATAGTATCTTACATAGGGATAGCAAATCTACATTCAGCAATGGAACCAGTCTATATTAACACAAAGTACACAACAATATACGTAGTAGCAGCAGCAGCAAGGTGTAAGACATAAAAATGCTGGACGCGTTTTCGCAGGTCCCTGACCCTCTGTGCCCCTCCTGCCTCCTCTGTGCCCCTACCTCCTCTGTGCCCCTCCTGCCTCCTCTGTGCCCCTACCTCCTCTGTGCCCCTCCTGCCTCCTCTGTGCCCCTACCTCCTCTGTGCCCCTCCTGCCTCCTCTGTGCCCCTACCTCCTCTGTGCCCCTCCTGCCTCCTCTGTGCCCCTCCTGCCTCCTCTGTGCCCCTACCTCCTCTGTGACTCCTGCCTCCTCTGTGCCCCTCCTGCCTCCTCTGTGCCCCTGCCTCCTCTGTGCCCCTCCTGCCTCCTCTTTGCCCCTACCTCCCCTGTGCCCCTCCTGCCTCCTCTGTGCCCCTACCTCCCCTGTTCCCCTGCCTCCTCTGTGCCCCTCCTGCCTCCTCTGTTCCCCTGCCTCCTCTGTGCCCCTCCTGCCTCCTCTGTGCCCCTACCTCCTCTGTGACTCCTGCCTCCTCTGTGCCCCTCCTGCCTCCTCTGTGCCCCTGCCTCCTCTGCGCCCCTCCTGCCTCCTCTGTGCCCCTGCCTCCTCTGTGCCCCTGCCTCCTCTGTGCCCCTCCTGCCTCCTCTGTGCCCCTGCCTCCCCTGTGACCCCTCCCTCCTGCCTCCTCTGTGCCCCTGCCTCCTCTGCGCCCCTCCTGCCTCCTCTGTGCCCCTGCCTCCTCTGTGCCCCTCCTGCCTCCCCTGTGCCCCTGCCTCCTCTGTGCCCCTCCTGCCTCCCCTGTGCCCCTGCCTCCTCTGTGCCCCTCCTGCCTCCTCTGTGACCCCTCCCTCCTGCCTCCTCTATGCCCCTCCTGCCTCCTCTGGGCCCCTCCTGCCTCCTCTGTGCCCCTGCCTCCCCTGTGACCCCTGCCTCCTCTGTGCCCCTCCTGTCTCCACTGTGCCCCTCCTGCCTCCTCTGTGCCCCTCCTGCCTCCTCTGTGCCCCTCCTGCCTCCTCTGTGCCCCTCCTGCCTCCTCTATGCCCCTCCTGCCTCCTCTGGGCCCCTCCTGCCTCCTCTGTGCCCCTGCCTCCCCTGTGACCCCTGCCTCCTCTGTGCCCCTCCTGTCTCCACTGTGCCCCTCCTGCCTCCTCTGTGCCCCTCCTGCCTCCTCTGTGCCCCTCCTGCCTCCTCTGTGCCCCTGCCTCCTCAGTGCGCTGCACCACTTGAGTACCAATATGGCAGCCCCCACCCACTGCCTCTCCAAAATGCTGCATGTTACATCGGTGTATGATTAATAAACATATGTCATGCTCTTTACATGAAGGAATAATCTGATTAGAAATCCCTGTTTAACGTACACTGGTGAGAGCAGCCGTGATAACCACCTGTACTGCTATTTGGGTTATTTCCTCCTAGGAGACTTGTTTGTAATTTACTTTCCTCCTTGTTGCTTTAAACTCCCGTAGATGTTGTTATATATATATATATATATAATATGTTGTATTATCGCTATATTTGCGCGGTGCCCTGATAACCGACTTGTTATTTTGCCTGATCCAAAAGGTAAACAATAGTGCAAGCCGCTCTCCATCTATCTCTCCTTAACACAGACTAATCCTAATGCATTGTGTCAGGTGTACTGTACTGAGCGGTGCTACCTTCCTTAATGGATCAGATTAGCAGAGTTAATGAATTATTTTTAGGCTGCAAATCTCAAGATGTGAAAGGGTTTTTTTGTTTCTGTCTGAGAACCAATTGCTGGTGAAATGTCTTGACTGGCTTAGCAAACAGCACTGAGAAAACCAATCTCACCTGCCAGAAAGAGCCAACGTATTTACCATACACATCGGAGAGGCAGCCAATGAACACCAAGGGCTAGCTACACACACGCAGTGCACGGAAACTTCCCGTCTCCTTAAATTAAAGTGTAACAGATTTATTGCTGCTCCTATAGCAACAGCCCCGCCGATCTCTCCAAGCTCCTCCTCCTTATTGGAATGTCACTATAGCAACAGCCCCGCCTATCTCTCCAAGCTCCTCCTCCTTATTGGAATGTCACTATAGCAACAGCCCCGCCTATCTCTCCAAGCTCCTCCTCCTTATTGGAATGTCACTATAGCAACAGCCCCGCCTATCTCTCCAAGCTCCTCCTCCTTATTGGAATGTCACTATAGCAACAGCCCCGCCGATCTCTCCAAGCTCCTCCTCCTTATTGGAATGTCACTATAGCAACAGCCCCGCCTATCTCTCCAAGCTCCTCCTCCTTATTGGAATGTCACTATAGCAACAGCCCCGCCTATCTCTCCAAGCTCCTCCTCCTTATTGGAATGCCACTGCATTTAGAAGCCCCGCCTATCTCTCCAAGCTCCTCCTTATTGGAATGTCACCGAATTTATAAGGCTATCCTAGATATAAGATACGGCCAGGGTCTAATGAAAGGATACAGATTATTATTATTATTATTATGGGCCGAAGGATTCTTATCTGACAGTGACACATTCTATGTTTCTATGTAATAAAGTAACAATATGTAACTGGGGGAGGGGTGGGGGGTTTGTCGAGCCCTGGTCTCTATTATTATTATAGAAATGATTTACAGTAAAATGCTCACAAAAAAATATCTGACTTAATGGTACTCATTTTGCTGATCTTAAAAAGAATGAAAGGTGCTGTTGATCCCACAAGGGATCTTACCTAATGATTAAACAGGGTGTGCAGTTTCATCTTCTTACAGGGTTCTTGGCTGGAATTGGCTTACACCCCCCCCCCCCCCCCCCTCCTCCCATCATCACATTAATAGACCCTGATGTTTTTAAGCTGATTCTGCACATTCCTTGACATTTCGCTTTAATGAGCTCTAATGTTTTTTACGCAGAAACAATTAGGAAAGATTAGCCAATGAATTCTTTGGCAGGTCCAACAAAATCCTCCATCCTAAGAAAGCCAGCAGGAGGAGGTATCCTGAAAATGGCTGGATTAGCAATCCTCCACTGACCAAGCTCGGAGTTTGTACTCGTCCGTGACCCACAATGAACACCTGGGAAACCTGTGGCTATTGCTGTAAACGCTTCATGGTATCTGAGATTCTTTTATATACTTTTCAGTTCATCATGTGATGTGCCTGCGTCCTTTCTGCAGCTAACTACAGCTTGATTCTATTCAGCGCTCCATTTGAGGGAATGTTAATTCCAGTACTTTCCAGTTGTAGGAAAGGAAGCCAACTTATTTTATTGCCTATTGGTCCTTTAAAGGACAACTGTCGACATAAAATACATTTGTTTAATTGGACGGTTATATAAAATTTAGGCATTTCAAAGAGAAATGCTTTAATGAAATAATACAAATAAAGTACCTTTATTGAGCCATCTTTACTTGTATAGCTGTAACAGGGGGTGGACAAGTTGTTTAGAATCTTTGCTCTGTATAGCTCTCTCAGGGGGCGGACAAGTTGTTTAGAATCTTTGCTCTGTATAGCTCTCTCAGGGGGCGGACAAGTTGTTTAGAATCTTTGCTTTGTATAGCTCTATCAGGGGTGGACATGTTGTTTAGAATCTTTGCTCTGTATAGCTCTATCAGGGGCGGACATGTTGTTTAGAATCTTTGCTCTGTATAGCTCTATCAGGGACGGACATGTTGTTTAAAATCTTTACTCTGTATAGCTCTATCAGGGGTTGACATGTTGTTTAGAATCTTTGCTCTGTATAGCTCTATCAGGGGACAGACATGTTGCTTAGAATCTTTGCTCTGTATAGCTCTATCAGGGGGTGGACATGTTGTTTAGAATCTTTGCTCTGTATAGCTCTATCAGGGGGCGGACATGTTGTTTAGAATCTTTGCTCTGTATAGCTCTATCAGGGGACGGACATGTTAATTAGAATATTTGCTCATTCCCTAGTTTCGGCTCCTGCTACCCTCTCTGCTGTTCTCGTATTCCTGGTTTGCACTCAGTTTTGGAGATGTGCAGTGAGTAGATTCGCTCTGTCCAGAGGATGCTTGTCTGCGATTGTCACAGCAGCTGACAGTACGTCACATGTCCCCTGAGCAGCTGTCAGTCCTGAGGAATCTGATGAGGGAGAATGGAAAAGTACTGGGCGTTCATTCATATACAATGCACCCGATTAACCCCTACCTGTCTCTCTTTGATCTAATTCGCTCCAAGCATGGTTCTGCTTTCACAAAGGTATATTAATTATAAAATGTTTTTGTTTTTGTTGTAGCATGTTTTTCTAGTGGTGATACTGTGCTTATATCTCTTGCTGAAGAATGCAATGTTCAAAAGTTATTTGGATTCACAAGTGCTCGAACTTTGGTTCACATTGTGCCCAGTAGGCTATATGGGCAGAATCCCCTACCCTCACAGTAAAGTAATACTTCCAGTCATTAACTTTTACACCTTTGCTGCTCTAATGTAAGACTATGTCCTCTTGTTGTGGTGGTTAATTCTTATTATAAATATACTATATCATATCCCCCCTTTTCATCTTTCTTTCAAGCTATACATTTATCAGACTAGAAAATATAAAAGGCAGTAAAATGCGTGCACGAAGCTGATAGATGAAACGCGTGGTGCATGCTGACGTCATTACGGGGCACAGCTAGTCACAACACAGAACTCAAGAACACAGAACACTTTGATATATGTAAGAATTAATGTTGTATTTATTTTAATTAAATATCTTGGTCTTAGAATTTAGTGACCTATCTAGTGATTAATGATCTTTACCACGAAATGCGTAGGGGAAAGTTATATTATCTCACTCCCTGCCTCCTGTTCGGACTGCACAAATGAATCAACTTTAACTGACCTGCTTTTTTCCTTAGGTGAATGCTAATCCATCCATAGACATCTTTATACAATGCACATCTTGTCAGAATACCTTTCACATTAACAAGACTTTCCCTAATGTCATACATTTTGTAAGGCTCTATGTATAATACAAAATAGCTGGTGTTTGAGAGTTAACTGTAGAAACTTGTTGAATTGAAAGATTGCTTCAAGTGTAGGCATTTTAAATAGAAATGCTTTAATGAGAGGATGCTAATAATGTACCTTATTGAGCCCTCTGCTCCTAATCAATCTAGCAGGGGGCAGACATGTTGTTTAGAATTTTGAGTCAGATGAAGGAAGAGCTGACTGATCTGATCCAAGATTCTAAACAACATGTCCGCCCCCTGGTAGAACTATTTGGAGCAAAAAGGGATAAATAAATGACATTATTTGTATTCTTTTATTAAATAATTTCTATATAAACCAATATACACTTGCAATCTTTTAATTTAACATAAGCTATTTTTTTTTGCTACAGTTTTCTTTTAAAGCCAGGAAATTGCAGCTAGTTCATAACACCATAGATTCTGTCCAAGTTTTGTATATTGAACTCTGAAATGCACGTTGGGTAACACAAGGGGGATTGTCCAAAGATTACAAGGTCAATCAAGGACTATACACAGGGTCAGTGGGTTTTCTTATTGATCCTAGAAAGAATAAATAATTATAGGAGATTTTTTTGTTGTCTCATTTAGTTTTTGTGAGTCAAAATTACATTCTGTTTATATCTTTTATCATCAAAATGAAATCCAAATTAGATAAATAATGGGCTTCTTTGTTTTGAGTTGCTCAATTTAATAAGAAAGAAATGTTGGTATAAATATGGCATGTTAGCAATTCACTAAGATCCAGAAAGAACCTGGATAAAGAAAGTTACACTGCTCGAAATGAAGTTATTTGTTAAAGTATAAGTATGTTTCTTTGAAATAAATCAAATACAAAGGAGCTTTCAAAAGAAACATTACAGGGTCTACTCAATAAGGAGAGAATTTCCAACAATAAGGCCAGGATATCCGAGTTGGAAAGATTCTTCCATTGGGGAACTTTTCCAACTTTGCTTTATAGACCTTAGGTTTGAAATTCCCTTGTCAATTCCCTCTTGCATAAATCCCAGAGTTTTAAAACTCACACGCAGGGATTGTTTTTCTATCTATTTTACAAGAGACTGATTATTTTGTGAATGATTTAACATATGTTACATGTCCGTACTAAACGAGTGTTTTTTTAAAGAATAAATCCTGTCTCTGCACTGTCTCAGAAATGAGTATTCTGCTGGCTTTTTTAATCTCGTAAAAGACATAAAAGCACATTGACACCGATCCTTCCTCCTCCTGAATTGCCTTTAATGTTGTGATGTCATTTTCTGACCAATAAAGATCTCAGTTCTTTGCAGATTGTTTATGTTCAGAGATTGTATGTCTTTTTGGGCACAAATTAAATCTATTCTACGCCCTGTGTTACTGCGATAGAACAGCTGCACCTACTCCGCAGATTCAATAACTTCCACATACGAGTGACACTGGACATAAACTTTATCAAATGCCCATGACTGTGCTGTAACGAATGTTATATATATTTTCATTTTAAAATGATGTATATATTGTGGATGCAAATTGGGCAATCTGGATCAACCACCTTTATAACTCATTGGTGGGCCTGTGTGTCAATCATGTTAGATGGAAGGGAGGAAAGTGGGAATGGGAATTAAAATGTCAACATGTATGCAAATGTGAACAGGCAGGTAGGATGATACGGTAGTAGGAGGGAGCAGGCAGACAGTGAGACAGACACAAGATGCCGGCGCTGTAGTAGAAGAAGGTGTACAGAACGTTCTGAAGATTTATAGGTAAGCTGTTGGTTACATTAGACCAAGATAAAAGTTAAGCATTATCAGAAGCCTTTATATGGCACATTTTGATTTTAAGGCTTTAAAGTTTTACAAAATAATATGAATTTGAGATTTTTGTAGCACTTTTATTTGCTTATTTTATTACCCATATCTGATAACTCTCTGATCATGTGGAGCTCCTGACACATGTGCTTTATGTTTCTGGTGCTGGTGTAGACAGTGTAATTCTCCTGTTGACAAGGAACATTTCTAGGGGACAGAATGAGGTCTATTTATGGCCACAAGGACAATGTGACTACGTCCTTCTCAGTGCCGAATCCAAAAGGCATTCACCTCTGCAGGGTCTCGCAGCCCACGTCGTCTGTGGTTAAGATGTGACTTTCAGCAGGTTCCAGATTGGAACCTGAGAGCTCGCCTCCCCTGCCTGCCATTGTCCAAACGTGGAGTTAGGAGCCACCATTAACTTCCACGTCATACGGCTGTGTGCCACGGCAGCGAGAGTCATCCAATGCCAAACTGAGTTCTGAATGACAGCTAGAGCCTGCGTGAACAATCATGCACGTTATATGACATGTCCGACCTTCAAAGCAATAAATCACACAAAATGACTGTGGGGAAACATTGCTCATAGTGTGAATGTATTAAAGGGCCTCTGTCAGTGTACACATTGCTTATAGTGTGAATGTATTAAAGGGCCTCTGTCAGTGTACACATTGCTTATAGTGTGAATGTATTAAAGGGCCTCTGTCAGTGTACACATTGCTCATAGTGTGAATGTATTAAAGGGGCTCTGTCAGTGTACACATTGCTCATAGTGTGAATGTATTAAAGGGCCTCTGTCAGTGTACACATTGCTCATAGTGTGAATGTATTAAAGGGCCTCTGTCAGTGTACACATTGCTTATAGTGTGAATGTATTAAAGGGCCTCTGTCAGTGTACACATTGCTTATAGTGTGAATGTATTAAAGGGCCTCTGTCAGTGTACACATTGCTTATAGTGTGAATGCATTAAAGGGCCTCTGTCAGTGTACACATCGCTCATAGTGTGAATGTATTAAAGGGCCTCTGTCAGTGTACACATCGCTTATAGTGTGAATGTATTAAAGGGCCTCTGTCAGTGTACACATTGCTTATAGTGTGAATGTATTAAAAGGCCTCTGTCAGTGTACACATTGCTTATAGTGTGAATGTATTAAAGGGTCTCTGTCAGTGTACACATTGCTTATAGTGTGAATGTATTAAAGGGCCTCTGTCAGTGTACACATTGCTTATAGTGTGAATGTATTAAAGGGCCTCTGTCAGTGTACACATCGCTTATAGTGTGAATGTATTAAAGGGCCTCTGTCAGTGTACACATCGCTTATAGTGTGAATGTATTAAAGGGCCTCTGTCAGTGTACACATTGCTTATAGTGTGAATGTATTAAAGGGTCTCTGTCAGTGTACACATTGCTTATAGTGTGAATGTATTAAAGGGCCTCTGTCAGTGTACACATTGCTTATAGTGTGAATGTATTAAAGGGCCTCTGTCAGTGTACACATTGCTTATAGTGTGAATGTATAGAATAAAACATGGTGCAATATGTTTGCTGTAGTCACCCATGGAAGGATCTCCTGGACACACTTGGCACATCGATTGCTGACAGTCATGTTTATACACTACAGCCATCAGAAAATGAGTCTCCCTTTAAGTTATCTTCAGTGCCAAATCCCTTTAGTTTATTGTAATCTGCGCCGTCGTCCTCGTGGGGTCACACACAGCTTCCCCCAGGGATTTAACAGGTGGGAATTAATAGCATGGAGGAATCTGTGTCTTCTTTCCACCATATCACCAGATTGATAATATTTTCCTCTCATCGTCAGATGAGTTGTAATACACATGTGACTGTTCAGAGGGCGTCAGACGATCCTAACCTGGGATTCAAAAAACATGCTTGGGACTATTGTACAGTCATGTCTGCTGTCATGTGCGGCGGATTCTGCACATTTCTGTCCTTCCTGTTTGTTTAATTGCTGATCTGGATCTTTGTCATCATTTCCTATTCCAATGAAAAGCTAAACGTATTGAATAAATCATACTGGGGTTGGCCGGATCTTATCAGTTCTACATTTAATTCAGACATTAAGTTGGAACCAGATAATAATGTTAACTCATTAATGAAGTATCTGAATGTTCCCGACTCTCCCAATGACCTCTATCACTCTCCTCCCACTTCGGTATTTACCTTGCTTGTACCTGCATTGGGAGGATCCCTGGCACCGGGCTTGGAAGGAGACAGATTTGAGTTGCATAGCTACTTGTGCACACTGGACTCCCCCCCCCCTAAACTCCCAGATAGGTTTTCACCTGGTGGGGCATACAGGTAGAGTCTCCAGAGTAAACCTGCAAAGCTCCTCTCATAGACTGGTCATTAGAGCTTACACAATACACGTGATCATGTAGGAGCTTAGCGAAAGAGATCTGTAGCAGGGAACTGTACAATGGCACAAGTGTTCCTGCTCTACACACAGTGTATGAGTCCGTCTGTCCTCCTGGGGTATTTATTATCCTGTAAAAACAGCAGAGTTTTCTTGAGTGAAGTGCGCATGCCAAAACGGCTGACAAATAGCTGGAGCGAAGTGCGCATGCCAAAACGGCTGACAAATAGCTGGAGCGAAGTGCGCATGCCAAAACGGCTGACAAATAGCTGGAGCGAAGTGCGCATGCCAAAACGGCTGACAAATAGCTGGAGCGAAGTGCGCATGCCAAAACGGCTGACAAATAGCTGGAGCGAAGTGCGCATGCCAAAACGGCTGACAAATAGCTGGAGCGAAGTGCGCATGCCAAAACGGCTGACAAATAGCTGGAGCGAAGTGCGCATGCCAAAACGGCTGACAAATAGCTGGAGCGAAGTGCGCATGCCAAAACGGCTAACAAATAGCTGGAGCGAAGTGCGCATGCCAAAACGGCTGACAAATAGCTGGAGCGAAGTGCGCATGCCAAAACGGCTGACAAATAGCTGGAGCGAAGTGCGCATGCCAAAACGGCTGACAAATAGCTGGAGCGAAGTGCGCATGCCATAACGGCTAACAAATAGCTCGATCACCGGCAGCTGCCTTGCTTCCCCGGGTCTTTGCCCGGTCTGGCCTGTGACAGTCTCTCTGTTAGTGCAGACCTTAACAAGGTTCAGAGCCTGATCAGGTGAGTGGGGCTAGCCCCCGCTCTGATTGGCTGTGCACACCAGCCTCCACACCAGCTCAGCCTCAGCTGTGAGACAGAGCAGAGAGTAAGCCCGCATGTGTCTATTAAGATACATGTCTGGTTTACCTGGGGGAAAGAGACACATTTAATTGTGCTTTAAATCAAAGTACAGTAAGGTGCGGAGATCTGTTCAGGTCAGTCCACCTGCAAGATTAATTATAAAATCTGATCCCCAGTGGCTTGGGGCTAAGTGGGATCTATCGACGGATCCTTGAGATGGCCCTCCTGATACGTGGGAACGTCCCATCCCTTGGTAAACACAGTAAGAGCGCCTTACACCTGGAGCCTGGCTGGATTCCTGCTTTTGTGGTCACTTGTTTCAGATTTATGACTTATTTGGAATAGCATGATAACACCCAGAGTCACCGTATGAACAAAACATTTTTATTTTTTGTTCCGGGAACATCTTGGTGATCACATGGATTACAAGGTACTTCAATAACGCAATGGGTACAGTGTCAATTAATCTGAAACCTGAGCAGAATGGGGAGGGGACATGTTTACGCAAACAAGAATATAACACTACTACAGGCATAGTGAGAAACCGGACACTGCACCAATCCTAAATAGATTTGCAGGGAATTGAGACAGGACTTTATTAAGGCAAAAGTAGCCGAGGTGGAACGAATCTGCTGAAGGGTAGAATTTTTCCTACATTGACCTAAAGTTTGAAATTGGCATCTGCAAATCTATTGAACCCTTAAAGCTTTTCTATTTAAAATTCCTGCACTTGATGCCCTCTTTCAATGAAACATAATTAAAGAATACAAATAAAGTACCTTATTGAGCCCTCTTTGCTCCGTATAGGGGGCAGACATGTTGCTTAGAATCTTGGGTCAGATAAATGAAGATCTAACCCATTTGACCCAAGATGTCCGCTCCCTGATAGAGCTACACGGAGTAGAGGGACTCGCTAAGGTGGTTTATTTGTATTCTTCCATTAAAGCATTTCTATTTAAAATGTCTACACTGGATGCCATCTTTAAATATAAGTTATTTTTTGGACAACAGTTGTCCTTAAGAAGATTAAATATTTAAAGAAGGGAAAATGATTGACTGAGACCAGGGAGCAGAGGAACTGTGGCTAATAATTTATGATATAACTGTCGCTGTAATCTGGCCAATCTTGATAACATGGTTATCCAAACAGCGTGAGTTTGAGTCAATATGAGAAGTGCCAGGCCTGGTGCAGATAATCTTTGGGGGTTAGGTATAAATAGTGTTGTTGTTTTATACTTAATCCTGATTTTGCCAGGTTTTTCTCTTGTGCCTGTATGGTCTGTATATACCTGTCACAATGGGTCTTACACATACAAAAAAAAAAGAGGCAAAACTGAGTCTTTTGTAGTCACAATACAAAACTTGTTGTTCTCACTTTGTGATGTTTTGTTCAGTGCAGGCGAATATTGGCACAAGTTCAATGAGTGAGCCTGGTCAATCAGGAGGCTTGAGAACCTGCTGGTGCACACAAGTATCAGGGTTATATACCTGAACACACCTTTAATGATGGCCTGGCTCAGCACAGAGTTTTCCCCAATAGGGGGGACATCAAAAGCATAGCTGGGATGGTTTTGATTGTAACTGACGCGTTTCACAAATGTGCAACAGGCACCACGTAATTAAATTGTGAGTGTCACGGACAAGCTTGCGTGGCGCCCTTCTATAACCAGTATAGAGTAGTAAACCCTGGAGAATGATACCTGGGCAGGTGATGCCTGGAGACTTCCAGAGGGCTACGATTACAGCACAGGTGGTCAGACTGACCTCTTTTTCTGTCATAATTTTGTTGCAGAGCTAGGAATAAAAACGTTTGCTAGGAATAAACATCAATGCGACAAATAAACAGTGTTGATACTTTTCTGTCATGTTTAATATTTGTCCTAAAAGGTGATTTCAAATAATGTTGCAAACTCTAGAAAAATGGAGAAATTTTATTTAAAATCCGCCATAATCATGTAGACGGTTTTAATTTAAAAAAATTCACATCCAGAATTTATGCAATTACTTCTTCGCATTGTTACATCACTAAGTTGGTTACAACCTATAGAAAAAAAGAATTAAAAACCACTTTCACACATTGGATTGTGATGCACACACATACCTCCCAACTCCTGACAAGTCTTGTATTCCCTGAGGTCACACTAGAAGCTACTGTTGAAGTTGGTACAAAGTTACTTTAAATTAATATTAAATACTTTTGTTTGTTTTCTTATGAGAAAATACTGTAAACTTGTGATATTAGATGTACTCCTGAGCAGAGCATGTGGACAAGGATTCTCGGTGTTTGCTAATAATGTGGTTATTTCATTATGTAACATTGTACTATTTACAACCCGAGATAACATAATGTGACATCTGTCTTGGGCTTCCAGGAATACGGCCTAAATATGGTTCCTAGTAACTTGGCCAGTATCTCTGTGCCCACCAGATAGAGAGGTCCAAGAGGCATCTTATAAATGAATAGACTATTTATGTCCATGTGTGTGTAGCTCTAAGTATTACAAACACCCCAAAAGGGACAGGTATTATTAAAGGGAGTCTGTCATCCTAAACATTACTCATACTTAGGGTTGCCACCTTTTCTTCAAAAAAAAATACCGGCCTTGGTACTGTCTCCATAGACTTAACATTGGCCTGATGCTAATTTTTTTACCGGCCTGCCGGTATAATACCGGCCAGGTGGCAACCCTACTCATACTGTGAGTGGAGAGATTAATGATTAATAATGATCTATATATTGTGTTGGCAGAATGACGCCAAATGCATAAAATAAGAGAAAATGAACTTTAAATGTGTCTGTGAGTCTCCTGCTTATGACATCACCTGGGGCTTGATATGCAAATTAAACATTTACCATTGAGAAGGAGTTAATTTGCATATCAAGCCGCAGGTGATGTCATAAGCAGGAGACGGACGCATTTAAAACATATCATATTTTATGCTTTTGCTGGTACTTTCAGTTTTAAATTCCCTTCTCGACTGCCTGCAATCCACTATTTAAAGCCCCTTGTATATACACTAAGCCCTAACGCATAGATTAGGAGACCAGCCTGGTTTTTCTATACGTGGCTACTGAGGGCAGAATCTTAAAGTACAAGTCAGTAAATAAAATGAACTTTACAGGAAATGAATCATCTTCTCTAGAGGAAGCTAGGGTTAAATAATAACGTCCTCTTCACACCTGACATGTATATTTACAGATACACACGGGTTTTACACCCTCGGCCCTTCACACGGCTCACCCACATTGCCGCTTACAGAGTGGGTGCCAATTTGGCACGTAAGAGATTCTCATTAATAAAAGAAGTATTTCCTTGAGGTGGCAGTTGACAAGGCAATATTCAGAACAATAGTGTGAATATATAGAAAAAAAAGGCGAGTATAAAGGGAGAGTTACCCAACGCCACCAGAGGTCATGCAGGGCTGTACACAGTTTAAAGACAATGCTGCCTGTGCACAGTGCAGGGACTGTTGGCTGCTATGGAACTGTAATCAGGGGCAGGTATCACATTACTGAGAACTATAGGGTAATTACAAGGTTACGCAATATATATATCATGACCTTGGGTCAGACCTTCCTTCTAATATATAGAATAGACTTCTAATATAGAAGTCTGGTCGGCGACTGTGTCTGTCTGCTGATGCAGAGTGACCCTGGTTACATGGGATCAGCACCTTAACTAGCAGAGAGATCCCAAAAGACAAAATAAGGCGATCCCCCGCTCTGATTGGCTGTGCGTGCACTGGCAATTTACTGACCAGCTCTGCCTCATCTCTGAAGCAGAGCCAAAAGTAAACCCGTGTGTGTCTGTAAAGATACAGGTCAGGTTTACTTGGGGGAATGGGGGCACTGTTACAATGCTTTACTGACAGCTGCACTTTAAGAGAGCTGTCCCCATCTCATCTGCTGGGAGACGGATGAGTTTTTGTTTTCTAAGATTAGATATTTCCTCCTGATGGATTTTGGCCTTTGTCCCCGTTAGGATCTGTTTATTTAAGGATTATCTGGAAGCTGGAGAGGAACTCAAATCTGTTTATATCTTTCAAAATGTAACAACATACTTTGAGAATAAGTAACCACAGAAATCCTGGGGACCCATTAACCAAATGACCTTCCCTCCCCCCAGTGAATCTTTCCACCAAGCTCAACAATTATGGGGATCTGAGATCTTTATAATTTATCATTGGAGATATTCCTAGTGGTTTTAATAAGATGGTGAGATTTGACAGGGTTAAAAAAAAAACATGTGAAAAGATTGTATCAACAAGGTGTGAGAGATGATATTATATGTATGATAGCCTTAGCTTTAAGCATGCATGGGATAAGCATAAGGTGATCCTAGATATAAGATAAGATCAGGGACTAATGAAAGTAATGGGGGGGGGGGGGGGGGGGGGTAAGGAGCAGAAATTGGGCAGGTTTAGGGTTAGATGGGCTGAATAGTTCTTATCTGCTGGTGACACAGTGTATGATGGAATAGAGATTGGACACCATGAAAGAAAAGCAGTAGAGAGTTTGGGGATTGTATATCATAGTTTGGGTAAATGGGCTCGATCGAGGCCACATGACCTGCTGATAGCAATGCACTAATTAGCAGGTCTACGGTCTTAAAGTCCAAATGGCCGCCCAACTCCTACTGACCAATGCGTCCTACCTAGGTCCATCTCCTGGACGCCGCACTGCACGATGGGAACATTATTAGAAACCAGTGAAGGGTTTTGCTTTATACATCAGACGCCCTTTGGTACCGTAATGAATACCATCCGAATTTGCCGTTAGCTGATGATCAAACACATTCACAGGCCTCCAGAACTAAAGGAAAACTAACTCTAAAATGTCACCTGAAACCAGTCGCATCTAAAGTTCACAGAGACCGACAGACACTAACGCCTGGACTCATTGTACAATATGATGGATGAGCAAAACTGTCACTGTCTTGAGTGACTTACGCCAGCTACGGATGAGAGACTGAGGATATTAGCTGTGAGTCACTGGTTTCAAGGACATGATGCTGTCAGACAGGGAATGAGTGGATCGTCATTGTAGCAGAGGTGCTGGTAGAGTATATCCAGCAAGTACACTGATTAACCTTTAGGGAAAATGTAGAAAACAACAGCTAAGGGGAATAAAAAGCTGCTTATGGAGGAGGTCTCCCTCTCTGTTTGCTTTGGGAGTAAAGGGAGCTTCGGTCTTGGTGGTCTGGCATTAGGAGCGGAGGTCTGTGCTTCTACTGGCACCAAAACCATGCCCCTCCAAAGAATGCTGCCTGCTTACTCGTGACCTGGGTGTGATATTATAACCCCACAGTGGTTTGGCAGCATGTAACGGAAACAAGAGAAAGCTCTGCTATGGAGATCTCTACCAAAAGAGACACAGATCTCTGCTCATAATTTAGAAGGGGATAACAGTTCTCCCATCTTTGTAGCTTACTGCTGGATGGCAAAGCACTGGCTACACCAGCTATAGACCTGTCACCATGCCTTACAACACATTTAGCAAGTCACATACACACCTGGGCCCTAATAGGTGCTGTCGCCTGGTCCACAGCTGATGTCTGGTTCAATGTAATGTTCTCATTAAATAGACACTAATGGACTCTGGAACCTGAAATTGTATCTTCTTACTAACCCTTCTTACCCTACGAGTATCAGCTGCCCAGGCGCCATCTTCTCTGGATTTTCTAGCGGGATGAATAGTAAGCTTCCTTATTCCTAACAGTATTTGGGGACAGTGGGAGCTGGGTGGGTTTGGTCAGAGGTTAATTAATGGGTGTCTAGTGGGATGAATAGTAAGCTTCCTTATTCCTAACAGTATTTGGGGACAGTGAGAGCTGGGTGGGTTTGGCCAGAGGTTCATTAATGGGTGTTCTAGTGGGATGAATAGTAAGCTTCCTTATTCCTAACAGTATTTGGGGACAGTGAGAGCTGGGTGGGTTTGACCAGAGGTTAATTAATGGGTGTTCTAGTGGGATGAATAGTAAGCTTCCTTCTTCCTAACAGTATTTGGGGACAGTGGGAGCTGGGTGGGTTTGGCCAGAGGTTAATTAATGGGATTCTAGTGGGATGAATAGTAAGCTTCCTTATTCCTAACAGTATTTGGGGACAATGGGAGCTGGGTGGGTTTGGTCAGAGGTTAATTAATGGGTGTTCTAGTGGGATGAATAGTAAGCTTCCTTATTCCTATCAGTATTTGGGGACAGTGGGAGCTGGGTGGGTTTGGCCAGAGGTTAATTAATGGGTGTTCTAGTGGGATGAGTAGTAAGCTTCCTTATTCCTAACAGTATTTGGGGACAGTGAGAGCTATGTGGGTTTGGCTAGAGGTTAATTAATGGGTGTTCTAGTGGGATGAATAGTAAGCTTCCTTATACCTAACAGTATTTGGGGACAGTGGGAGCTGGGTGGGTTTGGTCAGAGGTTAATTAATGGGTGTTCTAGTAGGATGAATAGTAAGCTTCCTTATTCCTAACAGTATTTGGGGACAGTGGGAGCTGGGTGGGTTTGGTCAGAGGTTAATTAATGGGTGTTCTAGTGGGATGAATAGTAAGCTTCCTTATTCCTAACAGTATTTGGGGACAGTGAGAGCTGGGTGGGTTTGGTCAGAGGTTAATTAATGGGTGTTCTAGTAGGATGAATAGTAAGCTTCCTTATTCCTAACAGTATTTGGGGACAGTGGGAGCTGGGTGGGTTTGGTCAGAGGTTAATTAATGGGTGTTCTAGTGGGATGAATAGTAAGCTGCCTTATTCCTAACAGTATTTGGGGACAGTGAGGTGGGTTTAATTGATGTGTGTTCTGACATGTGATATGACTGTAATGTTGCATACATATACTGTGTCTGTGTGCTGTTACCCATAGAGGGATAGCGGTTTATCAGGTGGCTTTGCAGTGTCCATATTAGTGTAAAAGAAGCAGATCTAATATCCTTTCAAGCTGTGTCCAGCACTGTTTGTTACATTAGTGTCCAGCTATCAGGGAAAATAGCACAGTCTACAAAAATATAAATAGTGCCTGGGATTAAAAAATGATGACAAATTAAACGATGGCAAGAATCTGCAAAGCAACCAAGTGTCAACAGCACATGGGATATCTGACCATCCACATGGCGTGATTAGAGTGCTAGCCTGCTGGTCAAGAAAAGCCGTCTTAAAGACACACTATCACCTCCTCCAATCAAAAGGAATTTCAATTGAAATGGTGACTTAAAGTCCAGAAGAGTTAACAGAACAACGTGGGGAATTTATAAATGGAGACACAGAGGCTCGTGAAAAAAATAACCTGAATTTCAGGGAAATGAGAAGAGAATTTTAAACTTAAGGCCAAAGTATCAGAGTTGGAAAAATTCTCCAAATGTCCTGCAGTTCTCTGCATTGTGTCTATTTCAGTCTCCAAACCTGAGGATTCACTGGGGGGCTCGCGAGGCAGTCATTACTCTGATTGTATGTGATCTGTGAAACTAATCCTATAACACAAGGACTTAAACATCTGACCCTCATCTCCCTGCCAAATACACAGATTACACAGCGACTACTTAGCACACACAATGACACGCAGCACACACAATGACAGGCAGCACACACAATGACACGCAGCACACACAATGACATGCAGCACACACAATGACACGCAGCACACACAATGCTCTGCAGCACACACAATGACATGCAGCACACACAATGCTCTGCAGCACACACAATGACACGCAGCACACACAATGCTCTGCAGCACACACAAGGCTCTGCAGCACACACAATGACATGCAGCACACACAATGACATGCAGCACACACAATGACATGCAGCACACACAATGACATGCAGCACACACAAGGCTCTGCAGCACACACAACGACATGCAGCACACACAACGACATGCAGCACACACAATGACATGCAGCACACACAAGGCTCTGCAGCACACACAATGACACGCAGCACACACAATGACATGCAGCACACACAATGCTCCTCAGCACACACAATGACATGCAGCACACACAAGGCTCTGCAGCACACACAATGACATGCAGCACAGACAATGACATGCAGCACAGACAATGACATGCAGCACACAGAATTCTCTGCAGCACACACAATGCTCTGCAGCACACACAATGACACGCAGCACACACAATGACATGCAGCACACACAATGACATGCAGCACACACAATGACATGCAGCACACACAATGCTCTGCAACACACAATGACACACAGCACACACAATGACACGCAGCACACACAATGACATGTAGCACACACAATGCTCTGTAGCACACACAATGACATGCAGCACACACAATGACACGCAGCACACACAATGACATGTAGCACACACAATGCTCTGTAGCACACACAATGACATGCAGCACACACAATGACACGCAGCACGTATAATGACACACAGCACACACAATGACACACAGCACACACAATGACATGCAGAACACACAATGACATGCAGAACACACAATAACATGCAGCACACACAATGCTCTGACATGCTGCACACACAATGCTCTGACATGCAGCACACACAATGCTCTGACATGCTGCACACACAATGCTCTGACATGCTGCACACACAATGCTCTGACATGCTGCACACACAATGCTCTGACATGCTGCACACACAATGCTCTGACATGCTGCACACACAATGCTCTGACATGCTGCACACAACTTTCCCAGGGGTATGCACCTCTGCAGCAAGGACCTTCAGTTGGATTTTATCACCTAATCATTGTTTTTACTGAAAATGTAGAGAATAAAAATGATTGAGAATGATCTATACATTGTGTGGGCAGACTTGCAAGCAAATGCCTAAATTAGGAGAAAAATGTGTCTTAAATGTGTATCCTGCTTATGACATCACCTGTGGCCTGCATCCCATCGAAAAGCAATTCATTTGCATTTCAAGGCACACAGTGTTGTCGTAAGCAGGAGACTCCACAGACACAAATAAAACAAATTTTTCTCCTAATTTAGGCATTTGGATGCAACACAATGTATAGATTTAGGTGATACAGTTCCTTTTTTGGAAAATGAGCCTTGTCCTCTGTAGATCGAGTACCATTGACACTATAGATCAGCCGAATGATTCTGCACAGTGTGTTAGCAAGCGTTCTTATGACATCATACTGTGGCACCAGATGCAAATTAAACATTCTCTACTGATTTGCAAGTCACAGACCCCTTCAAAGCCCATTTTCTCTTAGCCATAGACTAAGACCATAGGTCACTTTTTATGGTGTATACATAAATATGTAACAGCCGTCCCATTAAAGGAAGTGATCTAGCTGTGGATCTGTTGGTTCATTTAATATAATACCAGCATTAATTCTGAGCCATTACCATACTTAATTAAACTACCAGGGAAACACAGTGCTATCTCACCCTCAGCCATAAAAGACATTCACATCTTGTACCTACAGACACACCAGGCTTAGCACCAAGATCTCTTTGATGCTATATCTAGGGAATGAGCCAACCTACCAACCTCACTGATAACATCTGTTTAAAAAGCTCTGCTGGAGGAAAGCCATACTGACACATTGGGTGGATTCTAGGAAATGTGCAGGCTGGATGTCTACTGACATGATATAGTTCATATCTGTGAGACCTGTTGCTTTGAATGTAGCAGGGGCCCATAATTGGGCTACCTGTGCTAAAGCAGGAGTTTGAATTATGACTTGCCCATTAGGAGAGGGACAATTTGGAGGAAGGTGCATCCCTTAATCAGTGCATCTCAGCACAGGGATCTTGTAATCCATTGCAAAATAATCAGTGAAAATGAACAGTTCAAAGAGAAGTGAACCATGTGATGTGAGTTTAAAGCCAAGCTGGCAGCTATAGGTGGTAATATCAGGCTGCCTCCTATCTGGGTCTACAATACATGTGCTGTAGGAGGGGATGAAGCCCCGCCCCGTCCCGGACAAGCCCCGCCCACTGATATAGCTGATTCTGCTGGTGATTTTCCACTATGATTCTTGTTATGGTTGAATGGTGAATATACAGAGGGATCCTGGAGACTGTGCACAGTGTGAGCTGAGAGATTGAGACACAGAAGGTCTGAAAGCTATACAGGTATGATGTGACCCCCATACAGAAAGGCTGCGTGGGCTACAGGTCCCCCTCTAGCTGTACATCCCACTCTATATAATGTCTGTGATTCCTATAGGTGCCACTTCTAACAATGTGTACACTTGCTGACATGCAGACTGTGCTATACTGCCTGTCTGCCTTTGTCCCCTCACTAGACTATCTATTCTAGACTGCGCTTTAACTGATGTTTATAGAAACCTCGCTGATGCTGAACGGCTGCTTGTACCTCTCAGTGTCCAACTGGTGCTTTGCTCTCACTGCTGTCAGTGTCCAACTGGTGCTTTGCTCTCACTGCTGTCAGTGTCCAACTGGTGCTTTGCTCTCACTGCTGTCAGTGTCCAACTGGTGCTTTGCTCTCACTGCTGTCAGTGTCTATACAGATGTAGCTGATTCTATACTGCTGTCAGTGTCTATACAGATGTAGCTGGTTCTATACTGCTGTCAGTGTCTATACAGATGTAGCTGGTTCTATACTGCTGTCAGTGTCTATACAGATGTAGCTGATTCTATACTGCTGTCAGTGTCTATACAGATGTAGCTGGTTCTATACTGCTGTCAGTGTCTATATACAGATGTAGCTGATTCTATACTGCTGTCAGTGTCTATACAGATGTAGCTGGTTCTATACTGCTGTCAGTGTGTATACAGATGTAGCTGGTTCTATACTGCTGTCAGTGTCCAACTGGTGCTTTGCTCTCACTGCTGTCAGTGTCCAACTGGTGCTTTGCTCTCACTGCTGTCAGTGTCTATACAGATGTAGCTGATTCTATACTGCTGTCAGTGTCTATACAGATGTAGCTGGTTCTATACTGCTGTCAGTGTCTATACAGATGTAGCTGATTCTATACTGCTGTCAGTGTCTATACAGATGTAGCTGGTTCTATACTGCTGTCAGTGTCTATACAGATGTAGCTGATTCTATACTGCTGTCAGTGTCTATACAGATGTAGCTGGTTCTATACTGCTGTCAGTGTCTATACAGATGTAGCTGATTCTATACTGCTGTCAGTGTGTATACAGATGTAGCTGATTCTATACTGCTGTCAGTGTGTATACAGATGTAGCTGATTCTATACTGCTGTCAGTGTGTATACAGATGTAGCTGATTCTATACTGCTGTCAGTGTCTATACAGATGTAGCTGGTTCTATACTGCTGTCAGTGTGTATACAGATGTAGCTGGTTCTATACTGCTGTCAGTGTCCAGCTGGTGCTTTGCTCTCACTGCTGTCAGTGTCCAACTGGTGTGCTCTCACTGCTGTCAGTGTCTATACAGATGTAGCTGATTCTATACTGCTGTCAGTGTGTATACAGATGTAGCTGGTTCTATACTGCTGTCAGTGTGTATACAGATGTAGCTGGTTCTATACTGCTGTCAGTGTCTATACAGATGTAGCTGATTCTATACTGCTGTCAGTGTCTATACAGATGTAGCTGATTCTATACTGCTGTCAGTGTCTATACAGATGTAGCTGATTCTATACTGCTGTCAGTGTCTATATACAGATGTAGCTGATTCTATACTGCTGTCAGTGTCTATATACAGATGTAGCTGATTCTCTACTGCTGTCAGTGTCTATATACAGATGTAGCTGATTCTATACTGCTGTCAGTGTCTATACAGATGTAGCTGATTCTATACTGCTGTCAGTGTCTATATACAGATGTAGCTGATTCTATACTGCTGTCAGTGTCTATACAGATGTAGCTGATTCTATACTGCTGTCAGTGTCAATACAGATGTAGCTAGTTCTATACTGCTGTCAGTCTCTATACAGATGTAGCTGGTTCTATACTGCTGTCAGTGTCTATACAGATGTAGCTGATTCTATACTGCTGTCAGTGTCTATACAGATGTAGCTGATTCTATACTGCTGTCAGTGTCTATACAGATGTAGCTGGTTCTATACTGCTGTCAGTGTCTATACAGATGTAGCTGATTCTATACTGCTGTCAGTGTCTATACAGATGTAGCTGATTCTATACTGCTGTCAGTGTCTATACAGATGTAGCTGGTTCTATACTGCTGTCAGTGTCTATACAGATGTAGCTGATTCTATACTGCTGTCAGTGTCTATACAGATGTAGCTGATTCTATACTGCTGTCAGTGTCTATACAGATGTAGCTGATTCTATACTGCTGTCAGTGTCTATATACAGATGTAGCTGGTTCTATACTGCTGTCAGTGTCTATATACAGATGTAGCTGATTCTATACTGCTGTCAGTGTCTATATACAGATGTAGCTGGTTCTATACTGCTGTCAGTGTCTATACAAATGTATGTAGCTGATTCTATACTGGCCACTGCGTGGAGTGTAAATGCAGACGGCGTGGGCTGGCCACTGCGTGGAGTGTAAATTCAGACGGCGTGGGCTGGCCACTGCGTGGAGTGTAAATGCAGACGGCGTGGGCTGGCCACTGTGTGGAGAGTAAATGCAGACGGCGTGGGCTGGCCACTGTGTGGAGAGTAAATGCAGACGGCGTGGGCTGGCCACTGTGTGGATAATTCAGAGCCAGAGAGATTTACTGAGGAGCCAAACTGGTAGTTTTTCATGGAGCCAGGAAAGTAGAAGTGTTTTTTCTGTTATACGGATAATATAAAAATACAGCACAATACTTGGCACCAGTTTTAACATTATTAGCAGCCACGGCTCCTGAGATTTGTCAATCCCTGGAGTAAGCTGTGTACAGCCAATTAACCCCTAATTTGTAATGTAAGCTCCACAGGAGTAATACATATGATGTATGCAGTGATTGAGCTAAACTGAACAAACCGGACATAGACAATATGAGTTTTAGCCTCAGAGTCATGATGTGATTCCAACAGTACCACATTTTACAATAAAATAAATAAACTTGTGACAGGATTCAACTCCCACAATCCCTGGGTCAGATTCAATGCATGGAAATGGATAATAGGAGTTGCAGTCTAGCATGTGTACAGTGGGATGTATTGCAGGTAGGTAAGGTACATCTAGTTTAGAAGGTACCCACACAGTTTATTTTGTAATTGAATGTGAGATGCGTCGGACAGACTGTGGTGAGGGTAATGGGAGTTGCAATGTCAGATGGATTATGATACAGTAAGGCATGTCACCTCCTGTCCTCTAGCTGTCCCGGGTCAGTCTGTACCCATACTCCCCTGACAGACCCCCTTCTGGATACAGTAACAGCACGGGGGGTTAAATCAGTAACGGGTACAAACGTCATCCCATTTATTTTTATCTACACATGTTTCTTTTACATGGATAAAAACATCTCTTCAGCTGCTGCGGGATTACATGTTATCTGGTGCTTTCCCAGCGTGTGATGGCTGGGTACTATGCGTGTTGTTGGTTCACACCAGGTGGGATAGTAGAGCGGTTAGGACCCCATCCCCTCATTTGACCAGGATCCACGTAATGGCCCAATCTAAATAATGTAATTGGATCCTGACCTTATCTTGTATCTATTATGTCTTGTGTTTAAACTCCTTCACTGTATTAACCTCTACCACCTCTGCTGGAAGGTTATTCCATGCATCCACTACCCTCTCAGTAAAGTAATACCTTCATTAGTCCCTGGCCTTATCTTATATCTAGGATAGACTTATACCTATCCCATGCATGCTTAAACTCCTTCACTGTATTAACCGCTACCACTTCTACTTGAAGACTATTCCATGCATCCACTACCCTCTCAGTAAAGTAATACTTTCATTAGTCCCTGGCCTTCTCTTATATCTAGGATAGCCTTATACCTATCCCATGCATGCTTAAACTCCTTCACTGTATTATCCTCTACCACTTCTACTGGAAGACTATTCCATGCATCCACTACCCTCTCAGTAAAGTAATACTTTCATTAGTCCCTGACCTTATCTTATATCTAGGATAGCCTTATACCTATCCCACGCATGCTTAAACTCCTTCACTGTATTAACCTCTACCACTTCTACTGGAAGACTATTCCATTCATCCACTACCCTCTCAGTTAAGTATTACTTTCATTAGTCCCTGGCCTTATCTTATATCTAGGATAGCCTTATACCTATCCCATGCATGCTTAAACTCCTTCACTGTATTAACCTCTACCACTACTACTGGAAGACTATTCCATACATCCACTACCTCTCAGTAAAGTAATAATTTCATTAGTCCCTGTCCTTATCTTATATCTAGGATAGCCTTATACCTATCCCATGCATGCTTAAACTCCTTCACTGTATTAACCTCTACCACTTTTACTGGAAGACTATTCCATACATCCACTACCCTCTCAGTAATGTAATACTTTCATTAGTCACTGGCCTTATCTTATATCTAGGATAGCCTTATACCTACCCTATGCATGCTTAAACTCCTTCACTATATTAACCTTTACCACTTCTACTGGAAGACTATTCCATACACCCACTACCCTCTCAGTAATGTAATACTTTCATTAGTCCCTGGCCTTATCTTATATCTAGGATAGCCTTATACCTATCCCACGCATGCTTAAACTCCTTCACTGTATTAACCTCTACCACTTTTACTGGAAGGCTTTTCCATGCATCCACTACTCTCTCAGTAAAGTAATACTTCCTGATATTACGTTTAACCCTTTTCCCCTTTCATTTTAATTCAAATAGTTTTACCACCTCTGCTGGTTGGTTATCTGATGGATTCACTCTTCTTTTTGTACACCCATACTCCGGTACTGAACCAGCATGGTCCAACCTTCTCCCCCACTCAGACTCAGAGACACAGAGCTAGTGCAGGAAGAAGCCTGATTGTCTTATTGTGTGGCCAGCTATTCACTGGGAATCTCCTACTGGGGGAATACACATTTGGAGAGGAAGGTCATCGTCCCGTGTGCTGTGTTGCAAGTCATTGTGTTGTATGTTACTTTGGAATGTATACATGTCGGCTGCTCGGCTGAATGGTCCATTGTTTGTTCCCCTGGAGATTTCATAGAAAGACTGGAAGGAGCTCAAATACATTCCACCCCCAACAAAATAATTACAGGGGTGCAAGGTTAATATGGAGTGAAAAGAGAACAAGCATACTCAAGTCATACAGCACCCAAGGAGAGAAGCAAAACATATATATCAAAGTTATTAATGTATAATGATTATAAAATCAGACCACATTGATATGAGACCTAGAGGTATCTTTAGCTGCCCAAATCCTAGATGTACCGCTACATTTATTGTTTGTGTATACTTTGGATGTCTCATATCTATGTCTGTTAAGTGTCTATTCAAAAACATTTTTTATAATCATTATACATTAATAAATTTGGTATCTTTTTTGCCTCTCTGGTTCCTTTCCCTTGAGTGTTGTTTAGTGGAGTGTGCTTTTTCTCCCCCCATTTGCCCCCCAGATTTCTGCATGATGTAAATCGAGTCCTGGTGCAACTTCCCCAGGTTAAGTAACCACTGTCTGCTATTAAACCCATCGTGTCATGTGTGTGCATGTGGTGACTGCCTCTTTGTCTGATCTGTATAAAAGCTTCGGGCTGAAATCAGGGAATGAAGCCGACACCAAGGTCCAGTGATCGGAGTAGCAGAGAATGACGAATGTACAGTGATAATAGGACTTTTAGTGTAGTAGGTAGCTGGAACAGGCTACCAGTGAAAATGGTAGGAGCGAACACTGTCAAGGAATGTAGGAGCGCTGGGCGTGTGATAGGCGCAGAATGAAAACAAATGATACAAAATATTGGGCTGAATTTCTAATCCGGGGTCGGCATGGTGTAATGACATACCGGTACTATGGACACTGGTGACCTTGTCTGGATACTTTCTGTTCCTGTTTATATGTAGATTGAAAGATAAACAAACCGGATACTAGATTCAGATTCTCACCCTGCTCTGCAAGAAGAGGAACATGAACTACATCAGGTCTCTGAGATACACTTCCTCCTGACAACAACACAAACTATCTATATGTGTGTGTGCTAAGGGGGTGAATGCATGGCTTGAGGCGGTTACTGTGTATCTATGGGAGTTATTTATAAAATCAGTTCTGGGGCAAAGAGCTAAAAGTGGAGCAGTCCCCATGGAAACCAATGGAATGTTCTTCATTCAACATGGAAACCAATGGAATGTTCCGCAGTCACCATGGAAACCAATGGAACGTTCCGCAGTCACCATGGAAACCAATGGAATGTTCTGCAGTCCCCATGGAAACCAGTGGAATGTTCTGCAGTCCCATGGAAACCAATGGAATGTTCTGCAGTCCCCATGGAAACCAGTGGAATGTTCTGCAGTCCCCATGGAAACCAATGGAATGTTCCGCATTCACCATAGAAACCAGTGGAATGTTCCGCAGTCACCATGGAAACCAATGGAATGTTCCGCAGTCACCATGGAAACCAATGGTATTTTCTGCAGTCCCCATGGAAACCAATGGAATGTTCCGCAGTCACCATGGAAACCAATGGAATGTTCCTGTTGATTACTTTTAGATGTTTACAAATAAAACCCCTGTGCGTTTTTATTGCTTGAGAGGTTTTGTGAATTTGTATGTGTAACAGAGGGTGTGTATTTTGTAGAAGGAGATGTGTGCCCATAGCATTATTGTTTATAAAACAGAGGGTATATTGTACATTTACAGGGGTCTTAGTGTGCATTGTTTTCAGAGTAATAGATGTACAGAGTCATGGTGTGTTGGTGTATGTAGCCTAGAATATTGATGGAGAACCTATGGAATAGTTGAGACCTCTACACTATCCCCATCAATTATTAAGGATGCAGTGGCTGGTTTGGTCTAAAACTAACATTTGAGGATATTAGGCACATTACTGCACAGTGTTTACTATCTAGGAAGGGAATGAGCAGGAATGAGCAGGAATGAGCAGGGTGAGGATATTATAGGAAGGAAAGGAGAGCAGGAATGAGCAGGGTGAGGATATTATAGGAAGGGAAGGAGAGCAGGAATGAGCAGGGTGAGGATATTATAGGAAGGGAAGGAGAGCAGGAATGAGCAGGGTGAGGATATTATAGGAAGGGAAGGAGAGCAGGAATGAGCAGGGTGATGATATTATAGGAAGGGAAGGAGAGCAGGAATGAGCAGGGTGAGGATATTATAGGAAGGGAAGGAGAGCAGGAATGAGCAGGGTGATGATATTATAGGAAGGGAAGGAGAGCAGGGTGATGATATTATAGGAAGGGAAGGAGAGCAGGAATGAGCAGGGTGATATAGGAAGGGAAGGAGAGCAGGAATGAGCAGGGTGAGGATATTATAGGAAGGGAAGGAGAGCAGGAATGAGCAGGGTGAGGATATTATAGGAAGGGAAGGAGAGCAGGAATGAGCAGGGTGAGGATATTATAAGAAGGGAAGGAGAGCAGGAATGAGCAGGGTGAGGATATTATAGGAAGGGAAGGAGAGCAGGAATGAGCAGGGTGATGATATTATAGGAAGGGAAGGAGAGCAGGAATGAGCAGGGTGATGATATTATAGGAAGGGAAGGAGAGCAGGAATGAGCAGGGTGATGATATTATAGGAAGGGAAGGAGAGCAGGAATGAGCAGGGTGATGATATTATAGGAAGGGAAGGAGAGCAGGAATGAGCAGGGTGATGATATTATAGGAAGGGAAGGAGAGCAGTAATGAGCAGGGTGATGATATTATAGGAAGGGAAGGAGAGCAGGAATGAGCAGGGTGATGATATTATAGGAAGGGAAGGAGAGCAGGAATGAGCAGGGTGATGATATTATAGGAAGGGAAGGAGAGCGGGAATGAGCAGGGTGATGATATTAAATGCCTTGAATGAGAGAGCACCTTGACACCATCATGTTGCCTTTCTGCAGTAGACCAGACCCTCAAGGTCAAAAATGTTCGCCGTCACTCGTCGAAAATGTCTGTAATGTCTGTGTTCAGTATAGCGGTTATAACTTTGTGTGGGTGTATTATTTGTTTGTCCCATAGAAGGCCAGTTTATCCGTATAGATATGTGTCCATTATTCCTCAAGGCACAAGCAGGGCCAGTGCATAATGTGTGTCCTAAGAAGGAGAGGGAGGGAGGTCTCTGATAAAAATATTACGTGCTAATCCTCTCACAGTCTTACACGCTAAAATACTTTGTAAGAGGCAGCATTTTAATCCAGTGTCAAATACAGAGCATCGAATCAATGCAGACTAAAAATATGACCCCCCCGAAAAAAACTGCCCTGAAGAGCTTGCAATCTATGGAGGAGGGAGGGAGGGAGGGAGGGAGAAGCTTTAACATGCCAAAACAACAATCTTACAGTATGAAGCATTATTTTCCTGAAAGTTACATGGAATCTGATTATATATCTTTCATAGCTGGCATGTTTGGTTTTATACATTAATAATCTTTCTGTTTTCTAGTAAAGGACGGAAGTGTTATACATTTGACACTAGTAGAACTTTCCAAACCTCATGCATTCACATTTAAAAGAGAAAAAAAAAAAAACCTTTAATTTATTCCACAGAAATAAAAATGACTGGACCTGTGTTTATTTGGTTTCTCAGTACTACTGCTGAGCTTAGGCTGTGAACGTCTACTCCCATTATGCTCAGCCAGACTTTGGCATGCAGTACACTACCAGCCCTCACCCTTTGTTTATTGTTTTGGTGTTTTTTTTGGGGGGGGGGGGGGGGCTGGGTGAGGGATTGTTTATTTCTTGTAGCTGCCGATCCTAAGTCTGTGCAGAAATAAAACTTATAGTAAAAGTAAATGTGGCATATCAGTGACTTTATGCATGGGTCTGTTTTGAATCCTGGCTCCAAATGTTGTAAAATGTGCATGACAAACCTTCAGCCTATTACTTTCTTGAAATAACTTCCTAGACCTCTGTCTACCTATGGCCAAGGAAGGGACCAAAATGTTCCTGTTGCAGGGCAATTGCAACAATGTTTAGATTAGTCTATAATCTATAGATAGTATACTTGCCAACATCCCGTGAAGGGGCTTCTAGGACGTGGCATGGGCAGAGCCAAAGGTTGTGGGGTCATGTAGCAGGCTCTGGAATGTGGTGGCAGTAGTGGGATTGTGGTCTTGATTTTTGCAAGAGCTGTAATGAGGTTCTGTGCTGTACATGTCTTGGGCACTGGGGTGGTAGATAAAGTGGTGTATATATTACTGTAAAAGGTAGGTAGTTGCTATTCACATAGGTTACATTACTGCAGGCACATACTGGAGAATTTTGTTGGGATTTAGGATATTAGTTAAGATTTCATCAGGTTTACCGATGACACGCCTTTAGAACACTGGTTAATCGAGAATTATCTTGTTTTGTACATATCTGGGTTTATTTATTCTGTGAAACAACCAAACTTATGTAGAGCAAATGTAAAGAAAATCCAAACTTGTAGAATATTAAATAATAGTTTTATAAATTGTGCTTTTTTTATTCATGTTACCAGCAATTCTAGTCTTTAATTAATAGATCTCTGGGTGCCAATACCAGTTTGTATTAAGGAACACACATTACAACATCATTATAGCTGGATGGGTAATGTACAAGAGCATGATAACTACTGCAATGAAGCCCAGGACTGAATCTCAAAACAATCTGGGACGTGGAGCCAGAATTGGGACTGTTCCTAGAAATTTAGGGATGCTGGCAGGTACACAAACTGGAATGGCTGCAGGCCAAAGCACAGGCCCATGATCGGATATATTTAAAGAAATCCTATGATGTCTACATCAGCCAAACTCAGTAGCACAGGGAAGGAGATTTGGCCTGATCTCCACACAAGAATAAAATAAATGTCTCAAAAAGGTTACTGAAACCCTGGGCAAGCCTGAGCATCCAACGAAGACTTAGTGTAAAACATTTATGGTATTAGTATTTTTTAACCACTTGTATTTCCACACCTGGCCACTGGGGGGCATCCGGAATTACATGCAGACAGGTCTGTAGTCAGAGGGGCAACCATAAGTGGATCCGTTATGTGCTCCTTTTCCAAACATATATCAAGCTAGTGCTACAAGACAGGTGAATAGATACAATCCAATGTGACTAGCACAACTTGATGACAACCACAGATAAAATCGGATTTGTTTTTATAGAGTTGGGTTCAATTAAAGGATAATTGTATCAAAAATGTGAGTTATGTTTAGTTGAAAGAGGGGTCACATTACACATTAACATTTACCGTACTGACCCGATAGGTCGCATATTTTTCATCCAATTGAATTTTTTTTAGTTAGGGCTATGGCCTTTAATCGAGGGAGGGGGGGGACCCCCCCCTGGTTATGTGGTGAGACATTATTTTGTAACCTGACGTCACTGCTGCATTATACAGCATTGTTATGCCACTTTCTAATTCTCACATTCCTCCCTCTCTGAGAAAAATCACGGAAATTGGATTTGCAGAGAAGTAAATTGGTAGAAATTAATACGAAAGATTATAAAGCTCCGGGGATCAGTTTAACTGTGAAGCATTTATTTATTTTCTGAAATCTCAGTGCTTTATTGTTAAAAACTGTATGCCGATATAAATGGACAAACAAATGACATAAAAAAAAAACCCCATAGTATTAAAAATATGTAATAAAAATGTTCTAAAGCCCCTATGGGTCTGTTAGTTTGGCAGACGGCTAATGACCACAAGCACAAACTGGATAAAGTAAGTGTTCTTTCTAGTGCTTAGTTTTTACACCAGATAGAAAAATAATTTAAAAAGTGAGTTAATCAGCAAAACCGGCTTCATTTATTAATAGTTCCAGCTTTACTCCCTTTTTAAAATGTAACCTTTATTCAGTCAAATATTAAAAAACAAGCAATCATTGTTAAGTCAGGTGATAGACAGGGCTGAGTAAGTTTTATACAAAGTGAACATACAAAATATCCCATACTTTATGAGAAAACACACATTGGGGTCATGTATAAAAAGCAGCACCAAATAATGGGCTATTAGCAGGTGCATCTGTGTATGAACCAGACCCCCGATGATGGGGGCTATGAGTAAATAGTGTCGTTAATGTGTAATCCTGATTCCTTTTAATCAGGTTTCTGCTCTTGCATCCATGTTGTATGTATAAAACTATAAGAACGGGTTTATACATGAGATTTTTCAGTCTCACTTTTTCGTGACTTTTTCTTCAGTGCAGATAACGTCAGGTTCAGAGGGGCAAAAAACTATAATCCAATAAACTGCTGCGAAATAGTGTATACATTGTGTTTCCATAGTGTATACATTGTGTTTCCATAGTGTATACATTGTGTTTCCATAGTGTATACATTGTGTTTCCATAGTTTATGCATTGTTTTTACATAGTGTATACATTGTGTTTACATAGTGTATACATTGTGTTTACATAGTGTATACATTGTGTTTACGTAGTGTATACATTGTGGTTACATAGTGTATACATTTTGGTTACGTAGTGTATACATTTTGGTTACGTAGTGTATACATTGTGGTTACATAGTGTATACATTGTGGTTACATAGTGTATACATTGTGTTTACATAGTGTATACATTGTGGTTACATAGTGTATACATTGTGGTTACATAGTGTATACATTTTGGTTACGTAGTGTATACATTGTGGTTACGTAGTGTATACATTTTGGTTACGTAGTGTATACATTGTGGTTACATAGTGTATACATTCTGGTTACGTAGTGTATACATTGCGGTTACATAGTGTATACATTGTGGTTACATAGTGTATACATTGTGTTTCCATAGTTTATACATTGTGGTTACATAGTGTAATTGTATTTACATAGTGTATACATTGTGTTTACATAGTGTATACATTGTGGTTACATAGTGTATACATTGTGGTTACATAGTATATACATTGTGGTTACATAGTGTATACATTGTGTTTACATAGTGTATACATTGTGGTTACATAGTGTATACATTGTGGTTACATAGTGTATACATTGTGTTTACATAGTGTATACATTGTGGTTACATAGTGTATACATTGCGGTTACATAGTGTATACATTGTGGTTACATAGTGTATACATTGTACATAGTGTATACATTGTGGTTACATAGTGTATACATTGCGGTTACATAGTGTATACATTGTGGTTACATAGTGTATACATTTTGGTTACATAGTGTATACATTGTGGTTACATAGTGTATACATTTTGGTTACATAGTGTATACATTTTGGTTACATAGTGTATACATTGTGGTTACATAGTGTATACATTGTGGTTACATAGTGTATACATTTTGGTTACATAGTGTATACATTGCGGTTACATAGTGTATACATTGTGGTTACATAGTGTATACATTTTGGTTACATAGTGTATACATTGTGGTTACATAGTGTATACATTGTGGTTACATAGTGTATACATTGTGGTTACATAGTGTATACATTGCGGTTACATAGTGTATACATTGTGTTTCCATAGTTTATACATTGTGGTTACATAGTGTATACATTGTGGTTACGTAGTGTATACATTGTGGTTACGTAGTGTATACATTGTGTTTACATAGTGTATACATTGTGGTTACATAGTGTATACATTGTGTTTCCATAGTTTATGCATTGTATTTACATAGTGTATACATTGTGTTTCCATAGTGTATACATTGTGTTTACATAGTGTATATATTGTGGTTACATAGTGTATACATTGTATTTACATAGTGTATACATTGTGTTTACATAGTGTATATATTGTGGTTACATAGTGTATACAATGTATTTACATAGTGTATACATTGTGTTTCCATAGTGTATACATTGTGTTTACATAGTGTATATATTGTGGTTACATAGTGTATACATTGTGTTTACATAGTGTATACATTGTGGTTACATAGTGTATACATAGTGTTTCCATAGTTTATGCATTGTATTTACATAGTGTATACATTTTGGTTACGTAGTGTATACATTGTATTTACATAGTGTATACATTGTGTTTACATAGTGTATATATTGTGGTTACATAGTGTATACAATGTATTTACATAGTGTATACATTGTGGTTACATAGTGTATACATTGTGTTTCCATAGTTTATACATTGTGGTTACATAGTGTATACATTGTGTTTCCATAGTGTATACATTGTGGTTACAAAGTGCATACATTGTGTTTATATGGTGTATACATTGTGGTTACATAGTGTATACATTGTGGTTACATAGTGTATACATTGTGTTTCCATAGTTTATACATTGTGGTTACAAAGTGCATACATTGTGTTTATATGGTGTATACATTGTGGTTACATAGTGTATACATTTTGGTTACATAGTGTATACATTTTGGTTACGTAGTGTATACATTGTGGTTACATAGTGTATACATTGTGGTTACGTAGTGTATACATTTTGGTTACGTAGTGTATACATTGTGGTTACATAGTGTATACATTGTGGTTACATAGTGTATACATTTTGGTTACGTAGTGTATACATTTTGGTTACATAGTGTATACATTGTGGTTACATAGTGTATACATTGTGGTTACATAGTGTATACATTGTGGTTACGTAGTGTATACATTGTGGTTACGTAGTGTATACATTTTGGTTACGTAGTGTATACATTGTGGTTACGTAGTGTATACATTGTGGTTACATAGTGTATACATTGTGGTTACATAGTGTATACATTGTGGTTACATAGTGTATACATTTTGGTTACATAGTGTATACATTGTGGTTACATACTGTATACATTGTGGTTACATAGTGTATACATTTTGGTTACGTAGTGTATACATTGTGGTTACATAGTGTATACATTGTGGTTACATAGTGTATACATTTTGGTTACGTAGTGTATACATTGCGGTTACATAGTGTATACATTGCGGTTACATAGTGTATACATTTTGGTTACGTAGTGTACACATTGTGGTTACGTAGTGTATACATTGTGGTTACGTAGTGTATACATTGTGGTTACGTAGTGTATACATTGTGGTTACATAGTGTATACATTTTGGTTACGTAGTGTATACATTTTGGTTACATAGTGTATACATTGTGGTTACATAGTGTATACATTGTGGTTACGTAGTGTATACATTTTGGTTACATAGTGTATACATTGTGGTTACATAGTGTATACATTTTGGTTACGTAGTGTATACATTGTGTTTACATAGTGTATATATTGTGGTTACATAGTGTATACATTGTATTTACATAGTGTATACATTGTGTTTACATAGTGTATATATTGTGGTTACATAGTGTATACAATGTATTTACATAGTGTATACATTGTGTTTCCATAGTGTATACATTGTGTTTACATAGTGTATATATTGTGGTTACATAGTGTATACATTGTGTTTACATAGTGTATACATTGTGGTTACATAGTGTATACATAGTGTTTCCATAGTTTATGCATTGTATTTACATAGTGTATACATTTTGGTTACGTAGTGTATACATTGTATTTACATAGTGTATACATTGTGTTTACATAGTGTATATATTGTGGTTACATAGTGTATACAATGTATTTACATAGTGTATACATTGTGGTTACATAGTGTATACATTGTGTTTCCATAGTTTATACATTGTGGTTACATAGTGTATACATTGTGTTTCCATAGTGTATACATTGTGGTTACAAAGTGCATACATTGTGTTTATATGGTGTATACATTGTGGTTACATAGTGTATACATTGTGGTTACATAGTGTATACATTGTGTTTCCATAGTTTATACATTGTGGTTACAAAGTGCATACATTGTGTTTATATGGTGTATACATTGTGGTTACATAGTGTATACATTTTGGTTACATAGTGTATACATTTTGGTTACGTAGTGTATACATTGTGGTTACATAGTGTATACATTGTGGTTACATAGTGTATACATTTTGGTTACGTAGTGTATACATTTTGGTTACATAGTGTATACATTGTGGTTACATAGTGTATACATTGTGGTTACATAGTGTATACATTGTGGTTACGTAGTGTATACATTGTGGTTACGTAGTGTATACATTTTGGTTACGTAGTGTATACATTGTGGTTACGTAGTGTATACATTGTGGTTACATAGTGTATACATTGTGGTTACATAGTGTATACATTGTGGTTACATAGTGTATACATTTTGGTTACATAGTGTATACATTGTGGTTACATAGTGTATACATTGTGGTTACATAGTGTATACATTTTGGTTACGTAGTGTATACATTGTGGTTACATAGTGTATACATTGTGGTTACATAGTGTATACATTTTGGTTACGTAGTGTATACATTGCGGTTACATAGTGTATACATTTTGGTTACGTAGTGTACACATTGTGGTTACGTAGTGTATACATTGTGGTTACGTAGTGTATACATTGTGGTTACGTAGTGTATACATTGTGGTTACATAGTGTATACATTTTGGTTACGTAGTGTATACATTTTGGTTACATAGTGTATACATTGTGGTTACATAGTGTATACATTGTGGTTACGTAGTGTATACATTTTGGTTACATAGTGTATACATTGTGGTTACATAGTGTATACATTTTGGTTACGTAGTGTATACATTGTGGTTACATAGTGTATACATTGTGGTTACATAGTGTATACATTGTGGTTACATAGTGTATACATTTTGGTTACGTAGTGTATACATTGTGGTTACATAGTGTATACATTGTGGTTACATAGTGTATACATTGTGGTTACATAGTGTATACATTTTGGTTACGTAGTGTATACATTTTGGTTACATAGTGTATACATTTTGGTTACGTAGTGTATACATTGTGGTTACATAGTGTATACATTGTGGTTACATAGTGTATACATTTTGCTTACGTAGTGTATACATTGTGGTTACATAGTGTATACATTTTGGTTACGTAGTGTATACATTGTGGTTACATAGTGTATACATTGTGGTTACATAGTGTATACATTGTGGTTACATAGTGTATACATTGTGGTTACATAGTGTATACATTTTGGTTACGTAGTGTATACATTGTGGTTACGTAGTGTATACATTGTGGTTACATAGTGTATACATTTTGGTTACGTAGTGTATACATTGTGGTTACATAGTGTATACATTTTGGTTACGTAGTGTATACATTTTGGTTACATAGTGTATACATTTTGGTTACGTAGTATATACATTGTGGTTACATAGTGTATACATTTTGGTTACGTAGTGTATACATTGTGGTTACATAGTGTATACATTGTGGTTACATAGTGTATACATTGTGGTTACATAGTGTATACATTTTGGTTACGTAGTGTATACATTTTGGTTACGTAGTGTATACATTGTGGTTACGTAGTGTATACATTGTGGTTACATAGTGTATACATTTTGGTTACGTAGTGTATACATTGTGGTTACATAGTGTATACATTGTGGTTACATAGTGTATACATTTTGGTTACGTAGTGTATACATTTTGGTTACATAGTGTATACATTTTGGTTACGTAGTGTATACATTTTGGTTACATAGTGTATACATTGTGGTTACATAGTGTATACATTGTGGTTACGTAGTGTATACATTTTGGTTACATAGTGTATACATTGTGGTTACATAGTGTATACATTTTGGTTACGTAGTGTATACATTGTGGTTACATAGTGTATACATTGTGGTTACATAGTGTATACATTGTGGTTACATAGTGTATACATTTTGGTTACGTAGTGTATACATTGTGGTTACATAGTGTATACATTGTGGTTACATAGTGTATACATTGTGGTTACATAGTGTATACATTTTGGTTACGTAGTGTATACATTTTGGTTACATAGTGTATACATTTTGGTTACGTAGTGTATACATTGTGGTTACATAGTGTATACATTGTGGTTACATAGTGTATACATTTTGCTTACGTAGTGTATACATTGTGGTTACATAGTGTATACATTTTGGTTACGTAGTGTATACATTGTGGTTACATAGTGTATACATTGTGGTTACATAGTGTATACATTGTGGTTACATAGTGTATACAGTGTGGTTACATAGTGTATACATTTTGGTTACGTAGTGTATACATTGTGGTTACGTAGTGTATACATTGTGGTTACATAGTGTATACATTTTGGTTACGTAGTGTATACATTGTGGTTACATAGTGTATACATTTTGGTTACGTAGTGTATACATTTTGGTTACATAGTGTATACATTTTGGTTACGTAGTATATACATTGTGGTTACATAGTGTATACATTTTGGTTACGTAGTGTATACATTGTGGTTACATAGTGTATACATTGTGGTTACATAGTGTATACATTGTGGTTACATAGTGTATACATTTTGGTTACGTAGTGTATACATTGTGGTTACGTAGTGTATACATTTTGGTTACGTAGTGTATACATTTTGGTTACATAGTGTATACATTTTGGTTACGTAGTGTATACATTGTGGTTACATAGTGTATACATTGTGGTTACATAGTGTATACATTTTGGTTATGTAGTGTATACATTGTGGTTACATAGTGTATACATTGTGGTTACATAGTGTATACATTTTGGTTACGTAGTGTATACATTGTGGTTACATAGTGTATACATTTTGATTACGTAGTGTATACATTTTGGTTACATAGTGTATACATTTTATGTTACGTAGTGTATACATTGTGGTTACATAGTGTATACATTTTGGTTACGTAGTGTATACATTGTGGTTACATAGTGTATACATTGTGGTTACATAGTGTATACATTGTGGTTACATAGTGTATACATTTTGGTTACGTAGTGTATACATTGTGGTTACATAGTGTATACATTTTGGTTACGTAGTGTATACATTGTGGTTACATAGTGTATACATTGTGGTTACATAGTGTATACATTGTGGTTACATAGTGTATACATTTTGGTTACGTAGTGTATACATTGTGGTTACATAGTGTATACATTGTGGTTACATAGTGTATACATTGTGGTTACATAGTGTATACATTGTGGTTACATAGTGTATACATTTTGGTTACGTAGTGTATACATTGTGGTTACGTAGTGTATACATTGTGGTTACATAGTGTATACATTTTGGTTACGTAGTGTATACATTGTGGTTACATAGTGTATACATTTTGGTTACGTAGTGTATACATTTTGGTTACATAGTGTATACATTTTGGTTACGTAGTATATACATTGTGGTTACATAGTGTATACATTTTGGTTACGTAGTGTATACATTGTGGTTACATAGTGTATACATTGTGGTTACATAGTGTATACATTGTGGTTACATAGTGTATACATTTTGGTTACGTAGTGTATACATTGTGGTTACGTAGTGTATACATTTTGGTTACGTAGTGTATACATTTTGGTTACATAGTGTATACATTTTGGTTACGTAGTGTATACATTGTGGTTACATAGTGTATACATTGTGGTTACATAGTGTATACATTTTGGTTATGTAGTGTATACATTGTGGTTACATAGTGTATACATTGTGGTTACATAGTGTATACATTTTGGTTACGTAGTGTATACATTGTGGTTACATAGTGTATACATTTTGATTACGTAGTGTATACATTTTGGTTACATAGTGTATACATTTTATGTTACGTAGTGTATACATTGTGGTTACATAGTGTATACATTTTGGTTACGTAGTGTATACATTGTGGTTACATAGTGTATACATTGTGGTTACATAGTGTATACATTGTGGTTACATAGTGTATACATTTTGGTTACGTAGTGTATACATTGTGGTTACATAGTGTATACATTTTGGTTACGTAGTGTATACATTGTGGTTACATAGTGTATACATTGTGGTTACATAGTGTATACATTGTGGTTACATAGTGTATACATTTTGGTTACATAGTGTATACATTGCGGTTACATAGTGTATACATTGTGGTTACATAGTGTATACATTGCGGTTACATAGTGTATACATTGTGGTTACATAGTGTATACATTGTGTTTACATAGTGTATACATTGTGGTTACATAGTGTATACATTGTGGTTACATAGTGTATACATTTTGGTTACGTAGTGTATACATTGTGGTTACATAGTGTATACATTGTGGTTACATAGTGTATACATTTTGGTTACGTAGTGTATACATTGTGGTTACATAGTGTATACATTTTGGTTACGTAGTGTATACATTGTGGTTACATAGTGTATACATTTTGGCACCTGATTAAACTGATTAGAAATCTCCGCCAAACACTTTCGGCGATTATAAAAAGACACAATCCCCGTTTTACATGACAAATGTCAATTTGTGCCTTTTTATACCTTTACATTGCAGGTTTCTTTTTATCCAGGACCCCCACAGTGTACATGTAATCATGTTATCTCAAATCATTGATTAGGAATCAAAAGAAGATGGTGGGATTATATTTCCGCTATAGTACTATCGATGGTAATATACAGCAGCCAGCAATCGGGAGAGGAGATATATGTCTGCTCCCTGATATTGCTATAGGGAGTAAAGATGGTTTTGATGTGTTATAGTGTCACTCCCAATATAGTCAGCAGTCATACTGCTTCACAGAGTCGATTGAAGAGCCAGTCAAGGGGGGGAGTGAAGTGGAAATTCAGGTTTATTTTCCCCATTACTGTAGAGAGGATATCTATTTATAACTCTAAGGTTTAAACAAGTCAAATACTTCTCATTCTTCAGGGAAAATTGAACGTCTGGTTAAGTCTGTCTTGTTGGGTTTAAGCTTTTCGACAGAAGTACCATATTTGGGAAGATTTGTGGTCTTCAACTGGGGGTAAAGGGGGGTAGAAAAGATCTGTGCAAGCCCCCCAAGGTGTGCAGGGCCTACACTGGAAATGGGAGGGACCTTGAAAAAGGGGGCAGGTCTGTGCAAATGTGGACAGGTTGTGGGATAGTGGGTGGGGCTAAACACAGCCCCTCCCTGGTGACCATGCAAACAGCTGTGAACGCTGGTACATTTTTCAGCTTTGTGATGTTCATTCTGTCCTTGTAGCTGTATTATCAGCATGAAAGGAGACATAGGGTTACTATGCTTAGCAATAATTCTTATGTTGGAAGCAGGATGCTGGGGCACTGACCTGTCTGCTAGCTCCTCGGCCTGTATCCTGTTTAATAGAGTTTCCAAAGCCCTGACTTGTGCAATGATTGTTGTCTCAAAATTAAAGGGATCTGTGAATCTAAACATCTCTTATACAATGAATCTAGAGATTAAATATGATGAAAGATTATCTATATATTGTGTTAGAAAAACGGCAGCAAAAGCATAAATCTGGAGACCTATGTTTTCCATGTGTCTGTGGCAGTCTCCTGCTTATGACATCACCTTGTGGCTTAATATGCAAAGTACACATTCCCCATAGAAAATGTGTTCATTAGCATATCAAGCCCCAGGTGATGTCATAAGCAATAGACACCAATTCTCCTAATACGTGTAGATCATTTTCATCATTTTTTTAATTCTCTGCATGTATGGTATAAGTATTGTTTAGGTGACAGAGCCCCTTTATAGTGCTCATTTATCAGAGACACGGGGGGGGGGGATAACTGTGTTCTCTTGAAGTCACTGGGGGGCAGTGTAACTGATTAATAATAACCATTATTTTACAATGCTCTTGTAACCACTTGGTACCCTATTTCCGTCCATAACGTCTTGTAAAGAATTTACCAGGGCTAACCATACAGATATCTTTTCACAAAAATATTATATAGATCGGCAGGTTTCTCTCTTTTAATTAATAAATAATTGAGAATACAATAAAAAAAAAATACGGAGTTGGAAGCAATAACCTTTTGTCTTTTACAAATATTTAATTGAATATAAATAAATATAGACAATGTATAAAAACTGTTTAATAATCCATAATAAAAGCAGAGTAAATGAAGTTAAATGTATATGCAATAAGTAAATAAAATCACATACCCTCCTGGTTGTTTACTGGTTAATCTCTCATTCTTGTGTTAATGCCGTCACATCAACATAGTCTCCTCATTCTGTGTCACCTAACTAATAATTGGTGTTTATATAGATTTTAGATAACCTTACTTGTGGTCATTTATGGGCAGGAAAAATACCATATGACACATTAAAACAGGTAACTATGGTTAACTTTGGGGAAAATTGCGGTCAATCAAGAAAATATTAAATAACCGTAAGTCTTGATTTCTTGGCAAACAGTCAAGGCCATGACAAAATAATGATGCACATGTCCTGGCCTGGCAGGACAAAATGGCGTCTATAGTCTAAACATCTTACTTGCGAAGCTGGGATAACAGAAAGAACACAGTGGAAGCTACACAATTTGAAGCAGTACGTTGTCTGTTGTCAATGCCTGCAAAACCCCCCACAGTTTGTAACCTGGACGACTTAGAATTGGATTTAATAATAACTCCAGCTGTTCAGAATCCTCTCCCTTCCTCTGTTACGAGGCTGACGTCTCAAGGCCGAATTAAGGCCAACTAATGCAGTAAGCACAGCCCAAAGAAGACCCCCTGAATGGGAAATAAGAGATTTACAAATTATAATTAGATATAAAGTAATAATACTATTCTCGTAATATTTTATTATCATTATTATTATTCATATTCTTGTTGTATACATATATATATGTTCCGTATATATGTTTCTTGTGTGGGGCCCCTTTCCCTTGGTGTCCAAAGCACGTGGATTGTGTAATACAGGAATTAGGAGCCAGGGACATGGATCGTCCATAACAAGTTAAGATACAGCCATAGGAGCCATACGGTAATACAGTATATATCTATAATGCACCCTCCCTCTTTTTTTAGGTTAATAATTCCATGCAGTATGATTACCACACCAAGGACCTGAGCACCAGCAGCCTGTAAATACATTTCCTTATAAACTCCCATCATGCTCAGCCAGGCTGCATGTGATGGCCCAGCCCTGCAGAGATATGGGGATTAGTGGCATATTAATACGTTGCTTGTTTTGCGCTTGGCGTAGGATTTCCGCGGCGGTGTCACGGTATTTGTGTGTTTATAGGAGCATCAATGGTGCAGTAATTGTGTCTCTGGGGGGCTTCTAGGATGCAGGTGGAGAATTGGCCCACATCAGAACCCGAAGCCAGGCTGTCATGAGAGGCAGGGGAGATCTGCAAGGTTTCAACGCCGCTCCCAACCCCCGAGGAATAGCGACTTTTCAAACCCTAAACACAGATATTAACATTGCTGTCAATGCATCAACCTGATTGGCTGCTGGGTTAATAACACAGAGCTCTGGAGCTCTGTGATCCACTCATACACACCAAACATTCCGAGCTCCTGGAAAATAAGGACAGGCGGATACGGGTTCAAAATAGGGACTGTCAATCCTTAACATTGTGGCCGGGATGTCTGCCTAGACAATGCAAGTATTCATCTGGAGCATTCGCCGTTAGGAAGTCAGAAACAAAATGGCGGACGGCTGAACGTTGCCCCATCTGGACCCAATGGCGTTTGAGTCTCTTAAATCGACTTTTCTTAGATTCTTGAGAATCTGAACACGGACGGGGGCTTTGTGCTGCTCTGTACTGGCTTTCCTGGGAATATACCCACTAAATGCTCTGGGCTATGGATTTGGCAGGCCTAGGAATCAGGAATGGGGTAGCGGTGATTAACCCTGCCCATCATCTGCCGAGATCCACCCACTTTCGCAGGCAGCTCCACCACTTTATTTTTACGAGACAGGGCTTTTGGGGGAATTATGAGGGTGTAACTCCATCACTGTCCAAACCCTACCCAATGGCAAGCACTGGTACCGCGTATCCCCTCACCTGCGTCTCTGCAATGGGTCAGCCGCAGACTCCTTCCAACAGCCACTGGCTGAGCACATTGTGAGGATTACCGGGCTGTTTACTCCAGATATTATTTGGATAAAGGCTTTGGCTGGACATTCTTGGAAGTTCCTTTCGGGGGTTTTCCTGATTCTGTTTTTCCTTCTCACAGTGGTTCAGTTAATGCCTTTTCACGAATTTAATCCAGCCAGGGACTGTCTGATCATAAAAAAAACCTTCAGAGGCCTAAACTATCCAAAAAATGATTTCCCGTCCTCCAGGCGCAGATCTGTATAGTCAGATCTCAAGTCACAAACCGGTATCCTATCTATACTCACTCCAGGTTCACCCAGACATGTTACCTATAGATCTGCTCTCTTTACACCTCATATCTATGATGATTACATCATCTCAAGGAACCTATATGCCTGATCCCTAATATCTTACGCTTCCTTAAAAGATCTTTACACCTTCAGTATAATTGGATGTTCTCTTGGGAATTATTTTTCCAGTATCGGTAAATGTAGTTTGGAGATCGATAGATATAATCTGTCTCTCTTCCTTTTGTTCTTACTATTTGAACTCATTGTATAGGGAGAGGTATTAGCAGAATGCTTGGTTGTATAGGGAGAGGTATTAGCAGAATGCTTGGTTGTATAGGGAGAGGTATTAGCAGAATGCTTGGTTGTATAGGGAGAGGTATTTGCAGAATGCCTGGTTGTATAGGGAGAGGTATTAGCAGAATGCTTGGTTGTATAGGGAGAGGTATTAGCAGAATGCTTGGTTGTATAGGGAGAGGTATTAGCAGAATGCTTGGTTGTATAGGGAGAGGTATTAGCAGAAGAAAGAGGGAAGTGCTCATCCCACTGTACAGAGTTGAGATATCACTTGGAGCATTGTACTCAGTACTGGAGACCGTATCTCCAGAAGGATATAGATACTATAGGGTTCAGAGAAGGGCTACTAAACTGGTTCATGGATTGCTGGTTAAAACGTACAAAGAAAGGTTAAAGCATCTTAACATGTATAGCTTGGAGGAAAGATGTAACAGGGGGGATATGATAGAAACATTTATATACATAAAGGGAATCAACACCGTAAAGGAAGAGAGTATATTTAAAAGAAGAAAAACTACTACAACTAGAGGACATAGACTAAAATTAGAGGGGCAAAGATTTAAAAGTAATATCGGGAAGTATTACTTTACTGAGAGGGTAGTGGATGCATGGATAGTCTTCCAGTAGAAGTGGTAGAGGGTAATACAGTGAAGAAGTTTAAGCATGCATGGGATAGGTATAAGGCTATCCTAGATATAAGATAAGGCCAGGGACTAATGATAGTATTACATTACTGAGAGGGTAGTGGATGTATGGAATAGGCTTTCAGCAGAAGTGGTAGAGGATAATACAGTGAAGGAGTTTAAGCATGCATGGGATAGGTATAAGGCTATCCTAGATATAAGATAAGGTCAGGGACTAATGAAAGTATTGCTTTACTGAGAGGGTAGTGGATGCAAGGAATAGCCTTCCAGTAGAAGTGGTAGAGGTTAATACAGTGAATGATTTAAAGCACGCATGGGATAGGTATAAGGCTATCCTAGATATAAGATAAGGTCAGGGACTAACCAATGTTTCTAATTACTTGGCATTCACATTTAGATTAAATCTAGGTTTAAACTGGATTACATTCCCAACAACATCTATTTTGCTGTAAATGTTCATATCCTGTGAAGCCAGACATACTCGGCTTTTGCCTGTAATTGAAATCCTATTCATAAGTGAATTACAAATAATATGTTTTATAGCCCTAATCCCAGAGGAATGCTGCTGGAATCTAGTTTTTCATATGAAAACTCACAATTGACCATAACTTTCTGTCCTCTAGCCATTTCTTTATCCAGTCAACAAATTGAGTGCTCTATCTGAACTCTTGTAAATCCATGGAAATTTACATATGTGCACTACACCACATTAATCTAAAACTTCAATTCCCTATCAATATATCAAGGTTCACTAAATTTGTTTGTCGTGTTTTTCTTGAGTTAGATCTGCTCCTTTTTTCTATGGTAATCCATTTATAGATCTGAATTAATTCTTTCTCTACAGTGCCTCCGTTTTCTTCCTCTTATTGTAAAAGTCAGACTCACTGGGCTCTAATTACCTGACTCCTCCCTAATACCAAAGATATAATCACAAATGTTAAGCTGTCTGGGAAATCAAAACTGAATCACACACATAAAGGATAATTAGCTGAACTCTCCAGGTTCATTTTTGTTATTATTATTTTTAGCTCCAAGAGGTGGGCCTGTACTTTGTCTATAGCCATTTGTGCATAAACACGATCTCAGCTGAGAAAATGGGCACCTGTATAAATGACACCCAGGCAAATATGTAACATGAGCTCATTGCTATAGAGACTGCTAACGAGGATTAGACTATGTTGCTGAATCATTTCGCAGAGAAAGGGTTAAGGAAGTTATTTGGCATGGAAGCAGAAAGGCTGCATGGTATATTCAACGAAATCTCACAGACGACAATGGGCTGGAGCAGCAGACAAAAACTAAGAACAACATTTAATCTGTTGGACAGAAAGCAGCATTTGGATTCTGACTCATTCCTTCAGCTGAGACTTTGTATTTCAGATGCAGACAGATTGTCGGCTCCTCTTACTGCAAAAAAAAACAAAACGCAGGGAATGTGCTGTGTGCCCTGGTGACTATGACTAATAGTGTGACCTTAAATAGTCATGTATACTCTTAGAGTGACCAAAAAAGTAACTGGTGTTGTGAACCGCTGGTACAGATTAGCTGGGACCCTACAGCAAGACAATACAGTCATCCTGCCATCCATCTTTATCATCTATCCCCTGATGTCGTGGGGTATCGGAGCGTAGGTTAAGGTCCCATTGTTAGAGATGGGGTCATTAACTGGAGCTGTAAATACAAATATTCCATGCAGGTTTGAGTCCTGGTTATGTAACTCTATACTTGGAATTTCAGTTCCAACGGTCAGGGAATATTATTGTTTTTAGACTGAATAATTAGTGCAATGCACAAAGAAGTGCCAGTGGCAGTGAGGTCTCTTCTCGCCAGTGGCAGTGAGGTCTCTTCTCGCCAGTGGCAGTGAGGTCTCTTCTCGCCAGTGGCAGTGAGGTCTCTTCTCGCCAGTGGCAGTGAGGTCTCTTCTCGCCAGTGGCAGTGAGGTCTCTTCTCGCTAAGCTGCATGCTTCTCTCCAACACTTTTGTGCAATAAGTTCAAGTCAGATTTTTCAGATTTTGGTGAAATTCTCTGAATCGTTCTGTAGACTTCAACTCTTAGATGCTATCAGTGATCAGTGATGGTCCTAAGGTGACCTTCTAACGTCTCACTTGCATATCAAGCCGCAAGGTGATGTCATAAGCAGGAGACAGACACATTCTCTTTATGCCTTTGTGGACCAAGCCGACTTTTTCACCCATATTGGAAAGTATCAACATATATAAAAAGGTGCAATTGCCTTTATATATAACGAACGCTGTTTGCACCTTTTTTTCCACTTCCAGACTTTACAGAGAGGGAAGATTTATACAGAACCCCTGAGAGTATATTTTTAGGCGTACCTTTAAATACACAAAATCCACTTTCATTCTTAGACGTCTTTGTCCCTTTAATATGGTCCCAAGATGCCAACTCAAGTGAAACTAGGATTGTGTGTTGCTATCTGGTAGCATCCCGTGGGGTGAGGCTGTGATCCTGAATCCAGGAGGATCACCTCTGAATACACACACAGAGGGAGGAGAGACATGTAAACACATTAACACATTACATGATACAGCATGGCCCCTCAACGCAAATTGACATTAAAAGGCTCTGCAGCTTGTGACCGCACTAATTCTCAAATGGTTCTGCAGTTTTTGAGATATTTTTACTTTGCACATTTCAGTTCTTATGCTGTGAATCTCTCACATTCTCTATCACCAGCCCTAATTCTAAAACATATTCCAACCATTTATAACGATGGCAAATAAGCAGCCAATCACGGAGAGTGGGTCAGGTGCATGCTGGGAAGCAAGGAATCTCCGTGACATTACAAAATGTCTAAAACTGCTGAACCTTTTAGAAATCTATAGGTTAATACAGTGAAGCAGTTTAAGCATGCATGGGATAGGTATCAGGCTATCCTAGATATAAGATAAGGCCAGGGACTAATGAAAGTATTACATTACTGAGAGGGTAGTGGATGCAGGGAATAGTCTTCCAGTAGAAGTGGTAGAGGTTAATACAGTGAAGGAGTTTAAGCATGCATGGGATAGGTATAAGGCTATCCTAGATATAAGATAAGGTCAGGGACTAATGAAAGTATTACATTACTGAGAGGGTAGTGTATGCATGGAATAGTCTTCCAGTAGAAGTGGTAGAGGTTAATACAGTGAAGGAGTTTAAGCATGCGTGGGATAGGTATAAGGCTATCCTAGATATAAGATAAGGCCAGGGACTAATGAAAGTATTACATTACTGAGAGGGTAGTGGATGCAGGGAATAGTCTTCCAGTAGAAGTGGTAGAGGTTAATACAGTGAAGGAGTTTAAGCATGCATGGGATAGGTATAAGGCTATCCTAGATATAAGATAAGGTCAGGGACTAATGAAAGTATTACATTACTGAGAGGGTAGTGGATGCAGGGAATAGTCTTCCAGTAGAAGTGGTAGAGGTTAATACAGTGATAGAGTTTAAGCATGCATGGGAAAGGTATAAGGCTATCCTAGATATAAGATAAGGCCAGGGACTAATGAAAGTATTACATTACTGAGAGGGTAGTGGATGTATGGAATAGTCTTCCAGTAGAAGTGGTAGAGGTTAATACAGTGAAGGAGTTTAAGCATGCATGGGATAGGTATAAGGCTATCCTAGATATAAGATAAGGCCAGGGACTAATGATAGTATTACATTACTGAGAGGGTAGTGGATGTATGGAATAGTCTTCCAGTAGAAGTGGTAGAGGTTAATACAGTGAAGTAGTTTAAGCATGCATGGGATAGGTATAAGGCTATCCTAGATATAAGATAAGGTCAGGGACTAATGAAAGTATTACTATACTGAGAGGGTAGTGGATGCATGGAATAGTCTTCCAGTAGAAGTGGTAGAGGTTAATACAGTGAAGGAGTTTAAGCATGCATGGGATAGGTATAAGGCTATCCTAGATATAAGATAAGGTCAGGGACTAATGAAAGTATTACATTACTGAGAGGGTAGTGGATGCAGGGAATAGTCTTCCAGTAGAAGTGGTAGAGGTTAATACAGTGATAGAGTTTAAGCATGCATGGGAAAGGTATAAGGCTACCCTAGATATAAGATAAGGCCAGAGACTAATGAAAGTATTACATTACTGAGAGGGTAGTGGATGTATGGAATAGTCTTCCAGTAGAAGTGGTAGAGGTTAATACAGTGAAGGAGTTTAAGCATGCATGGGATAGGTATAAGGCTATCCTAGATATAAGATAAGGCCAGGGACTAATGAAAGTATTACATTACTGAGAGGGTAGTGGATGTATGGAATATTCTTCCAGTAGAAGTGGTAGAGGTTAATATAGTGAAGGAGTTTAAGCATGCATGGGATAGGTATAAGGCTATCCTAGATATAAGATAAGGCCAGGGACTAATGAAAGTATTACTTTACTGAGAGGGTAGTGGATGCATGGAATAGTCTTCCAGTAGAAGTGGTAGAGGTTAATACAGTGAGGGAGTTTAAGCATACGTGGGATAGGTATAAGGCTATCCTAGATATAAGATAAGGCCAGGGACTAATGAAAGTATTACATTATTGAGAGGGTAGTGGATGTATGGAATAGTCTTCCAGTAGAAGTGGTAGAGGTTAATACAGTGAAGGAGTTTAAGCATGCATGGGATAGGTATAAGGCTATCCTAGATATAAGATAAGGCCAGGGACTAATGAAAGTATTAGTAAAAGGGTAGTGGATGCATGGAATAGTCTTCCAGTAGAAGTGGTAGAGGTTAATACAGTGAAGGAGTTTAAGCATGCATGGGATAGGTATAAGGCTATCCTAGATAGAAGATAAGGCCAGGGACTAATGAAAGTATTACATTACTGAGAGGGTAGTGGATGCATGGAATAGTCTTCCAGTAGAAGTGGTAGAGGTTAATACAGTGAGGGAGTTTAAGCATGCATGGGATAGGTATAAGGCTATCCTAGATATAAGATAAGGCCAGGGACTAATGAAAGTATTACTTTACTGTTAGAGGGCAGTGGATGTATGGAATAGTCTTCCAGTAGAAGTGGTAGAGGTTAATACAGTGAAGGAGTTTAAGCATGCATGGGATAGGTATAAGGCTATCCTAGATATAAGATAAGGCCAGGGACTAATGAAAGTATTACTTTACTGAGAGGGTAGTGGATGTATGGAATAGTCTTCCAGTAGAAGTGGTGGAGGTTAATACAGTGAAGGAGTTTAAGCATGCATGGGATAGGTATAAGGCTATCCTAGATATAAGATAAGGCCAGGGACTAATGATAGTATTACATTACTGAGAGGGTAGTGGATGTATGGAATAGTCTTCCAGTAGAAGTGGTAGAGATTAATACAGTGAAGGAGTTTAAGCATGCATGGGATAGGTATAAGGCTATCCTAGATATAAGATAAGGTCAGGGACTAATGAAAGTATTACATTACTGAGAGGGTAGTGGATGCAGGGAATAGTCTTCCAGTAGAAGTGGTAGAGGTTAATACAGTGATAGAGTTTAAGCATGCATGGGAAAGGTATAAGGCTACCCTAGATATAAGATAAGGCCAGAGACTAATGAAAGTATTACATTACTGAGAGGGTAGTGGATGTATGGAATAGTCTTCCAGTAGAAGTGGTAGAGGTTAATACAGTGAAGGAGTTTAAGCATGCATGGGATAGGTATAAGGCTATCCTAGATATAAGATAAGGCCAGGGACTAATGAAAGTATTACATTACTGAGAGGGTAGTGGATGTATGGAATATTCTTCCAGTAGAAGTGGTAGAGGTTAATATAGTGAAGGAGTTTAAGCATGCATGGGATAGGTATAAGGCTATCCTAGATATAAGATAAGGCCAGGGACTAATGAAAGTATTACTTTACTGAGAGGGTAGTGGATGCATGGAATAGTCTTCCAGTAGAAGTGGTAGAGGTTAATACAGTGAGGGAGTTTAAGCATACGTGGGATAGGTATAAGGCTATCCTAGATATAAGATAAGGCCAGGGACTAATGAAAGTATTACATTATTGAGAGGGTAGTGGATGTATGGAATAGTCTTCCAGTAGAAGTGGTAGAGGTTAATACAGTGAAGGAGTTTAAGCATGCATGGGATAGGTATAAGGCTATCCTAGATATAAGATAAGGCCAGGGACTAATGAAAGTATTAGTAAAAGGGTAGTGGATGCATGGAATAGTCTTCCAGTAGAAGTGGTAGAGGTTAATACAGTGAAGGAGTTTAAGCATGCATGGGATAGGTATAAGGCTATCCTAGATAGAAGATAAGGCCAGGGACTAATGAAAGTATTACATTACTGAGAGGGTAGTGGATGCATGGAATAGTCTTCCAGTAGAAGTGGTAGAGGTTAATACAGTGAGGGAGTTTAAGCATGCATGGGATAGGTATAAGGCTATCCTAGATATAAGATAAGGCCAGGGACTAATGAAAGTATTACTTTACTGTTAGAGGGCAGTGGATGTATGGAATAGTCTTCCAGTAGAAGTGGTAGAGGTTAATACAGTGAAGGAGTTTAAGCATGCATGGGATAGGTATAAGGCTATCCTAGATATAAGATAAGGCCAGGGACTAATGAAAGTATTACTTTACTGAGAGGGTAGTGGATGTATGGAATAGTCTTCCAGTAGAAGTGGTGGAGGTTAATACAGTGAAGGAGTTTAAGCATGCATGGGATAGGTATAAGGCTATCCTAGATATAAGATAAGGCCAGGGACTAATGATAGTATTACATTACTGAGAGGGTAGTGGATGTATGGAATAGTCTTCCAGTAGAAGTGGTAGAGATTAATACAGTGAAGGAGTTTAAGCATGCATGGGATAGGTATAAGGCTATCCTAGATATAAGATAAGGCCAGGGACTAATGAAAGTATTAGTGAAAGGGTAGTGGATGCATGGAATAGTCTTCCAGTAGAAGTGTGAATGCCTTCTGACCTCTGCAGAAAACGTAAAAGTGACTTACATCTCATTATGTCACCATTTACTGACCAAAGAACTCAGATATAATCTGCTCCCTGGTGATAACTATGAAATGTGAAAACCCATCTCTGTTTAGTACACGTATATTAAATCATATACCTGATGTAGAGGTCGGAGAGGTCTTGGAAGCTTGCACTCTAACCCTACTCAGTTAGCCAATAAAGGTATCAGCGTGACGCTACTTGAACCCTATGTAGAGCTCTTTTTAATATTCCTATTGGAAAAAATCCTCTCTAATGACAGCGTCTCCTCTAGGTGATCAATACAAAGAACTTAACTGATAGCCTGAAGCCCTCTCTACACTTTGTGTATTGTGCAGACCCAAATACTCAATTATACAATAAAATGTTACCTATACATTGGCTTTAGCCAGCGCAGTGCAGACATCAGACCGGATTCTTCCTATGTGATTTGTATGAGACTTTATAACTCGAGTGATTTGTTTTCTGTTTTGATCATTTTTTGCAGTCTCCGAGATGTCCAACAAGGAGAAATTACAGTGTCTGAAGGATTTCCACAAGGATATCTTGAAACCTTCCCCAGGAAAGAGCCCTGGGACTCGTCCAGAGGATGAAGCCAATGGAAAACCCCCCCAACGGGAGAAATGGGCCAGTAAAATTGACTTTCTTCTCTCGGTGGCTGGAGGTTTTATTGGACTTGGCAACGTGTGGCGTTTTCCATACCTCTGCTATAAAAACGGCGGAGGTAAGTGCCCGTATCAGAGCTGGACCCCCCTTCCCTATAGATGGTCTATGTCTGGTGGGCTTGTCACCCGGCTTGTGCAGAGCATCAGAGTCGTTGACCTGTAAAATCCCCAAATTGCTGAAATTGTTTAAATTAAACAAATAAATCCATTGCTTTCAAGAGGCAGCATTCGGGAGGTAAAGAGCTCCATTATTTGGAGCCTTGTTCTTTTCTCTAGCATTGTTAAAGGGTAGCCCAGCCAAACGTTGCAGGCTTTTGGTTGCGATACCAGACAGTAACAATTTTATTTACACTTCAGACTCTTAATGAAGAGTTTTTGGACACTGCAGATTCACAGAATATTGGTTTATTTTTTAGGTGCATTCCTTATCCCATACTTTATCTTCCTGTTCGGAGGGGGTTTACCAGTGTTCTTCCTGGAGGTGGCTTTGGGCCAGTTCACTTCTGAAGGGGGCATCACCTGCTGGGAAAAGATCTGTCCCATCTTTACAGGTAAAGTGACCCTCTATCTGCACAACACGTTTCTGTTGCTGATCCCCATGTGGACATAGAATAGTTTAAAAAACCACCTTTTATAGTATCCATTTAATTCTGACCTGTGTGTGCTTCCTCTCTGACTACATCTAGATCTTATTTTATGCCTCATTTTATTGTGCCAGACCATTTAGCTCACATTGCTAACATTTTAAGGGTTCATCAAACGAGCCTGGTGGCAGAGGAGGAGAGCAAGGGCAACTCTCAAAATGCATGTGTTGGCAGGAAGCCTGTCAGACAGGCTGCGATACTATTGCAGGGAGAACCAGGCACTAGCTGTCATTTTTCAGATCAGAGTCCAGGCATGGACCAAAATTTCTAATCACGCAGCCGTTAGAAAAGCAAATGACAACAGCATAACTGACTGCAGAAAAACACACCTGTTTAATTGAACAATTTCATTTTACATTAAGTGTCTTACGTGTCAGTGAAAGAATTGAAATAAGGCGGACATGTTGTTTAGAATCTTTGCTCTGTATAGCTCTATCAGGGGGCGGACATGTTATTTAGAATCTTTGCTCTGTATAGCTCTATCAGGGGGCGGACATGTTATTTAGAATCTTTGCTCTGTATAGCTCTATCAGGGGCAGACATGTTGTTTAGAATCTTTGCTCTGTATAGCTCTATCAGGGGGCGGACATGTTGTTTAGAATCTTTGCTCTGTATAGCTCTATCAGGGGGCGGACATGTTATTTAGAATCTTTGCTCTGTATAGCTCTATCAGGGGCAGACATGTTGTTTAGAATCTTTGCTCGGTATAGCTCTATCAGGGGGTGGACATGTTGTTTAGAATCTTTGCTCTGTATAGCTCTATCAGACGGCGGACATGTTGTTTAGAGTCAGATCTCCCTTCATGTCTAATAATAAGTGACTTTGTGTATGCATAGTATATTTTATTACTGCTTTGAGTTTGGATAAACCACACGCAGAGAAAATGACACAGACTCAAACACTGTGAAGGTGTAATTAATGCCAGAAATAGTCAGTCTCTTGGGGGCACATGATCTATTAATACAGGACTATAGTGACTATTCTTTCTGACCCAATAGGCCGGGCAGGTTTATGGCATTGAATCAAACTGATTTTGAAGCTAAAATATCAGACTCCGATTTAAAGGAGACAATTAATCAGAGATTACATTTATATAAGTCCATTTAAAACAATATAGCCAACATATAAATATTATGTTCATATTAGCGTGAATGTACCTGTAATTACCTTGTCAATATATAACTGCTTTAAAACTGGAGGTGGCCATCTTGGAATCCCACCCTCCCCAGCGACGGTCACTCAGCTGATCAGCATTCCGTTGGGCGTAATATGACGCAATAGTGACAAACAAATAATGTGAGGGGTTTCTGGTGACTCAGCCAGCCCCGTCCAACCAACCTCCCCAATCTAGACGGCCATGTCTCTCCCCACACTCTGCAATAACCTTAAACATAAGGGGTGTGAGGGCGTTTGTAACCATTTAACAATGGGGGTCAGCTAATAATTCCCCTTTATGTTGTGTAGAAAGGACTGTGAATAACATGGGTGAACACATTCACTGGACAGTCCCACTGTCCTCAGACCAATTTCCATCCCAAACCCACACCCCAGTCACTGGTAATAAGTATCTGTGCCTTCTGCGCAGTGATGTCATATCACATTTACTCCACAAACACCATCCAAGTACAGGGTGTACCGAATCTGTGCAAAATATGCTCATAAAGTGGATTTTATTTTTACTATCTGACTGTAAACAAACAAAACAAGAAACCTTAAAGTGCCACTAACCATACAGTAAAACCTTCATCCCATAGAAACCTGATTTGCATCATTACAGACTAGCAGAGAAACCGGATTAGCTCAGCATCGTTTAATGGAGAAATGTCAGGAACAAATGAATTAATCTTTAATTTAATGATTGCATCAAGTGCAATATAAGCAGCGAGGCCTCGATAAGGGGCTTTATTTGTATTCTTTCATTAAAGCATTTCTGCATAAAAACAATTTAAAGGGACACTAAACGCTTTACTTCACTTGTGCTTCTAATATATGAGGATGACCTGCCGAGTACTTCTGATAGTACTTCTGATAGTACGTCTGATAGTATGTCTGATAGTACGTCTGATAGTACGTCTGATAGTACTTCTGATAGTACGTCTGATAGTACGTCTGATAGCACGTCTGATAGTACTTCTGATAGTACGTCTGATAGCACGTCTGATAGTACTTCTGATAGTACTTCTGATAGTACTTCTGATAGTACGTCTGATAGTACTTCTGATAGTACGTCTGATAGCACGTCTGATAGTACTTCTGATAGTACTTCTGATAGTACTTCTGATAGTACGTCTGATAGTATGTCTGATAGTACGTCTGATAGTACGTCTGATAGTACGTCTGATAGTACTTCTGATAGTACGTCTGATAGTACGTCTTATAGTACGTCTGATAGTACGTCTGATAGTACGTCTGATAGTACGTCTGATAGTACGTCTGATAGCACGTCTGATAGTACGTCTGATAGCACGTCTGATAGTACTTATGATAGTACGTCTGATAGTACTTCTGATAGTACGTCTGATAGTACGTCTGATAGTACGTCTGATAGTACGTCTGATAGTACGTCTGATAGCACGTCTGATAGCACGTCTGATAGCACGTCTGATAGTACGTCTGATAGTACGTCTGATAGTACGTCTGATGATAGTACGTCTGATGATAGTTCGTCTGATGATAGTACGTCTGATGATAGTACGTCTGATAGTACGTCTGATAGTACGTCTGATAGTACGTCTGATAGTACGTCTGATAGTACTTCTGATAGTACTTCTGATAGTACGTCTGATAGTACGTCTGATAGTACGTCTGATAGTACGTCTGATAGTATGTCTGATAGTACGTCTGATAGTACGTCTGATAGTACGTCTGATAGTACGTCTGATAGTACGTCTGATAGCACGTCTGATAGCACGTCTGATAGTACGTCTGATAGTACGTCTGATAGTACGTCTGATGATAGTACGTCTGATGATAGTACGTCTGATGATAGTACGTCTGATAGTACGTCTGATAGTACGTCTGATAGTACGTCTGATAGTACGTCTGATAGTATGTCTGATAGTACGTCTGATAGTACGTCTGATAGTACTTCTGATAGTACGTCTGATAGTACGTCTGATAGCACGTCTGATAGCACGTCTGATAGCACGTCTGATAGCACGTCTGATAGTATGTCTGATAGTACGTCTGATAGTACGTCTGATAGTACGTCTGATAGTACGTCTGATAGTACTTCTGATAGTACGTCTGATAGTACGTCTGATAGCACGTCTGATAGCACGTCTGATAGCACGTCTGATAGTACGTCTGATAGCACGTCTGATAGTACGTCTGATAGCACGTCTGATAGCACGTCTTATAGTACGTCTGATAGTACGTCTGATAGTACTCTGATAGCACGTCTGATAGCACGTCTGATAGTACGTCTGATAGTACTTCTGATAGTACGTCTGATAGTACGTCTGATAGTACGTCTGATAGTACGTCTGATAGTACTTCTGATAGTACGTCTGATAGTACTTCTGATAGTACGTCTGATAGTACGTCTGATAGTACGTCTGATAGTACGTCTGATAGTACTTCTGATAGTACGTCTGATAGTACTTCTGATAGTACGTCTGATAGTACGTCTGATAGTACGTCTGATAGTACTTCTGATAGTACGTCTGATAGTACGTCTGATGATAGTACGTCTGATAGTACTTCTGATAGTACGTCTGATAGTACGTCTGATAGTACGTCTGATAGTACGTCTGATAGTACGTCTGATAGTACGTCTGATAGTACTTCTGATAGTACGTCTGATAGTACTTCTGATAGTACGTCTGATAGTACGTCTGATAGTACGTCTGATAGTACTTCTGATAGTACGTCTGATAGTACGTCTGATGATAGTACGTCTGATAGTACTTCTGATAGTACGTCTGATAGTAGTTTTGATAGTACGTCTGATAGTAGTTTTGATAGTACTTCTGATAGCACTTCTGATAGTACGTCTGATAGTAATTCTGATAGTACGTCTGATAGCACGTCTGATAGTACGTCTGATAGTACGTCTGATAGCACGTCTGATAGTACTTCTGATAGTACGTCTGATAGTACCTCTGATAGTACGTCTGATAGTACTTCTGATAGTACGTCTGATAGTACCTCTGATAGTACGTCTGATAGTACTTCTGATAGTACTTCTGATAGTACTTCTGATAGTACGTCTGATAGTACGTCTGATAGTACGTCTGATAGTACGTCTGATAGTACGTCTGATAGTACGTCTGATAGTACGTCTGATAGCACTTCTGATAGTACGTCTGATAGTACGTCTGATAGCACGTCTGATAGTACGTCTGATAGTACGTCTGATAGTACCTCTGATAGTACGTCTGATAGTACGTCTGATAGTACGTCTGATAGCACGTCTGATAGTACGTCTGATAGTACGTCTGATAGTACGTCTGATAGCACTTCTGATAGTACGTCTGATAGTACGTCTGATAGCACGTCTGATAGTACGTCTGATAGTACGTCTGATAGCACGTCTGATAGTACTTCTGATAGTACGTCTGATAGTACGTCTGATAGTACGTCTGATAGTACGTCTGATAGCACGTCTGATAGTACTTCTGATAGTACGTCTGATAGTACGTCTGATAGTACGTCTGATAGTACGTCTGATGATAGTACGTCTGATAGCACGTCTGATAGCACGTCTGATAGCACGTCTGATAGTACGTCTGATAGTACGTCTGATAGTACGTCTGATAGCACTTCTGATAGTACGTCTGATAGTACGTCTGATAGCACGTCTGATAGTACGTCTGATAGTACGTCTGATAGTACGTCTGATAGCACTTCTGATAGTACGTCTGATAGTACGTCTGATAGCACGTCTGATAGTACGTCTGATAGTACGTCTGATAGCACGTCTGATAGTACTTCTGATAGTACGTCTGATAGTACGTCTGATAGTACGTCTGATAGTACGTCTGATAGCACGTCTGATAGTACTTCTGATAGTACGTCTGATAGTACGTCTGATAGTACGTCTGATAGTACGTCTGATGATAGTACGTCTGATAGCACGTCTGATAGCACGTCTGATAGCACGTCTGATAGTACGTCTGATAGTACGTCTGATAGCACTTCTGATAGCACGTCTGATAGTACTTCTGATAGTACGTCTGATAGCACGTCTGATAGTACTTCTGATAGCACGTCTGATAGTACTTCTGATAGTACGTCTGATAGTACGTCTGATAGTACGTCTGATAGTACGTCTGATAGTACGTCTGATAGTACGTCTGATAGCACTTCTGATAGCACGTCTGATAGTACGTCTGATAGTACGTCTGATAGTACGTCTGATAGTACGTCTGATAGTACGTCTGATAGTACATCTGATGATAGTATGTCTGATAGTACTTCTGATAGTACGTCTGATAGTACTTCTGATAGTATGTCTGATAGCACGTCTGATAGTACTTCTGATAGTACGTCTGATAGTACATCTGATGATAGTATGTCTGATAGTACTTCTGATAGTACGTCTGATAGTACTTCTGATAGTATGTCTGATAGTACGTCTGATAGTACGTCTGATAGTACGTCTGATAGTACGTCTGATAGTACATCTGATGATAGTATGTCTGATAGTACTTCTGATAGTACGTCTGATAGTACTTCTGATAGTACTTCTGATAGTACGTCTGATAGTACTTCTGATAGTATGTCTGATAGTACGTCTGATAGTACGTCTGATAGTACGTCTGATAGTACGTCTGATAGTACATCTGATGATAGTACGTCTGATAGTACGTCTGATAGTACTTCTGATAGTATGTCTGATAGTACGTCTGATAGTACTTCTGATAGTACGTCTGATAGCACGTCTGATAGTACTTCTGATAGCACGTCTGATAGTACTTCTGATAGTACGTCTGATAGTACGTCTGATAGTACGTCTGATAGTACGTCTGATAGCACGTCTGATAGTACTTCTGATAGTACGTCTGATAGTACGTCTGATAGTACGTCTGATAGTACGTCTGATGATAGTACGTCTGATAGCACGTCTGATAGCACGTCTGATAGTACGTCTGATAGTACGTCTGATAGTACTTCTGATAGTACGTCTGATAGTACGTCTGATAGCACTTCTGATAGTACGTCTGATAGTACGTCTGATAGTACGTCTGATAGTACGTCTGATAGCACGTCTGATAGTACTTCTGATAGTACGTCTGATAGCACGTCTGATAGTACGTCTGATAGTACGTCTGATAGCACGTCTGATAGTACTTCTGATAGTACGTCTGATAGTACGTCTGATAGTACTTCTGATAGTACGTCTGATAGCACGTCTGATAGCACTTCTGATAGTACGTCTGATAGTACGTCTGATAGTACGTCTGATAGTACTTCTGATAGTACTTCTGATAGTACGTCTGATAGTACTTCTGATAGTACGTCTGATAGTACGTCTGATAGTACGTCTGATAGTACTTCTGATAGTACGTCTGATAGTACGTCTGATAGTACTTCTGATAGTACGTCTGATAGCACGTCTGATAGCACGTCTGATAGCACGTCTGATAGCACGTCTGATAGTACGTCTGATAGTACGTCTGATAGTACTTCTGATAGTACGTCTGATAGTACGTCTGATAGTACTTCTGATAGTACGTCTGATAGCACGTCTGATAGCACGTCTGATAGCACGTCTGATAGCACGTCTGATAGTACGTCTGATAGCACGTCTGATAGCACTTCTGATAGTACGTCTGATAGTACGTCTGATAGTACTTCTGATAGTACGTCTGATAGTACGTCTGATAGTACGTCTGATAGTACGTCTGATAGTACTTCTGATAGTACTTCTGATAGTACGTCTGATAGTACGTCTGATAGTACTTCTGATAGTACTTCTGATAGTACGTCTGATAGTACGTCTGATAGCACGTCTGATAGTACTTCTGATAGTACTTCTGATAGTACGTCTGATAGCACGTCTGATAGCACGTCTGATAGCACGTCTGATAGCACGTCTGATAGTACGTCTTATAGTACGTCTGATAGTACGTCTGATAGTACGTCTGATAGTACTCTGATAGCACGTCTGATAGCACGTCTGATAGTTCTTCTGATAGTACTTCTGATAGTACGTCTGATAGTACTTCTGATAGTACTTCTGATAGTACGTCTGATAGTACGTCTGATAGTACGTCTGATAGTACGTCTGATAGTACGTCTGATAGTACGTCTGATAGTACTTCTGATAGTACGTCTGATAGTACGTCTGATAGTACTTCTGATAGTACGTCTGATAGTACGTCTGATAGTACGTCTGATAGTACTTCTGATAGTACTTCTGATAGTACGTCTGATAGTACGTCTGATAGTACTTCTGATAGTACTTCTGATAGTACGTCTGATAGTACGTCTGATAGCACGTCTGATAGTACTTCTGATAGTACTTCTGATAGTACGTCTGATAGCACGTCTGATAGCACGTCTGATAGCACGTCTGATAGTACGTCTTATAGTACGTCTGATAGTACGTCTGATAGTACGTCTGATAGTACGTCTGATAGTACGTCTGATAGCACGTCTGATAGTTCTTCTGATAGTACTTCTGATAGTACGTCTGATAGTACGTCTGATAGTACTTCTGATAGTACTTCTGATAGTACGTCTGATAGTACTTCTGATAGTACGTCTGATAGTACGTCTGATAGTACGTCTGATAGTACTTCTGATAGTACGTCTGATAGTACGTCTGATGATAGTACGTCTGATAGTACTTCTGATAGTACTTCTGATAGTACGTCTGATAGTACTTCTGATAGTACGTCTGATAGTACGTCTGATAGTACGTCTGATAGCACTTCTGATAGTATGTCTGATAGTACGTCTGATAGTAATTCTGATAGTACGTCTGATAGCACTTCTGATAGTACGTCTGATAGTACGTCTGATAGCACGTCTGATAGTACGTCTGATAGTACGTCTGATAGTACGTCTGATAGTACTTCTGATAGTACGTCTGATAGTACGTCTGATAGTACGTCTGATAGTACGTCTGATAGCACTTCTGATAGTACGTCTGATAGTACGTCTGATAGCACGTCTGATAGTACGTCTGATAGTACGTCTGATAGTACGTCTGATAGTACTTCTGATAGTACGTCTGATAGTACGTCTGATAGCACTTCTGATAGTACGTCTGATAGTACGTCTGATAGCACTTCTGATAGTATGTCTGATAGTACTTCTGATAGTACGTCTGATAGCACGTCTGATAGTACTTCTGATAGTACTTCTGATAGCACGTCTGATAGTACGTCTGATAGTACGTCTGATAGTACTTCTGATAGTACGTCTGATAGCACGTCTGATAGTAGGTCTGATAGTACGTCTGATAGTACTTCTGATAGTACGTCTGATAGTACGTCTGATAGCACGTCTGATAGTACGTCTGATAGTACGTCTGATAGCACTTCTGATAGTACGTCTGATAGTACGTCTGATAGCACGTCTGATAGTACGTCTGATAGTACGTCTGATAGCACTTCTGATAGTACGTCTGATAGTACTTCTGATAGCACGTCTGATAGTACGTCTGATAGTACGTCTGATAGTACGTCTGATAGTACGTCTGATAGTACGTCTGATAGCACGTCTGATAGCACGTCTGATAGCACGTCTGATAGTACGTCTGATAGTACGTCTGATAGTACTTCTGATAGTACGTCTGATAGCACTTCTGATAGCACGTCTGATAGTACGTCTGATAGTACGTCTGATAGTACGTCTGATAGTACGTCTGATAGTACGTCTGATAGCACGTCTGATAGCACGTCTGATAGCACGTCTGATAGTACGTCTGATAGCACGTCTGATAGTAGGTCTGATAGTACGTCTGATAGTACTTCTGATAGTACGTCTGATAGTACGTCTGATAGCACGTCTGATAGTACGTCTGATAGTACGTCTGATAGCACTTCTGATAGTACGTCTGATAGTACGTCTGATAGCACGTCTGATAGTACGTCTGATAGTACGTCTGATAGTACGTCTGATAGTACGTCTGATAGCACGTCTGATAGCACGTCTGATAGCACGTCTGATAGTACGTCTGATAGTACGTCTGATAGTACACGCCAGTTTATCCTCTGACGCCAGCTGACACGATTCCATAGGAAGCAGGCAGCCGTCTGGTCCGTGACTGTCTCTCTCTGCTAACGCAGACCTTAACTACGTCCCCCCTGCTGGTCCCATGCAAAAATGAGGGTCTCTCACGCTGACGTTTGTCTGTAAAAGTCTGTAAAGTGGTGACTGACATCACACTGGAGCAGAGAGAGACCCTTGTTTGTACAGACAGTGAGTAGTGGGGTCTCTCGCTAATCGTCAGTTTGCTTCATACAGACTGACGCATGGACACTGCCAGCAGATGGTAACATTGCAGCAAATGCATAAAATAAGAAAAAAATGTGTTTTAAATACTGCATCATTTAAATGCTGTATCCTCCTGGCACATACGGGGTTAAATACTGGATCCTCCCGGCACATATAGGGTTAAATGCTGTATCCTCCCGGCACATATATGGTTAAATGCTGTATCCTCCCAGCACATACAGGGTTAAATACTTTATCCTCCCGGCACATACGGGGATAAATACTGTATCCTCCCGGCACATACAGGGTTAAATGCTGTATCCTCGCGGCACATACAGGGTTAAATGCTGTATCCTCGCGGCACATACAGGGTTAAATGCTGTATCCTCCCAGCACATACAGGGTTAAATGCTTATTCCTCGCGGCACATACAGGGTTAAATGCTTATTCCTCGCGGCACATACGGGGTTAAATGCTTATTCCTCGCGGCACTTACAGGGTTAATTACCAGGATGTGACCTTACTCCTCCATCTCTCTTGTAGGAATCGGCTTTGCCTCCATTGTCATCGTGTCTCTGCTGAATGTTTATTACATTGTTATCTTGGCCTGGGGAATGTATTACTTGTTCCAGTCATTCCAGAGCCAGCTGCCCTGGGCTCTCTGCCACCAGCTCTGGAACACAGACACCTGCGTGGAGGACACATATCGCAAGAACAAGACATTGTGGACTTCTCTGAACTCCACCAACTTCACCTCTCCGGTGACGGAATTCTGGGAGTAAGTGTCCTGTGTAGCTCAAGGGAGTGAAAGCCATAAAGTGAGCGGATTCTATGTCATTAGTTATAGGACAACGGTTGGGAAAGATGGCATCAAGTGGAGACATTTAACATAGAAAAGCTATTATTCAGCCCTCTGTGCCTGTATAGCTCTATCAGGGGGTGGACATGTTGGTTAGAATCTTTGCTCGGTATAGCTCTATCAGGGGCGGACAAGCGTGCCCTATAGGGTACTTTATTTATATTCTTTAATTAAATAATTTTAAATTTAAAATACCAACACTTAATACAATCTTTCAATTAAACATAACTTAATTTTTCTAGACAGTTCTCCTTTCATTTCTATGGTAGCATTGCTCTTATCTCAAGTATACATTTATCATAAGTTTTTCTTGAATATAATTACTGCAGAGTGATCACCATAAATCAAACCCTGATCGTAGTCCTGTATTACGCTCTTACATACGTGCTGTTTAGGAGAATGAGACCCTTGAGGTTTTTTAGTTTCCCCTAATATACTTCATTTGTACTCCTGCCTTCCTGTCCGTCCTTATTATATCTTCATCCTTCCCCCCACTATAACCCTTACTAACTGAATGTTATTTTTTATGTTATTTATTAACTGCTAATTTGGATCCGGTTCCATCTTGGCTAGCAAACCCGCTGGAATATAAGCTTTGGCAACTACGTGCGAGCACAGACCTGTCTTCTGTTTGCTCCTGTGCCAAAGGGCAATGGCCGGCCGGGTCTGCCTGCTGGTGCCAGAGAGTGAGGATGGGCATTTAACTCATTCATATAACTCTATCAGTGGGCAGATGTGTTGTTTAGAATCTTTGCTCTGTATAGCTCTATCAGGGGGTGGACATGTTGTTTAGAATCTTTGCTCTGTATAGCTCTATCAGGGGGCAGACATGTTGTTTACATTATTTGTTCTGTATAGCTCTATCAGGGAGTGGACATGTTGTTTACAATCTTTGCTCTGTATATCTCTATCAGGGGGCAGACATGATGTTTAGAATCTTTGCTCTGTATAGCTCTATCATGGGGCGGGAATGTTGTTTAGAATCTTTGCTCTGTAAAGCTCTATCAGTGGGTGGACATGTTGCTTAGAATCTTTGCTCTGTATAGCTCTATCAGAGGGGTGGACATGTTGTTTAGAATCTTTGCTCTGTATAGCTCTATCAGGGGTGGACATGTTGTTTAGAATCTTTGCTCTGTATAGCTCTATCAGGGGCAGACATGTTGTTTGGAATCTTTGCTCTGTATAGCTCTATCAGGGGGCAGACATGTTGTTTAGAATCCTTGCTCTGTATAGCTCTATCGGGGTGGACATGTTGTTTAGAATCTTTGCTCTGTATAGCTCTATCAGAGGGCAGACATGTTGTTTAGAATCTTTGCTCTGTATAGCTCTATCAGGAGGCAGACATGTTGTTTAGAATCCTTGCTCTGTATAGCTCTATCGGGGCGGACATGTTGTTTAGAATCTTTGCTCTGTATAGCTCTATCAGAGGGCAGACATGTTGTTTAGAATCTTTGCTCTGTATAGCTCTATCAGGTGCCATACATGTTGTTTAGAATCTTTGCTCTGTATAGCTCTATCAGAGGGCAGACATGTTGTTTAGAATCTTTGCTCTGTATAGCTCTATCAGGGGGCAGACATGTTGTTTAGAATCCTTGCTCTGTATAGCTCTATCGGGGCGGACATGTTGTTTAGAATCTTTGCTCTGTATAGCTCTATCAGAGGGATGACATGTTGTTTAGAATCTTTGCTCTGTATAGCTCTATCAGGGGCCATACATGTTGTTTAGAATCTTTGCTCTGTATAGCTCTATCAGGGAGGCGGACATGTTGTTTAGAATCTTTGATCAGATATTCCTCCATTTTTATCCAACATGTCATTTACATTCTATCAGGCTACGTAAAGGAATATCTGACCCCAGATTGTACACAATATGTCCAGCGCCCTAGAAAATACCTGCCCCTTTTAGTAAGATTGATTACCTGAGGATCTCATTGCTTGTCCCAAGCTGGGATCAGGTCAGCAGTCTCTAACGAGACAGGGGAGGGTTGTCTGTTGATTCAGCGGTGCAGACGGGTCGGCTGTGTGTGCTGTGATTTATGAAACCTTCCTGGCCTGCACTGGGAGCTGAATCTGCCAATAATCTGCTAATTGAGTCTCAGATGCCGTTATCAGTGGCCGTGAATCCAGGCCAGAGAGTAACCTGGTATTTTTAGACGCTCCTTAAAGTGGTGGTAGATTTGCATCATTCAAAATACCTGTAAGCACACTACACACATGAATGTGAGACCTCCACCAAGCGCAGGCCGGCTCTGCAGGGTGGGTGCCGCTCAGATCCAGTCAAGAGGTGATCAGTCTCATCTATAACGTGCCACATCCAGGTATCCGAGGATTTTACTTAGACACGGACAGTCATCTTACCAGATCTCAGCCGGAGCCAATGTTGCCACTTAATTCCACCCCTGAAGTTACCGCTCCTCTTTGGTGAGAGCTGATTGGTTCTTTTAGGCTTATAACGAGCCGCGTGTTCTCACCGACCAGTAGATTTCTTCCTACTTGAGTTGAAATTGAATACATTATTTTGTCCGCGTGTCCCTTTGGTTTGTCGGTCTCATACCCGCGTTCTCCCCCCCCCCCCCCGCCGCCTCCATTCTTGTTTCACATGCGCACTATGTTTTTTTACAGTGTCACGTTTTTCTCTTCTCTTTCAGGCACAAAGTTCTTAGCTTATCAAAGGGAATTGATGATGTTGGTGTTGTGAAATGGGATCTGGCTCTGTGTCTTCTCCTCACCTGGGTCATCTGCTTCTTCTGCATCTGGAAAGGAGTTCGTACCACGGGGAAGGTAACATGAAATCTCCTGACAGACTATATCATCTAGCTAGTTACAGGACAACATGTAGCAAAACATGAGGTTGGGTTTAATTGAAAGATGGCATCAGGTGGAGGCATTTTATATAGAAATATCCAAATAAAGTACCTTATTGAGCCATCTTTATCCTGTATAGCTCCACCACGAGGCAGACATCTTGTTTAGGATCTTCGTTCATCGGAACCAAGGTGAGTGAAGATCTGACCCAAGATTCTAAACAAGACGTCTGACCCCCGAGAGAACAATATGGAGTAAAGATTCTAACCAACAAGTCTGACCCCCGAGAGAACGATATGGAGTAAAGATTCTAAACAACATGTCCGCCCCCTGAGAGAACGATATGGAGTAAAGATTCTAACCAACATGTCTGCCCCCTGAGAGAACTATACAGAGAAAAGATTCTAAACAACATGTCTGCCTCCTGAGGGAACGATATGGAGTAAATATTCTAACCAACATGTCTGCCCCTTGAGAGAACTATATGGAGTAAAGATTCTAACCAACATGTCTGCCCCCTGAGAGAACTATATGGAGTAAAGAAGGCTTAATAAGGAACTTAGTTTGTTTTCTTTCATTCCAGAATTTCTTTATAAACAATTTACACTTGATACGATCTCTCAATTAAACATAAGTTAGTTTTTTTGCTACAGTTGTCCTTTAAAGGGAAAGTTCCAGCAGAAAGAAATAGTGTTGCGGTCTGGTGCAGGTATTGGCCAAGTGTCCGCACAAGGACCAGTGTCCGTGTGACGGTCTATAGGACATCCTTAAATTGTCCATCAGAAAGTCCAGTAAACATTCACCATGGACAATGTGTGTGCCTACTCAACCTTGGATCCTGAACCACAATGTATTCTCTAAGCCACAGCTCACATGGACCTTTCTAGGTCTGTCTTTGGCTGTGGCCATCACCCTCTTCCTTCCCATTCCTCCATCTTTCTCAAGGTCTTTCAGAAGACAAACCATTCTCGCTGTCCTCACAATGCACCACTGCTAACACTGCTCTGTCTTATAGAATACCCCTGACCGAGGCTATTTACCACTATGTGTTTCCCTTGTGACATTACATTGAGAATCAATGTATGTTGCATGACCTTCTTCTCTCCCTGTTACAATATTCTCCTTAATTCTAGGTGGTATATTTCACCGCTACCTTTCCATTTATCATGCTCCTCGTGCTACTGATTCGAGGGGTTACATTACCCGGGGCGGCAGAAGGTATCAAATTCTACCTGTACCCGAATATTACCCGTCTGGAAGACCCACAGGTAAGCAACCTGACCTTAAAGGTGTCATACTAAACCCTCCTTATACGGAAGGAAAAATGATCTATACATCACAGCAAATAAGAGACGACAAATATAATTGTTTCTGCATTGTCTCCTGTTTGTGACATCACCTGTGTCTTCATATGCAAATTAAAAAAAAAATCAGTGGGAAATATGTAATTTGCATATCAAGCCACAAGGTGATTTCATAAGCTGGAGACTCCACAGACACATGGAAAACATATTCCTCTTATTTTATACATTTGCTGCAATTCTGCTGACACAATGTATAGATCATTTTTAATTCTTTATATACACAGTATAAGCAGTGTATAGGTTCACAGAGTCCCTTTTAAAATGTGAATGTGTTGCCCCATTTATGACCTCACTTTAGAAAAGTAGTTTTTTTTTTCACATCAATCTAAAAGGTCATAAACAGGAGACCCCCACATACCCCTTTAAAGCACATTTTCTCTTTGTATATATGAATTTCCTGCAGTACACAATCTATAGATCAGTTCCTTCGCAGCATCTTCTACACCAGCCCCCCTTCGGCACGCCAGATGTTTAGTGCTACATTTTCTCTGATGCTTTTCCAGCATTACGGCTGTAAGAGCATTATGGGAGATGAAGTCCATAACACCTGGAGTGCCTACTTTTTCGCCAGTGCCACCTTCTAGAGGTTTATTTAAATTATAATATGAGTAATGGTGTCATATTGTTTGGCCTCCTGCCCTTTCAAGGTCTGGATTGATGCTGGCACCCAGATCTTCTTCTCCTACGCCATCTGTCTGGGTGCTATGACCTCTTTGGGCAGCTACAACAAGTATAAATACAACTGTTACAGGCAAGTTGGCGGTCAGAGGGGCTGGGGAGCTGCTTGGGTTTGGTTTTATTCATTAACACTGCTCCGTGACATGTGTGTGTGACATAGGGACTGTTTGCTGCTTGGATGCCTCAACAGTGGTACCAGTTTTGTGTCTGGCTTCGCAATTTTTTCCATCCTGGGCTTCATGGCACAAGAACAAGGGGTGGACATTGCAGATGTGGCAGAGTCAGGTACTGTATATCGATTACCGAGGTGAGCACGGTCACTGAATGCCTGTAAGGTTGGCCAGTGACCGACCTCTCACCCTCTAGGCCATGGCAGTGTATTGTCAGTAGTCCCTAGGTCTTCCTGGCCTGCAATCTTCTGCCTGGCTCTGTGTTACTGGTTCCTCTTATGGGTTCAGAAGAAATATTCTTATATCAGATGGTTTGGTGGAGTCAGGGATTGGTCAACCCCACATCATGTTTGGGATGCTGCTTATTAGGGTGTTGTAGACCATCTTGTGAAGAGGAGACCTTGAAGTATTTGGGGGGGTTTCATGAGTTCTGCTTGACTATGCTATGAGTCATCTCCAATTTGTAGTTCTTGGGCGGACTGGAGGGTCTTCCAAAGACCATTTTGCTCATCCCATCTTACATAGCACACAGCAAACCAAGGGGGATCTTGTACTGAAAGCTTGCGAGCGAGCCGTATCAGAGACAGTCTGGAGCATGCTTAGCATTCCTGGATCCTGAATAATGTTTATCAGGATTTGTTAGACATTAACCCCTCCCGTGGGTATTTAAGATGGTGCTTGGAGGTATATTTGGGATTTTGTCTTCTTTAACTGGACATGTATCTAGCAAGTTGGATACACGAGTTGCAGGGGTAATTTATATAACTTCTGGAGAACAAAGTGTCGCTAAAAGTCTGATATGATTTATCTTTAAAAAAATAAAATAAAACTGGAACTTTGCAGGAGCAGCGATAGCATCACTAGCAGAACAGATCTCTACACTTGTTTATATATATATATATAAATATATATATATATATACAGCGCAATCCTGAACCGCATGTTGGCGCACATTCCCTGCTCCGGCCACTATTTGGCGCTATTACTGTGCCAGTTACATACATAATCCCCAGTGCAGAGTATCTCTCATTTCTGACTTCCTGCGGCACCCTATGTTTGGAATAAATCCATATTATTATAGTATTGTGTGATATACAATGTGAAGGTGACATTTCATGTTTGTAAGGACCTCAGTGACACTGAGATAAAATGATCCTGATTGGATTAATTACTGTCACCTCCTAATACACAGACACCATGACACACACCTCTCACCCCCTCCTAATACACAGACACCTCTCACCTCCTCCTAATACACAGACACCTCTCACCCCCTCCTAATACACAGACACCTCTCACCCCCTCCTAATACACAGACACCTCCTCCTAATACACAGACACCTCTCACCTCATCCTAATACACAGACACCTCTCACCTCCTCCTAATACACAGACACCTCTCACCCCCTCCTAATACACAGACACCTCTCACCCCCTCCTAATACACAGACACCTCTCACCCCCTCCTAATACACAGACACACACCTCTCACCTCCTCCTAATACACAGACACCAGGACACTCACCTCTCACCTCCTCCTAATACACAGACACCGGGACACACACCTCTCACCTCCTCCTAATACACAGACACCGAAACACACACCTCTCACCCCCTCCTAATACACAGACACCGGGACACACACCTCTCACCCCCCCCTAATACACAGACACCGGGACACACACCTCTCACCTTCTCCTTATAACCAGGACAACGAGACACACACCTCTCACCTCCTCCTAATACACAGACACCAGGACACACACCTCTCACCCCCTCCTAATACACAGACACCGGGACACACACCTCTCACCTCCTCCTAATACACAGACACCGGGACACACACCTCTCACCTCCTCCTAATACACAGACACACACCTCTCACCCCCTCCTAATACACAGACACCGGGACACACACCTCTCACCTCCTCCTTATAACCAGGACAACGAGACACACACCTCTCACCTCCTCCTAATACACAGACACCAGGACACACACCTCTCACCTCCTCCTAATACACAGACACCGGGACACACACCTCTCACCTCCTCCTAATACACAGACACCGGGACACACACCTCTCACCCCCTCCTAATACACAGACACCGGGACACACACCTCTCACCTCCTCCTTATAACCAGGACAACGAGACACACACCTCTCACCTCCTCCTAATACACAGACACCAGGACACACACCTCTCACCTCCTTCTAATACACAGACACCGGGACACACACCTCTCACCTCCTCCTAATACACAGACACCAGGACACACACCTCTCACCTCCTCCTAATACACAGACACCAGGACACACACCTCTCACTCCTCCTAATACACAGACACCGGGGCACACACCTCTCACCTCCTCCTAATACACAGACACCAGGACACACACCTCTCACCTCCTCCTAATACACAGACACCGGGACACACACCTCTCACCTCCTCCTAATACACAGACACCAGGACACACACCTCTCACCCCCTCCTAATACACAGACACAGAGACACACACCTCTCACCTCCTCCTAATACACAGACACCGGGACACACACCTCTCACCTCCTCCTAATACACAGACACCAGGACACACACCTCTCACCTCCGCCTAATACACAGACACCAGGACACACACCTCTCACCTCCTCCTAATACACAGACACCGGGGCACACACCTCTCACCTCCTCCTAATACACAGACACCAGGACACACACCTCTCACCTCCTCCTAACACACAGACACCAGGACACTCACCTCTCACCTCCTCCTAATACACAGACACTAGGACACACACCTCTCACCTCCTCCTAATACACAGACACTGGGACACACACCTCTCACCTCCTCCTAATACACAGACACTGGGACACACACCTCTCACCTCCTCCTAATACAGTCAGGGAGAATATATGTTGTAAAAAAAAAAAAAGTGTATACAATTTTTGTCTTAACTACGATTCTGACCCCATAAAACATTGAATTGCTTGAAGTCTATTTAATGCAAGTCAGAGTCTTTTATTCTATATGAGGAATAAAGCATTTAATGAAACCCAGTGGCAGTAAATACTCAACCTTCCTTTATTTGATATAGAATAAACTCTTGGATCAAGCGCTGGTAGATTTCTGAATTATAAAATGTAATATTTGTTTCACTGAACCTGGGCAGTTTGTTTAGAAGCTTGGGTGACATAAAAACATAGATTCTGCCCCATAAATGATGTGTTTAGTCCTGTGCACAGCACTCGGGGCTCTAGCTGTAACTCGGTGGGCTCTAGATTGAGCAGAGCTGTGCTAATTACAGTATTTCCCTTGCCTGCCCCTCCTTCTGATATTTCTCTAGGTCCTGGCCTGGCTTTCATCGCATACCCCAAAGCTGTGTCTATGATGCCCCTTCCCTCTTTCTGGGCCATCCTATTCTTCATTATGCTTCTCCTGCTTGGACTGGATAGCCAGGTTAGTGACCCTTCATGCCCCAATATAGGGAGAACACTAGTCACAGTGCGGGATCTGGGTCTGCCTGGCAGTGTTCTAAATTAGAACATGAAGCAGCCAATAGGAGATAAGCAGGGCAGAGATCCCCCCTCCCATTGGCTGCCATTTGACAGCCTCAAATTCCATCAAAGAATAATCAAAACAAAAAAAAGATTTGCCTTTGGTTTGCCTGGTCTCGGATTATGATGAGGATGTATTTTAAACTTTGAAATGCAAATATTCATTTAAACAAAATAGGAATTTGGCAGATGGTTTATATTTGCATTTATATCTTTAATTCACAAAGCTTTCCATGTCGAAGAAATAAGACATTAAAAATATCCATGTTACATATGAACATAAGTTAGTTTGATGCCTTTTAGTTGATGTTCGGAAGGATTTGACTCCTGATCACTGATCACTTTCTCTGCAGTTTGTTGAAGTTGAAGGGCAGATCACATCGCTGGTTGATCTGTACCCGTCCTTCCTACGGAAGGGTTATCGGCGAGAGATCTTTATCGCTATAGTGTGTATCCTCAGCTATCTTCTGGGGCTAACCATGGTCACGGAAGTAAGTAAGACACTAAGCCCTCACATTGCCGGCATGCCCAGCTAGATATAGAAAGTGTCACCTAAACATCGCTCACACTGTGAATGTAGAGAATAACACATATCTATACATTAAATTAAACAGAACTTGTTAACACAAAGATTCTAGGCAGTTTATTTATATTCATTAAACATTTTTATTTAAAGTATGTTATTGAGCCCTCTATCAGGGAGCAGACATCTTGGGTCACATGGGTCAGATCTTCCTTCATCAGATCCAAGATTCTAAACAACATGTCTGCCCTCTTATAGAGCTATACAGGGCAAAGATTCTAAACGACATGTCCACCCCCTGATAGAGTTATACAGAGCAAAGATTCTAAACAACATGTCCGCCCTCTGATAGAGCTATACAGAGCAAAGATTCTAACCAACGTGTCCGCCCCCTGATAGAGCTATACAGAGCAAAGATTCTAACCAACATGTCTGCCCCCTGATAGAGCTATACAGAGCAAAGATTCTAAACAACATGTCTGCCCCCTGATAGAGCTATACAGAGCAAAGATTCTAAACAACATGTCCACCGCCTGATAGAGCTATACAGAGCAAAGATTCTAAACAACATGTCCTCCCCCTGATAGAGCTATACAGAGCAAAGATTCTAAACAACATGTCCACCCCCTGATAGAGCTATACAGAGCAAAGATTCTAAACAACATGTCTGCCCCCTGATAGAGCTATACAGCGCAAAGATGATAAACAACATGTCTGCCCCCTGATAGAGCTACACAGCGCAAAGATGATAAACAACATGTCTGCCCCCCGAACTGCCTAAACCCGGTGAAATCTTTTAATTAAACATAACAATTGTTTGCCGACAGATGTAATAAATGTGTCTGTGGGTGGCGTCTCCTACTTATGACATCACCCACTTAAAATGAGTTTGCCTGTGGCTTGACATGCAGATGCTGTATTAAGCTGGAATCATCACAGATGCATTTAAAACATATTTCTCTTATTTTACGCATTTGCTCTGTTTCTGCTGACACAATGTATGTTTTTATTCTCTTATTCACAGTATAAGCAGTGGTCAGATGACAGATTCCCATTACAGTCCCCTATAGATCTCTGTAGCTCACGGTCTATGTAGATGTCCTCACCTCTTGTTTTGTCCAACACAGGGTGGCATGTACGTGTTCCAGCTCTTTGACTACTATGCAGCTAGTGGCGTGTGTCTGCTCTGGGTTGCATTCTTTGAATGTATTGCGGTAGCCTGGGTTTATGGTGAGTATTATGCGGCCTGACTCCACCTACAAGCACATTATACACCAGTGAGGGGCGCTAGGGAGCTCCCTGACCTTGCATCTTTTACAGAAATTAAAAGGATTTCTCTTACAGGATCCATTCTCTTCCTACCCATTTTTCTCAGGTTAAATAACCTGTGTAATCCAGGATGCAGATCACTGTATCCACTACTTTTGCAATTCAGGGGTAGAAAGCTTAATGTTGAGCAATGATTATAGACACCAGTGTACTGTTCTTCTAGTACATCCCAGGGCTGCAGTGGGGGCTCTGTCTGACGTTTAACCCTTTTGCTTTCTGTCCAGGGGCTGATAAATTTTATGAAGACATTGAAGATATGATTGGATACAAGCCAGGGCCGTGGATGAAGTGGAGCTGGTCTGTGGTCACTCCTATGCTATGTGTGGCAAGTCTCTTTTACTTTTCTCAAACTCCGCCCTACTAGGGGAGCAAAATGTGTGACAATAGCCCCCTCTACTTTATTATATTAACCACAGACATGATTTGCTAATGGGAGGACATTATTAGTTTGGACTGTACCCTGACTTCCTTTACTTGCTCTACTTTCCAGGGATGCTTTATATTCTCTCTAGCCAAATACACCCCCCTCACCTACAACAAGTATTACACCTATCCAGACTGGGCCATTGGATTGGGCTGGACGCTGGCTCTGTCCTCCATGATCTGCATCCCGCTAGTCGTAGTGTTCCGCGTTCTACGTTCAGACGGCTCGCTGATCGAGGTTAGTTATGGAATTACAAGGATAACGTGAGCGTTAAAGGATGACTTTTTTTAAAAAGACGTGTATCAAGTGAAAATGTTTTAATTAAAGAATATAAATAAAGGACCTTATTGAGCCCTCTTTGCTCTGTATAGCTCTATCAGTGGGCGGACATGTTTTTTAGAATCTTTGCTCTATACAGCTCTATCATGGGGCGGGCATGGTGTTTAGAATCTTTGCTCTGTATAGCTCTATCAGGGGGAGACATGTTGTTTAGAATCTTTGCTCTGTATAGCTCTATCAAGGGGCGGACATGTTGTTTAGAATCTTGGGTCAGTTGGAGGAAGATGCGGATAGAGCTATACACAGCAAAGATGGCTCAATAAGGTACTCTGTTTGTATTCTTTCATCACATCATTTCTATTTATACCAGCACTTGATAAAGTGAATTCTATTAAACTTTAATTTAAGGACAGGGCAGTTGTTGGAAACCTATTCAGTAAAAGTGAGGTACAGAGGGATTGAGAGGAACATTTTGTTAATATTTAAAATGTAACAATGCTTTGTGCAGGGCCAATGAAGATCTTCTAGCATGAGGAACTTGTCTGGTTTGTCCCTGCACCATGTATCAGTTGGGGCTTTTCCCCTCCAAGGCCAGTGAACCTTTCCTCTCACAAACGTAACTATACATTGTACAGAGACAAAACCTGGTGAGGGAATCATCCCCAGTGAGATGTACGTTTAATGAATAGCCCCCCGGCCAGCATCACAGACATGGCTGATGGCATCACTGAGGTCTTCCTTTGCTCTGTCTCTTACTTCCAGAGAATTAAATCAGTCACAGCTCCCAAAGAGACGAATCGCTGGGCCAAAGACACAGAAGGCTCCGCTCCTTTTTGCGCCAACGGCGGACATCTTAAGCCGACGCACGTCATCGTGGAGACCATGATGTGACCATAAGCCCAGTCTCTTCCCACGCCGAAGAGACCCACCCAGCTGTTTACTAACCCTCTCCTTAGATCAAGGTTTACGGAGATCTCGATTTGCACTAGATTCAGCTCTTGTAGAGGATATCGTTTAATACTGAGCACAAACGCGTCATTTGTAACATTTGGTAGTGAGCTGCTGGACTCTTGGTGCAGAGACAGAGTCTTATATCACAGGATTTTATTAAACATAGGCTTTTATATATATATCTGAATATACTTTATACATTTCCTGTACTTATGGGCAGGTTCCGGTTTTTATGATCTCATTAATTGCTCCTGATAGGAACACTTGCGATAAATAGTTTGATCCTTGGCATGAATGTTACACATCAGCAGGAGTCATGCCTGGGATTTGGCACCATATAGGAACATTCAGCTGGTGTGCTAAAGGAGACTTCAAATCCCATTATCCTCAAGCGCTCTTCAAAGCATCATGGGAGGTGCAGTTTAGAAAGGACTAGAGGGCCACGGATGGACACAGAGCACGCTTAGGGTTGCCACCTTTCCCACAAAAAAACCCACCAGCCTTGCTCTGGCTCCATAGATTTTGGCAGCAATCTTTTTTTACCAGCTGGGTGGCATCCCTAAGCATAATGGGACTTGAAAAATGCCCCATACCCTACTCATCCATTCAAATATTTCCATAGAACAGGGACCGGGCGAAGCTTATGGTGCTTTACAGATCTGTGCCGTCTCCCAAGTATGACATCACTGTGCGCAACTTGCTAATTCAACCAGAAGACGTGAAACCAGTGACTACACAAAACCAAAAGCTTTTCTATATGCATCAGCTTGCTATCCTGCTACGGGAAAGGTCGTGTCTGTGCCATCCATCACCCACTACTGGGTCCAAACCACAAGGTGATGACACATTTAAAAATGCTCTCCCTCTATGCATTTACTAGTAATTCTGCTAAAAAAAAAAATGTATAGATCAATGAGTTTTACATTCACGGGACGTGCAGTATGTAGATGACAGACTACCTTTAAGGAGAGGTCTAATTCGAAGATACGTTTTGACTGCTTTGGCAGGTGTACCCACCATATTCTTATACAAGATCCATATAGAACAGAAAAGTCTGCTGTAGAAGAGAGCATCAGGGCTCATTGTGCAAACAGAGTATTTCCCAAATATTCAAGATTAAGCCAAACACTGAATTAATACATTATCTGCTTACAAATAATTTTCTGTATTGCATCAAGGCTGCCACCTTGCGGCCAAGTTGCAAACTGCAGTAGCACTTTATGAAAAAGCAATAGGAAAAAAAAACAACCATTTTTAAATATTTTTCCAATTACAATCATTCGACTGGATTTTATGTAAAAGGTTTGCGTTTGCCAAAGCGTGCGTTTTTAATCGGAACTTTTTACCATGAATCAAGGATGTTACAAAAGCTTTTAAAGGAAGGAAATTTTATATTTACAAATATCTGGGCTTCGGACCGACTGACTGGATGTAATTATATTTCAATGTCATACTGTCCCTTTCAATGAATTTCTGATGGTTTTAAAAATGATATCATTAAATATGCAAAATCCTAAAACGTGTTCTGTATTTGCAAGCGCCACCATTTTCATATGTTTTGTACTCCCCCCCTCTTACTAGCTCATTAAAAGCTCCGTGATTATAAAACAAAAAACAGATACGAATGAATCGAAACATGATCAATACCTTTTCATTCCAGGGTAATAAATACAGCCTGGCAATGTCCGGTTGGAAGATTTTTTTTTTTTTTCTCTCCTGTTTTTTAGAAAATGTACAAAGAGGTTTCTATTGAAATCGCTAAAGTGGATTATTAAGAATTTAAAAATAGAGAAAGTTTTATGTATTCGTTTTTTTTTAATTAGTAATATGGTATCCTTAGAAATAGTCTGAAAACAAAGGATCTAGAGAAATATATTTACATACATACATTTATATATATAATTCCATTATAGTTTTTATTTTAAAAAAAACGTAAGAAACGTGTTCTAAATTTATAAAATAAACATCTAGGGGAAGAATTACACACCAAGTAATGGACATTTAAAGACAAAGTGCAGAGGGATTTAAAATGCACTTTATCAACCTCAGCATTAAATCTTATACTGTGACTGTAGAGAATAAAACAAAATGTATACATTGTATTAGCAGAATTGCAGCAAATGCATACATTTGGGGGGGGGGGGGGGGGCGCAGAGGGTTAATATGTTTAAATGTGTCTGTGGTGTCGTCTGCTTATGACATCACCTTGTGGCTTGATATGCAAATTGCAGACAATGTATAGATTATTTTACATCATTTTTTTATGTACTACATTCACAGTATGAGCAATGTATAGGTTGACAGATCGGCACATCCAGAACATTCCCAGCTATGGAAAGATTCCTTAGCATATTAAGTATTTTCCTTTACATCTCCCTGTACAATATTTAGCATTTTGACACTTTTTGGAAAACTGTACTGGGCTGGATTCATATCAGGCAGGATTGTAATACCAGGAAAGGCCTGCCTAGATTCTGAACTAGTCCTCAGAGCTAAACACTGCCAGATTAATAATAATAATAAATAATAATAATAATAATAATAAATAATAATGACTGTCAGCATCCCTGGACACCCAGACACAGAGCTTTGAGAACTGAATTATGGGCTTTAGTCACCAGAGAGAATTAAGAAGGGAACTTTAAACGTAAGGCCAAAGTAGCAGAGTTGGAATACTTTTTCCCATTCAGGTGAATGGATGACTTTTTCCAACTTCAAGTCTGAAATTCCTCTACCATTCTCTTGTTCATGTAGTTCAATCATTTTATTGTAAGAACATACTGGGCTAAAGGATTATGTAATAATGGGGACGAGGCATCCTGACTTTAGTACATTGTGGCAATAAAACAAAAAGGTTTCCAAGTGGAGATAAAACATGAGATTATCCAGTCACAATACAGTGATTTCACACTGCACTGAATCAGATCGGTACAGTTTATACATTAAATATCTCGGTTAGCTTTGAGGGGCAGCACATCTCAAATCCACCAAAACATGGAGGGTAAGTTGATAATTGTCACATCAGCATTTTGTTTTAGATTTTGCAGATCTTAAAAGGACAACTGTCGACAAATTATTATTATTAATATTATTTCTAGTAATGTGTTTAGATTTAAAACCATCTATGCGCAATGCAATCTTTCAGTTCAGCTTACCATACTGAACCCTTTATAGCTCTATCAGGGGGCAGACATGTTTAGAATCTTGAGTCAGCTGAAAAAACAAACATTCTAAACATGTCTGCTCCCTGTTAGAGCTGTTTGGAGCAAAGAGGGCTCTCTTATTCTCTTATTAAAGCATTTATTTATAAACTTACTACATTTGATGCAATCTTTCAATTAAAAGTTTGTTTTTTCTACAGTTGACCTTTAAATTCAATGTTCTGTTTGTGCTGTGACCAAGTTTCATCATTTTAGGGGTAGAGGGCTATTTAACAATAAATACAAAGTATCTCCAATTTTAAGGCAGGTCTGCAGACCCCATATCTATAAGAACATCGGAAAATCATCCTACTTTGGTCAACAGATTTAGGTTTAAAATACATTAAAGCTAATGCTTCCACAGTGATGTAGCTTCTCCCAAGATATGGCCCTGAGATGGCAGAGCTACAGGATGGTTTATAGGTGGGCTATACATGTACATACAGTATCACTTTGCTGTGCTACTTTGTAACACTAGAAGCTTTTGTAATAAATTATAATAAACCGTTTTAAAAAATTATAATATTTAACACAGAAAGTCACGATTGTTATTTTTCTGGGTTCTGCAATACCGACCCCCAATTTGACATGGCACTTCAGCATCGGCTCACCCAGTCTCCCTGAAATTAACCCTCTAGTCACAGGTAGGGACTGCACATAAACTGATGCCATAAACCACAAGAATCTTGTCTTTGCCAATGTTAAGGTGGGCTTAAACCCCCCCCCCTCCAAAATGAAAACGTGCTATATAAAAGGTTTCCTCTAAAGCTTACCATTTACACTGGTCTAATGTGCTGGAACAAATGAATATATAAAGCTTCAGCATGTTCTGTGCTCCTTCTACTACAGTGCCGACATCTTGTGTCTGTGGTAGGAGGGAGCAGGAAGACAGAGAGAATGCTCATACTAAATAACTAGAAAGTATGACTTCCTGCTCTCAAATAAATACTTTATCCCAAATGGACATGATAGACACACAGACATACCTCTAGGAGCGACCAAGGGACAGACCATCTCAATGAAGCAGCTTCAAAAAAAAAAAAGAAAAAAAAAAAAAGAAAAAAAAAAAAAAGATTTCCTCCCCCAAGTTTTTGTTCTTTGACACAGACAAAAGGAGATCTTATGCATGGTATATTGCAGGACATCAAAATATATTAAAAACAGTGAGAAATGGCCTAGTTTAACAATATGCACAATATATATATATATATATATATATATATATATATATATATATATATATATATATATATACACGTTGTTAATTTGCATATGAGGCTGAGAATGGTAAGTAGCAGACTCTATAGACATTTAAAAAAAATAAATTGAAAATACAGTTGCTTGAAATTCTGCTAACACAACATAAGGACTATTTATATATTTTTTATGCTCTACAGTCACAGTAAATATATAAATGCATACAGAGTCCCTTTAAATAGTCCATTCCAGTATTCTAAGGAGTGATGGGTTCAACACGGTTGTTATATATATTTTTTGGAACTTCACTCATTAAAATGTAAAAATTGCAGAAATATCTTACAGAACGTGTGCGTAGAACAAGCATTCAAGTTGAAGAATAAGGCAAGAAAATAAAATTCAATGTTTTATTACTAAAAGAGAAAGAAAAAAAAAAAAATGATTCTCACAATACTCATTTTAAATACAGAAAATAATATATTTACAAATTGTCCCAAACAGGACTACAATAATACTCTCCAAAAACCATGTACCCCAAACATATTGTGCTCTCCAGGCTACAAAACCCAACAATGTCTGTATAAAAATACTTTACAGGTTAAGTTGCTTTAGTCTTATATGGATAAAAATACATAATTTCATAATGTGGATAACTGGAGATTATTATTGAAAATGCATAGGAAGGGGTACAAGGAATAGTTATTAAAGCCTTCAGTTAAAATTCTTTATTAAAACCCCCCAAAAAAGGGAACTCTGTCCCCACAAATATTGCATATAAAAATACCTTCAGTTCCTAACTATGGCACACAAATTGTACATTTTATTTTGCATTCAGAGATCTTGGTCTACACACCAGTGACAATCAGCCGAGGAATCCCTACTTGAAGAGAGGTGCATCACCTGTGTAAAAGCATGGATCCGCTCAGCCAAACGATTCTTTTGTGTAAATGAGCGGGATAGTCTCACTAGCTGCACTAGGGTCGGCCAATCTCAGCGATTTCCTGAAAATGGCTACAAACGGAAAATGTATAGAAACAGAACCAGCTCAAAAACATAAAATCTCCCAAAATACACATTGTATTTTTCAGCCGCCAACACCCCGATGGCAGGGCGCTAAGGAGATGGATCTGCACAGTGCGATAGTAAGGATGCTGCAAAGATCAGGGATGAGGGGGATTCTGCGGAGTTAAAAGGACCCTATCACCTAAATATTGTTTAGTCTGTGAAAAAAAGTGCAGAATTGCATGAAAAGTATTAATTTAGAGAAAACCATATTTTAAATAGGTCGTGTTACAGGTCGTATGACAATCTTTGGCGTCTATGTATATTGACTTCAATTTCAATGGGAAATTAGTAATTTGCATATCAAGCCACAGGTCATATACAGGAGACCCTACATACACATTTAACATACGGTATTGTCTTAATCTATTCATTTGCAATTCACAAAATAGATCATTTTTATTCTAAGTTCACAGAATAAGCAAGGTTTGGTGGACAGCCCCTTAACCCCGTGACTGCCAAATGCATTTAGGCTCCCGGGTGGTTCAGTACAATCACAGCAGCAGGTGATTCAGGGGGCCGGGGGGGCTTACTGACTATTAGCGCAAACAGTAATTCAGCACCAAATTATTAACTTTTTAGGCATGTTCCGCAATGTAATCAAAAATAAATAAAATAAAATGATATATAAAATTACAAAGGAGGGGGGACAATGGGACATTATGTGTTAAGGGGTAGGGTGGGTATAGGGGGGGAGAACTATTTAACGGAAGTCCCTTCCCAGATCTCTGCCAGGAGAATAACCTCTGCACCAGACAAAGAGAAAAAGCTGCAGAGAAGAGAGATGGTGAAAGGTTCCTAACTGCGTCAAATGATGCAGCCAATTAACAAAAAGAGAATTAAAACAAATTGTGAATTAATTAAATTGTGCTTAATCCTTCCCAATATTATATATAAATGTGCTTTAGCGAAGTGATACAATTCATTGCTCCCAAATTCCTGGGAAGCAGAGGATCTCATTGTGTATTAAATAATTCACCGGGGTGAGAGTGAAAGAACGGACTAGAATTAATAAAAATAATCCAGAAATAAAATCGATTTCAAAATTCATTCGTGAATTAGTGACCAGCCAATCGGGAATCTCCAAGGTGTGTCACATGCAGAGTACAGGGGGTGAATGTTTGGGATGAAGGGGAGTCACACACAATATAAAGAGAGTAGGAATTGTGAAGGACTTTAAGTGCATCTGTTTTACAGACTATACAACAGGAATATCTGTGCGGTCAATGTGGAAACCAAAAAACAAACAAAACCGTGTGATCAGTGAGACAAAAATATCAGACCCATTCTCTGTGCATTCTCTCCCAAACCGTGAGTTTAAGGATTAATAAAGCATATACTGGGCAAAAATCACATTACAAATGAAAAAACTAAATAGCACCAGGAATATACATATGAAAAAGTATATTGCAAACCCCTTTACAAAGAGAAAATGTATATTCTATAAATAAAATAAAAAGGCAGATGCTGAACTGCAGCTATCTAGGTTCACAGTACGAAACGTCGAATCCTCTGAGGCAGGTGAGGAATTATGGGAGTTGTAGTCCAATGACAGCTGCAGTTAGGACAAGCATGACACAGGAAGGAAGGCGGACGCATCAATGTGAAACGCGTGGGCAACTAAAATATACAAATACTTCAAATAGATTTAAAATAAATAAAATGTAAAAGGTAGCTCAGACAAAGAATTACCGGGCCCAGTGACCTGGGGAACATTAAATATACGTAGAGCCGGCAGTGCCTGGAAGGTCATTGTTCAGGATTACTCAGAGGGTTTTTGTGCTGGTCTTCACTTCCACCCCAGAATATCGCCTGACTCCCTCTTCCCGAGTGACCAAAGGGGCCCGGCTAATGACCAGATCGAGTCTGTCGCCAGCATCGGACAGGAGAGGCACCGCTAGACAACAGTCAAAGTCCCGCGTTCGCACATGGTTCACCTGCAGAAGGGGTACAATAAAAAAAAAAAACAAAAAAACACTATTCTTTAATAGGGCTTATTTTCCATGTGTTGTACATGTGTAATATTTGTTAAATGCACTTCCCTTCACTTAAAAAAAAAAAAAAAAAAAAAAAAAATGTTTACAGATTATTTTTAATGTCAAACTACAAATATCAGCGGGGCCTGTAAATTCAATAAGGCGGGGCTGTCGCTATAGAAACTGTAATAACTATTACATTTTACTTGCAGGGTTTGGGAGACTGGGAGACTTTGTAGTTAAAGACAGATCGGTTTCCTTTTTCTTACCCAAGGCCACTGTACTGCTTCTTTAATTACAGGCGCGGTGAAGACAAATTACACATGAGTTTTATCTCCTAAAATACAGGGCTTCACTCACGAAGGAAAGAATTGCAAAGTTAAGGCCACAGTAGCAGAGTTTGAAGTATCGCGGACCAGGGAGACATTTTTCAGCTTGGCTGTAATTCTCTTTCCACCAAGGGTGGAAGAGCAGAGATTAAACCTCAGACTAAAAGCTATTATCAGAGTGTAAATGAACACAGCGTGGGTAACGGGTAAAGAACCCTTCAGTACAGATATAAAACTTTCAGAGTATTGCACAAACCTGCAGGATTCTGTCGTAGGGCTGCAGACCACTTTGGGCAGCAGGACCACCAGGGCGGATCATGTTGACATAGACCCCTTTCTCAAGAATACCATCAGAGACGCTGAACCCAAAGTCATCTGTGTCCAGGTCCTTCATGATGGTGACCTGTAAAACAGTCACACACTTTCTTAATGCTCCTCTCGGACATGCAATGGGCACAGGAATCCTCAAAATCTTTATCTACAGACCAATAGCACAAAATCCACCCGACTCAACATAAACACTTTGTAGAGTTTCACAAAGATGTTTTTACAACAAATATTATACTTGTTCCAGAGCTGGACTGATATATTCTAGGCATCAAATCTCCGATCCTGTTTCTCTTTATCCATTGGCAACTTATCTTGCAGATTTGGCTCCTAAAAGTTTGTTCCCCCTTTGAGCATGGCCAAGGAAGGGAATTCACTACAGACAACCCCATAGGGCAATCTGTTCTAACCAGCAGCCAATCAGAGATCAGAGATCTTGTAAGAAGACGACTCGGAGATCCTAGTGCAAAAATAGGTTGTTATAGGTTACTATATGAAAGGTTTGTTTTTTTGTTTTTTAAAGGAAAAAAAAAAATACTGGCCAATGATGGCTTGTGCAGAATCAGATCTCTATTTCTCGCAGGTGAAAGATCTTACATTCAGAATAGCCATATGCTTATCCCATGCATGCTTAAACCCCTTTAACTTCTACCATTTCATGGCTGTTCCATGCATACACTCCTCTCCGTAATGTAACCCTTCCCAATGCTCCTTTTACACCTCTAATGTACAGATGAGCGAGCAGAACGCAGAAGGTTTGGAATCGAGGCCGATCTGTCCTTACTTTGAGCAGCTCTGTGCTGGTGCTGGACCTTTCCTCTTTCTGGCCTTTGAGCTCTTGGCCGATCTGGTTGTCTTTCTTGGGGGTATGGCAGTAGCGTCGGGGGGCTGTGCCCATTCTATGGGATGCGTTTTCCAGGAGCAGTTTGTTGCTATCGAGGCCCAAACTCTGTACACTGCCATTCATTATGGACGCCTAGCAGGGGAGAGGACAATCTATTGCTTTTCTGTCCAGGTTGAATTAAAGGTGTAGGATACTTGCTCGTTGGTTAAATGATCTATCATTCTTTATGTGCAAGATATCGCTGATAAAAGATTGGTGAGACTAAGCACTAGGACACGTGGTTTGTTCTTTTGACGGTGCAGATTTTCCCTTTAAAAGGTTGGCATTTATTTTTCTCTTTCACAAAGGCCAAAGGCCAGCCTGCTTAAAATTTTTTACAGCTGTAGAATTGCAAAAATAATTATATTTTGGCCTCGCTCGTTCTCCGAATACTAATTGGGCTTAGAAGATTTTTTTTTTTTTTTTAAAGGACGCTTTTGATCAATCTGGTCAAGGTATGCCCACAGTATGATTGATTCAGGTGGAGTTACATCCTGTGATGCTACCTGAGGTTTAAAGTTACCGGCAATGTTTGGGCCATCTTTCTGTGGTCACAATGATAAATGGCCCAGTGAGACTTTACCACTTGTAACATTACAACATATTTAACTACTAATATAGGACAACTGTCTGCAAAAACAAAGTTCTGTTTAATTGAAAGACTGCATCTAGTGTAGACATTTTATATAGTTCTATCAAGGGGCTGACCTCTTGGGTCATATCTCCCTCTATCAGACCTAAGATTCTAAACTACATGTCTGCCCACTGATAGAGCTATACAGAGCAGAGATTCTAAACAACATGTCCGCCTACTGATAGAGCTATACAGAGCAAAGATTCTAAACATGTCCGCCTACTGATAGAGCTATACAGAGCAAATATTCTAAACAACCTGTCCGCCCCCTGATAGAGCTACACACAGCAAAGAACATAGCATAGATTTTGTGGAGCACATACCAGGGATTTTGGCACAGACACACAGACGACACACACACACACTTACCTCAATCTCCCTCAAAAGTTCAGACTGTCCACAGGTCTCCAGGTCTTCTAAGGCCTCACCGAAAACCCGCCAAAAACTATCGTCATGGTCTATGTCCAGGCCATTTGGCTGACTGGGGAATCTGTTGAACCAAAGATGGTGAGTCTTCAAGAGCATCTTCAAAACTCTTACGGGAGTCTTCTTACACAACAAGTACACAACCGTGAGTGGTCAAGGTGGGGAGTGTACTCTGCCTCACGCCTGCGCTAACAATCTCAAAATAAGGAGGAAGGAGAAGGAGGAAACATGGCGGCGAAATAAAAAAAACTTAATCTGGGGTTTGAACAAAACGTTCAAGGACACATTAGGTGGGAGAGAGGGGAAAATAAGAGGGGAAAAATATGAAGAAAAAAAAAAACAGGATGGGTCCCAGAAGCATTTTAGTAGAGGAGTATGGGTGAAGGGGAAACGATTCATAGCTGAGACATTGAACACCTGGGAAAAAAGAGAAGAAACACAGAGGAGAATAGACAGAGGTGAGAAAAACAATGGAGGAGAAGAGTCCTAAGTAACTACGTAGGTTAAATGGGGTGATGGGGGGCACGACAGACATCAAAACTGAAATCCGGCAATGTGTTACAGGCATTCAATCATGGAGAGGGGATATCGCTGTGTACAGATTTACTGGGACAAACACTAAACAATAGTCGCAGGCAAGATGGACTTGATTTGTTCCCATTACAGTTGGAAAGAGATATTGTAGTACATTAATAAAAATATGTAAATTTCCCCACATCGGACTTTCTAAGGTCCGGTGTTATAGGGACAATATATATATTTTTGTAATGTGAAATGTGACATTTTTTTCACACTTGTTACCTTGGGTTTGACATTCCCTACTCCATTTTCTCTTTCATTAAATAAATGATCTTTATCGGATGTATTCAATATAAGAGTCCGACAGAAGCAGCTCAGGCTGGATGTATAAAGCAAGAGCAGAGGTTTTGACTCTCCACAGAGCTGGTGATCACAGACATGGGTTGAGTACGTACCGTGCAGGTTTCTCCCAGTCCTCTTCACTGTAACTTCCATCCAGGAACGGGTAGCTCTTTCTGTGCTCCGCGGGGGGAGTGCCCATCTTCTGTCTGGGTGTCCTCCATTCGTGGGGGTGCAGGGAGATCCCGACAGCTTGGTGTACGTAATTACCTAGAGAAACGTCAGACCAGGCCCCGGTCAGACCAGACTATGATCTGCTGGATCAAGGTGTTTCACAGTGGTGATAATTTGCCCTCTCACCTTGGCTCCCGTATCCCGTATCGATCCCGGAGCCATCCCAGGATTCCATGGCGCTGTCCACGCTGGGAATGGTGGTGGAATAGACCTCAGACAGTTTGCTGGTCTTCTGAGAGTCCGTGAGGTCGTCCTCGGGGTCGCTCCCCTCGTTCACGCCATCTGAAATCTTCTGAGAGTGAACCCCTGAAATACAGACAGGAGAATAACAGTGCCAACACTCCACTCCCCCCAGGGTCCATCCCACTCATGCTTAGGCCATTACCCTCTCCCCCCAGGGTTCATCCCACTCAGCCCGTTACCCCCTCCCACCCAGGGTCCGTCCCACTCAGCCCGTTACCCCCTCCCCCCCAGGGTCTGTCCCACTCAGCCCGTTAACCCCCTCCCCCCCAGGGTCTGTCCCACTCACGCTCAGCCTGTTTCTTGATCTTCAGGGTGACTGTTTCTCCCGCCATCTGCAGCAGGTGTATGGCTTCGCTCAGCGGTTTTCCCTTCAGACTGGCGTTATTAATGGCTAAGATCCGATCTCCGATGTGAATGGCTCCAGTTCTGGGAGAAGAAGGGAGGACATTGGAGAGAATCCCCCGTGACCATGTTACAGGCCACATAGCGAGTCAGATACCAGGGCTGGAGATTATTCATGTCCCATAGACTTATAGCAACAGTCAGCAAAACATAAGCTGTGTTTAAATGAAAGATTACATGAAGTGTAGACATTTTAAATGTCCCCCCCCTGATAGATACAGAGCAGAGAGGGCTCAGTAGAGTGCTCCTGCACTCTTTGTATTCTTCCATTAAAGCATTTTTTTATATTTTAAATGTCTACACTTCATGCAATCTTTCAATTACACATAACTTATGCTAGAAAAAAAAAATATTTTTTAGCTGCAGCACAATCAAGGCAGTAGTTAAATTGACTTAAGTTCCGACCCGTCGAGGCCTGGACTCCACTAGACCTCTGAAGGTGTCTGATATCTGGCACCAAGACGTTGGCAGCAGAACCATTGTTTCTTTGTGGCAGGGCACATTATCCTGCTGAAAGAGGCCAATGCCATCAGGCAATACAGTTTCCATGAAAGGGTGTACATGGTCTGTAACAACGCTTAGGTAGGTGGGTCCTGCCATTCATGTGGATGTTACTTTGACATGTACCAAGGTTTCCCAGCAGAACATTACTCAAAGCATCACACTGCCTCCTCCAGCTTGCCACCTGTCATTCCAAAGCATCACACTGCCTCCTCCAGCTTGCCACCTGTCATTCCAAAGCATCACACTGCCTCCTCCAGCTTGCCACCTGTCATTCCAAAGCATCACACTGCCTCCTCCAGCTTGCCACCTGTCATTCCAAAGCATCACACTGCCTCCTCCAGCTTGCCACCTGTCAGTCCAAAGCATCACACTGCCTCCTCCAGCTTGCTACCCGTCAGTCCAAAGCATCACACTGCCTCCGCCGGCTTGCTACCCGTCAGTCCAAAGTATCACACTGCCTCCACCGGCTTGTCACTCGTCAGTCCAAAGTATCACACTGCCTCCGCCGGCTTGGCACCAGTCAGTGGTCATAATTAGAGTTGAGCGGACACCTGGATGTTCGGCCGAACTTCGGAAAAAAGTCAGAGTTCGGGGTCGAACTTGACCCCGAAACCGAACCCCACTGAAGTCAATGGGGACCCGAACTTTTGGCCACTAAAATGCCTCTAAAAAAGTCCTGTAAAGGGCTAGAGGGCTGCAAAATGAAGTAAAATGTGGGTGAGTGTAACCAATCATACGAATAGGTCAATTGACCTATTCGTATGAATGGGGACTCTTTCGGTTTATAGAATAGCAATAGCATTACATGTATTCCATAAACCGAAAGTCATTCGGTTTATAGACTTTCGTTTTATAGAATACATGTAATGCTATGGGCTTTCTATAAACCGAACTAGAAGAATTTCTTATGAATGGGGACTCTATTTCGGTTTATAGAAAGCCCATAGCATTACATACAATGTAATCGCCGAACCTCGAACTCCAACCCGAACATACAGTGGAATGTCCGTGTTCGGGGCCAAAAAACGTAATGTTCGGTACGAACTCAAACAGTGTGTTTCGGGTTCGCTCAACACTAGTCATAATGTATTCATTTACCCGAACATTTCTGTCTCGGCCACTAGAGGTCACTGCTGTCCCACATTGTGGAGTCTGGGTGATTCCTGTCCTTTGCATGGCAGATTATTTAATACACTGCGTCTTATTGTTTAATTCTTCAATAAACTAAAGGAAACGCATTAAAATACATTCCATCTGCCCAAGATTAAACACAGAGGTTCTGCTGGAAGTCCAGAGGGAATTGACTAGGGAATTTCAAACTTTAGACCAAAGTAACAGAGTGAGAAAATGTCTCTAACTCTACTACTTTGGTCTAAAGTTTGAAATTCCCTCTTTCATGGATAAGCCCTTAGACTCTCTGACTTGCCTCTCTGCCAGCCCCCTCTTCGTCAGCCCAGAGATGACAATGGGATCAAACGGTTCCTCTGTCCCGGAGATGGTGATCCCCAGCGGCCCCCCGTAACGCTTTAGTTCCACTGTGTAAATGATGGCTCCGGTGGTTTCCTGCTCATCTGTAAAAACAGGAGAAACCCCCTGGTCAGCCGGGAAAGGGAGGGCGGGGGGGTCAGATTGGGGAGTCACAGGGTAACGACACAACGGCTAGGCAGGCGTAGTGAGAAACTAGAATAGTGATTTGGACATTAATCCAGCACAGCTGCTCCAGCTATACGCTCCGTCACCTAAACATTATACTGGGAATGTAAATATCTATACATTGTCTGATTTTGTAGGATTGAAGACCCCAGATTCGTTCCACCCCCCCCCCCCCCCTCACCAGAATTATCCTCATCCTTCCTGATCTTCAGCTTCACCAGCTCCTCACACTGCCGCAGGATCTGTACCGCGTCCTCCATGGAGCAGTTGTCCAGCCGGATGCTGTCGATGGCTAGCAGCTTATCCCCTGGTTCCAGAGTCCCGGTTCTGGAAGGAGAAATACACGATGTACAGAGGGAACAAACCAACCTGAGACCAGAGCGGTAACTGTCCCAAGATTCACAATGAAACAATTAACCATCATCATCAACTGAGAGGAAGCAAGGGTTAACACATGGCTCACCCACATTACATGCACTAATATATATATATATGTCATTAATACAGGAAGATCATAGGAAAATCCAATGGAAAGTCGCAGATTTATCCACTTTTAGGACTTTGTCCTTAATACAGTGAGAGGTTTTATTAATATCAGTTCTGGGGCAATGTCATGGATCTGCATCAAATAAAAGCTTAAATGAACTGTGGGGGGGGGGGGGGGGGGGGGGACAGATGTAATAGAATGCATACACACCTGTGAGCCACACTGCCCTTCTTGATGTCAGAAATAATTAAAGGTTCGCCTGGCTTTCTACTCGCTGCTACGACAAGAGAAATAGATCAAACACTGGACACCTTCCCTCTCTCATTCAGACGCACCACGTTTGTCCTTGTTTTCATTATGAAATGATCAATATCCGCATGTTTTACACAAATTGCAAAAAAGACAATCAAGCTGTAGCTTTTAGCAGAGAGAGCGCCAAAAAAAAAAAAAGGCCAGACTAAACGACTTTCTGCAAATAGCCATATTAAAAAATGAATACATTTAAAAAAAAAAAAAAATAAAGTAAGACATTTTGGGTTAGGGCTTTTTTCATGAAAAATGAATTGGAGGGAATTTCAAATTTAAGACCAAAATGTTTTTCCAGTTCAGCTGATACTTTGGCCTTAAGTTTGCAATTCTCTCTTTCATGAAAAAAAAAGCCCCTAGGTATTCATGTACTTAGTGAGGATGGGAGGGAAAAAAACAAAACAAAACACAAAACAAAAAGAGAAAAACAAACAAAGTGGCAGCTTTAGCATCGCGGATGATGGACTATGTACAGCCTAGAGTGAGGAACACACTGTCTGAACCCACAGGCAAATCATTGGTCTGCAAGACACAGACCTGCCAACCCTGGGGAGCACGGAGGAGCGGCACACTGTATCCCCTGCAGGGAAACTATAAAAACAGCAGCCGATCAATGCTGCCATCACCCACCGATAATAAACATCTCTGCGGGGAAAATGATTCATTAGAGGAAGGAAGCCACCAAGCGGCCGGCAGGCTTCACATCTGGTAACTGAAAGGTGGTATTTGGGGAAAAAAAATCAGACTCCAAACTCCATGGACTTATTCACTACAATCACCGAGACCACCATGGAAGGGAAACTGACCAATTTCCATTATATTCTGGCTTTGACTAAGCTCTATTTCACCAACCTTTTATCATACACACTGAACAAGAATTCTAAAAAGAAATAAATCTGTGTATTCCTTTAAATTCCTGTATTTTAGAAAGGTTTTTAATTAGTCACAAATATCAGATTTGCAGCTTCTACTGATTCTCTAAGTGAAAGCTCAGCATTTGGAGTAAGAAAAAAGCATAATAAGGTTTAAAGTGTTTAAAAAAAATACAAACAAATGTTAATGTGTGCGTACATATTCCACAGCAGCCTGTACACATTGCAGGTTATTTCCAACAGTTGTACGGCTAAGATTGCCAGATCAGTCATTGTATGCAATGGTGTGTGTATAATTATATCTGAACATACAGCAGTATGCATGGAATCAGACATAGGAGTAAGGTCAGATATATTCCTGTTAAACTGACTGTCAACCAAAACTTTGCCCATACTGTGACTGAAGAGCATAAAAAAGATATACCAAATGTCATCTAATGTATGGATCAGGCAAACTAACTTACAGGAGGTGATGTCATAAGCAGAAGACACCAGATATTTTAAAACCTATATTTCTCTTGGTTTATGCATTAGCTGCAATTCTGCCAACTCAATGTATAGATCATTTTTTCCTCTACAGTCACAGTATAAGCAGCGTTTATTCGACAGGGTCCATTTAATAGTAAGAAAATGGCAGCAATGCAGAGAGATGGCTGCTTAGGATTCAATGGAATAAGATGGCGTGGATTGTTTATGTATTCAGCGAGGATTTTATTCCCATCTTGTCAGCAGTGTCTCATTAATAAGGTGGGGAGGGTGAATTACCAGACCTGCCTCATACCCTGCAATCAATAGGTGACACAAGTGTTTACTCTAAAAGCAGCAGCAAAGACCTCACATCCATTAGTTCATCCATTAGCATCGAGGAGGGTGCGGGTGTGAACAAGAAGCGGAGCCATGCAGAACATGCATCGGAGGGCAGGTCTATGAGACCAGCAGACAGCTCTGCTCTTTGGGAGTGTGTGTGCGCTTTAGTACAGATTACAGACTGACAGTTCTCCAGGCGTTCACCAATCAGACATGGAAGCCGCACACTAAAAGCTTTTGAAACTGGTGCTTTTCTTCCTTCCTGTCTACAGCCAAATGCCGAGAGCCGACTGGGAGGATCGGTAGAAGTTGCAAACCTGATGGTCAGGCCAACTGGCTCCTACCTGCTGTGACACGGTGTGTGTCCAACAGATCAGGGAATGATGCCACCTACAATACTGTGGGAACAGTCACGTGTCCACGCCTCCACACGGCGGCCATCTCCGACACTCGCACGGTTTGTGACTGACAAGTGCACAGTAAACCTGGGTAACTAACGAGATGTAACTAGCGCTTTATCCTACTCACAGCTGATGGTTATTCCCAGTTCCACGCCTCTCTTCTTTGGCAGTTTGACGTGGAAAGTGCCACTGCTCGGAACCACAGACTCTTGGAAAAACAGAAGAGGGTGAATAGATGTGATAAACAAGCAGCATGTTCTCTGCTTAATCCAACTCTACTAAACTAGCAGGGCCTTATCATAGTACCTGCCCATTTATTGTCTGACCGGCAGCCATGATGCTTCCATGGAAAGCAGGCAGCCTGGTCGGTGAGACGACCGTGTCTGACCTAGTGCAGAGAAAGACCCTAATTTTTACACGTGATCAGCAGAGACGACATAACCTAGAACCACGAACTAGCGGAGAGAGAGAGAGCGCCGCACACAACTGGCTTCTGTCTAGTGGGGCGAGACCACTCTCTGATTGGCTTTGCGCACCGGCCTCCCCACAGCTCTGCCTCAGTTGTGAGACAGAACAGAGCCTAATCCCACCTGTATCTAAGAAACACATTGGGTTTACTTGGGGGAAAACTAGCACAGGAGCAGACACCTGCCAAAACAGAAAGTGCTGCCGGGTCATGTACAGTTACAGCAGCCAAATATACACATTGTGACTTCCTTCGAGAAAGCAAGTCTTAATAAAATAAATATAAATGTACTTCATGTTAATTTACTCTCCATGAATAAAGGCTATGGATTGCTTTTAACATTCTGGATAATTGCCCAGACTGGTTGATATTGGGGGATATTAGGGGTAACCACTGAATAAAATGGTTCACTCTAGGAGTTACACTAACACAAGTGTTAAAAGCCAAACCCATATCCATTCGGCATGAACAGAGATGTTGAACGGCTGCGTGGGGGCTTTCCAAAGGTTTCTGTGTTTTGAGACAAATTAAAAAGATTTAAAAAAAACAGAGTGATGGAAGGGAAGCAATGTGTGTACACACAAACCTACGAACAAGCTGCTCTTCTGTAAGAGGAATGAAATATTATTATTAATAAAGAGAATATTACGCTTCTCTCTAACATCAGAGCTCACGCTCCAAGATCTCTGTAAAGCAGAACTAGTGGGGGATACGTATACAAATGCTCAGTCAAAGATGTAAAAGTGATGAAATCACCATGTAACAATGGGATGCTCCTGCCGATTACATCACTTTTAGCACTCTGCCTAATAACGGACTTTTATAAATAAGCCCAATTGGATTATACATTTAGACAGTTAACCCCCATAAAAACACACAGGGGTCTCTATGAGGTGCAGTGCTCACCAGCCACATCGTACTCAATATCCAGCACTACTTTGTTGGACAGCGCCGCATCTCGAAGGAGCTGGTTGGCTTCCTCTAGCGTCCCGTCCTCCGTCAGGATTCCGTTGATTGACAGGAGTCTGTCGCCAACCTGGAGAAGCCCACACCTACCAAAAACAGGACGTGCCACCAATTCATGTACAGTGACAGCAGCCATATGAACAAGGTGGCCGCCGAAGGACAATATGTCCAAGCCCTAAGATCCCAGAAGGCCCAGCAGCCAGTCCTCATGACCAAACGGTCATCCAAACACTGTATACTGAAAATGTAGCGAATAAAGAAACATAATGAACAGCGAGCTATACATTGACAATGGTATAATTCTGGGGTAAAGTTCTAAAAGTGATGTAATCGGCAGGAACATTCCATTGGTTTCCGGTAGAAGTGGTGGAGGTTAATACAGTGAAGGAGTTTAAGCATGCGAGGGATAGGTATAAGGTTATCCTAGATATAAGATAAGGTCAGGGACTAATGAAAGTATTACATTACTGAGAGGGTAGTGGATGTATGGAATAGTCTTCCAGTGGAAGTGGTAGAGGTTAATACAGTGAAGGAGTTTAAGCATGCGAGGGATAGGTATAAGGTTATCCTAGATATAAGATAAGGCCAGGGACTAATGAAAGGATTACTTTACTGAGAGGGTAGTGGATGTATGGAATAGTCTTCCAGTAGAAGTGGTAGAGGTTAATACAGTGAAGGAGTTTAAGCATGCATGGGATAGGTATAAGGCTATCCTAGATATAAGATAAGGCCAGGGACTAATGAAAGGATTACTTTACTGAGAGGGTAGTGGATGTATGGAATAGTCTTCCAGTAGAAGTGGTAGAGGTTAATACAGTGAGGGAGTTTAAGCATGCATGGGATAGGTATACGGCTATCCTAGATATAAGATAAGGCCAGGGACTAATGAAAGTATTACATTACTGAGAGGGTAGTGGATGCATGGAATAGTCTTCCAGTAGAAGTGGTAGAGGTTAATATAGTGAAGGAGTTTAAGCATGCGTGGGATCGGTATAAGGCTATCCTAGATATAAGATAAGGTCAGAAACTAATGAAAGTATTACATTACTGAGAGGGTAGTGGGTGCATGGAATAGTCTTCCAGTAGAAGTGGTAGAGGTTAATACAGTGAAGGAGTTTAAGCATGCGTTGGATAGGTATAAGGCTATCCTAGATATAAGATAAGGCCAGGGACTAATGAAAGTATTACTTTACTGAGAGGGTAGTGGATGCATGGAATAGTCTTCCAGTAGAAGTGGTAGAGGTTAATACAGTGAAGGAGTTTAAGCATGCGTGGGATCGGTATAAGGCTATCCTAGATATAAGATAAGGCCAGGGTCTAATGAAAGTATTACATTACTGAGAGGGTAGTGGATGAATGGAATAGTCTTCCAGTAGAAGTGGTAGAGGTTAATACAGTGAAGGAGTTTAAGCATGCATGGGATCGGTATAAGGCTATCCTAGATATAAGATAAGGCCAGGGTCTAATGAAAGTATTACATTACTGACAGGGTAGTGGATGTATGGAATAGTCTTCCAGTAGAGGTGGTAGAGGTTAATACAGTGAAGGAGTTTAAGCATGCATGGGATAGGTATAAGGCAATCCTAGATATAAGATAAGGCCAGGGACTATATAAAGTATTCAGATTTATTTTTGGCAGTAATTGGGAAGATTAGATGGGATGAATGGTTCTTATCTGCCTGTGACACAATCTATGTAAGGAAATGCTAATTCAGTAAAAATTAACAGGCCAGAACTGATCAGGGACAAAAATAAATAAATTAAAAAACCCCATAGCTCCCCGCAACTCAGCCCAGGGGCTCGGCTGTGACCTCATTACTCCCAACAATGGAACAAGCTGTGGAATTATCTTTCCGGAAGCCGTTCGATCAGAGACACAAATTAACAGAGGCAAAAACCGGACGGGATTGGACGGCAGAACTAGACCGGCAACAGGGTGTCGATTCAGCCGCTAATTAAAATCTGTAGTTAATTAACTCTGAACGAAACATGGGACAGAAACACTGACAAACCCACTGCCCTTGTAGGACGCTGCGCCCTGGCAAGGGTACTGAATATATCCGAGACAAGCACTGTGCTCAATCTGTCATCCTGACAGAGGTTAAACTTTCTGCTGTAATTAGGAGGAGCACAGCCTGTCCCCCCCAAACTCTACCCCTGGCAGTCCGGAGAGGAGGGGGGGGGGGGGGCTGCAAGGGAAATTAGATATTTGGAGAATCTATTGTTGTAAGATTGCACAAAACAAGAAATACCTTTAAACAATAACAATATAGAGCCATCTTTTTGTATTAGGGAGAAGACATTTTGGGTGAGATGGGTCAGATCTTCTGACCCAAGATTCTAAACAACATGTCCGCCTCCTGATAGAGCTATACAGAGCAAAGATTCTAAACAACATGTCCACCCCCTGATAGAGCTATACAGAGCAAAGATTCTAAACATGTCCGCCCCCTGATAGAGCTATACAGAGCAAAGATTCTAAACAACATGTCCACCCCCTGATAGAGCTATACAGAGCAAAGATTCTAAACAACATGTCCACCCCCTGATAGAGCTATACAGAGCAAAGATTCTAAACAACATGTCCACCCCCTGATAGAGCAAATACAGAGCAAAGATTCTAAACAACATGTCCACCCCCTGATAGAGCTATACAGAGCAAAGATTCTAAACAACATGTCCACCCCCAGATAGAGCTATACAGAGCAAAGATTCTAAACAACATGTCCGCCCCCCTGATAGAGCTATACAGAGCAAAGAGTCACATTATAAGCCGTGTTTAGCCGATACAGTCCCAGTATAAGCAGTGTTAAGCGAAGTTCAGGCCTGTGATTGTGTAAAAGGGCTGAAAGCTATAAAACATGTCGAATTTGTAGCACATCTGTCCTCATTAAGAGCTCGTGTCTATTTGGCATTGGAGAGGGCAAGGTTTGATTACCAAGTGTTTTGTAATTAGTCCTAATCAAGCCAGCATTGCGGGAGATATTAACACATGCGTGTAATTGTATTTGACAGAATCATACATGGTTTTTATGCGCAGATTTGGTACATTACCTCTCAGCGGGACTATCAGGCTCAATGAATCGTATCAGAGGAGGAGAGGAGAGGGTCTCCGTGGCAAAGATCCCCCCTTGAAGCTGAATCCCAAATCCATTTAAGGGGTCTCCACGGAGGATGATCTCGGTGCTCTCCGTGTGTATGATCTGACCCCCCGGGCCAACTGTGCTGGAAGCTAGTGACACTGTAACAAGAGATAACTCTCACTAATGGGACCGTGTTATCTGGAACACATACGGTGAATGTATAGAATAAAGAAGGAGGAATTATTATCTATACATTGTGTTGGTAAAATTGCATGGAAAAAGCATAAAATAAGAGAATGTGTGTCTCATGCTGATGACCTCATCATGTGCCATGATTTGGAAATGAAATGTGTAATTTGCATATCAAGCCACAAGGGGATTACAAACAGGAGACCCCACAGACCCATGTCAATAAACCATCTATTATTTTATGCATTTGTGTGAATTTTTTCCAGCACAATGTATAGATAATTTCCCATTAGCTTTTTAGTCTCTCCATTCAAAGTGACCCTTTAATATAATCCAGGTCATCCAGGAAACTACAGAAGACCTGACAATCCTGATCTGTCTGGAATACAACCAGCGCCGCCCCCCCCCCCCCCCCCCCAGCCCTCCCTTACCCACGAGGAGGTCGTCTGCCTATACATTCTTTCGAAGATATGTTAGTAAAATACTTGCTTTATACCACGTCCGTCTAATATAACGATTTGTCGGCTTCTTGTCTTACGTGAGCTCTTGTGGTCCTTCTTGCGCTGGCGTCTCCTGGTCATGGTGGTCCGTGGGCTCATCTGATGTGCAGAGCGAGGAAGGGTGTTTGAATTCTGACTGCTAAATCCTGGGGTACCCGCCGAGGACGACGAGGAAAAATTAGCAGCAACCAAAGCTGTAAAACGATAAGAAAAAAAATATATATATAATATATATATATATATATATATATATATATATATATATATATATATATATATATATATATAATGAATAAATGCAGCTCATCACTAAAATATAATTACATTACATACACTTGCAGTAGTCTTGGTTAGAAGCTGGGTTCCAGGTGGGGGTCTTGCAGTGTCCTGGGTGGTGCGTGTGACAGTAGTTAACACAGGGGTCCCAGCAGTGGTGATGGTCGCTCTTCTGCACCTTAACTGAGACAAAAAGGATGGAGGCTGCAGTAAGTACAATGATGCTCTGACCAGGGGGTCTCTGAGCAGTTGCAGGTACAGAGACCCCTGCTCTGTGATCAGTGTTTATTATAAGTACATATAAAGCATCTTATTGAGCCCTCTTTGCTCTGTATAGCTCTATCAAGGGGCAGACATGTTGTTTAGAATATTTGCTCTGTATAGCTCTATCAGGGGGTGGACATGTTTAGAATCTTTGCTCTGTATAGCTCTATCAGGGGCGGACATGCCGTTTAGAATCTTTGCTCTGCATGGCTATATCAGGGGGCGGACATGCGGTTTAGAATCTTTGCTCTGTATAGCTCTATCAGGGGGCGGACATGCTGTTTAGAATCTTTGCTCTGTATAGCTCTATCAGGGGGCGGACATGTTTAGAATCTTTGCTCTGTATAGCTCTATCAGGGGGCGGACATGTTTAGAATCTTTGCTCTGTATAGCTCTATCAGGGGGTGGACATGTTGTTTAGAATCATTGCTCTGTATAGCTCTATCAGGGGGTGGACATGTTGTTTAGAATCTTTGCTCTGTATAGCTCTATCAGGGGTGGACATGTTGTTTAGAATCTTTGCTCTGTATAGCTCTATCAGGGGGAGGACATGTTGTTTAGAATCTTTGCTCTGCATGGCAATATCAGGGGGCGGACACGTTGGTTAGAATCATTGCTCTGTATAGCTCTATCAGGGGGTGGACATGTTGTTTAGAATCATTGCTCTGTATAGCTCTCTCAGGGGGTGGACATGTTGTTTAGAATCTTTGCTCTGTATAGCTCTATCAGGGGTGGACATGTTGTTTAGAATCTTTGCTCTGCATGGCTGTATCAGGGGGTGGACATGTTTGGAATGTTGGGTCATTTCCTATTTTATCTGACCCAACATGTCTGCCCCCTGATATAGGGGGGGGGGGGGGGGGGGGAGCAAAGGGCTTTCGACATGATAGAGGGAACTGCATGGATTTGAGAAAAACACTAACCTTAAGATTGAATTTCCCTTCTCAATTCCCTGCAATGACCTCTTTCCTGAATAAAACCCAAAGAGTTTTTAACAGCTGGCAACCACCCGAGACCAGGTAAGACCCGAGCCATTCTCTGCAATGCATAGCTTCAGTAGGAGATGGTTAATACAGAGCTACAAAGAGCCCAGGCGTGGTGAGAGTTAATCTTTAAAATTCAATGTCCTTCCCTGACAGTGAGCAAGACTGGCTGCACAGGAAGCAGCCTCATCCAATAACTAGTTACACTGCTCCAACCTTGCCCCGTCACATAATAACCCTTCACGGCTGACATGCTTTCCTCTGCAGACTGACTGCAGGCAGAGCTAGTCCGACCTTCACCTCATGAATTCCCTGGTAAAACTCACCATGCAAAGATCAGGCAAAAACAAACATTGTAACACCAGCAGAAAAATAAACTGACCAGTCTCTGGGGGTCTCAGCGAGAGCCGGCTCTGGTGGGCTGGCAGGATTTCCAACTTCACGTTCTCGGTGGTGCTTGCGAGAAGCTGCGTCGCCTCCATCAGCGAGCAATGCTCCGTGCTGGTTCCATCAATGGAAAGGATGTGATCTCCTGGGTGCAGAGCACCGCACCTAAAGAGTAAAGGGGAAGGTGAATAAAGGGGGCAAGTGGTCAACCTTGCCTTGCTCTCATCAGGTCTGGAAAAAGATTAATTGAATTATGGTTTATTGAAAGATGGCAATAAGCGTAGGCATTTTAAATCGAAACACTTTAATGAAAGAATTCAAATAAAGGGCCTTATTGACCCCTTTTGAGCTCTATCGGGGGGCAGACATGTTGTTCAGAATATTGGGTCATCTCACCTAGTATAAACCGGACCCTTATAAAGCTATTTGGAGAAAAGAGCTAAATAAGGCGATTTTTTTGGTATTCTTTCATTAAAGCTTTTCTATTTAAAATGCCTACACTTGATACAAATCTTTCATTTAAACAGAATGTATTTGCCAACAGTTCTTTAGAAAGGATATATTTTTCTGAAATATGAATCCTATTATCAATTATAAAAATGGGAACAAGAGCAGATAAGGAAGGAGAGATGGTGCATGAATGAAATGGGGAGTGCGTGGGATGAGCAAAAGGCAGTTGGTATAATGGAGGAGTGTAGAAAAGTAGGTGGGAAAATCAGGAACGATGCTCCTTCGAGTGATTGAGATCAGCATTAATCTTATAGGAGGCCAGGAGGGGGCAGTGTGACATCCAACGCTAGAGAGGACCAGGATGGGGGTCACGCAAAGCGTATTCCTCTTGCTCTGACCTGTCCACCACGCTGGCGGGTTTCACTTTGTCGATGACTATGATCTGCTTATTACGGTGAGAGCCGCTGCTCAGAGAGATCCCCAGCGTGGAACCAGGAGTTTTGGCAATTTCAACGAGTAAAGGTCCAGATGCGTTGGTCACAGTGTCTGCGGGAAGGTGAAGGGGACAGTCTTAAATTAGAGGAACATCACCTAATATTACTTTACTGAGAGGGTAGTGGATGCATGGAATAGTCTTCCAGTAGAAGTGGTAGAGGTTAATACAGTGAAGGAGTTTAAGCATGCATGGGATAGGTATAAGGCTATCCTAGATATAAGATAATGCCAGGGACTAATGAAAGTATTACTTTACTGAGAGGGTAGTGGATGTATGGAATAGTCTTCCAGTAGAAGTGGTAGAGGTTAATACAGTGAAGGAGTTTAAGCATGCATGGGATAGGTATAAGGCTATCCTAGATATAAGATAAGGCCAGGGACTAATGAAAGTATTACATTACTGAGAGGGTAGTGGATGCATGGAATAGTCTTCCAGTAGAAGTGGTAGAGGTTAATACAGTGAAGGAGTTTAAGCATGCATGGGATAGGTATAAGGCTATCCTAGATATAAGATAAGGCCAGGGACTAATGAAAGTATTACATTACTGAGAGGGTAGTGGATGCATGGAATAGTCTTCCAGTAGAAGTGGTAGAGGTTAATACAGTGAAGGAGTTTAAGCATGCGTGGGATAGGTATAAGGCTATGCTAGATATAAGATAAGGCCAGGGACTAATGAAAGTATTACATTACTGAGAGGGTAGTGGATGTATGGAATAGTCTTCCAGTAGAAGTGGTAGAGGTTAATACAGTGAAGGAGTTTAAGCATGCGTGGGATAGGTATAAGGTTTCGTGTAATCTCTTGCTCTCTTACACTAGATCACTAGGAGACAAGTGAAGAACAGGAAGCAACTGGCAACAGCATCACCTCCCAGAACACGGCACTTACCCATAAGAGCGACATCATATTCTATCTGGAAGACTGCCTCTTGGCTGCACTGGCGGAGGATGGCGATGGCATCTGCATGGGTAACATTGTGAAGGGAAATCCCGTCCACACACAGCAGGCGGTCCCCAACTTTTAAGGTCCCCTCCCTGTAGACACAAATACTGAATTATCATTGGGAATGATGGACATATTAAAAAAAATGCTGTATCACCCAAACACTGCTTATACTGTGAGTGTATCACCCAAACACTGCTTATACTGTGAGTGTATCACCCAAACACTGCTCATACTGTGACTGTATCACCCAAACACTGCTCATACTGTGACTGTATCACCCAAACACTGCTTATACTGTGACTGTATCACCCAAACACTGCTTATACCGTGACTGTATCACCCAAACACTGCTTATACCGTGACTATCACCCAAACACTGCTTATACCGTGACTGTATCACCCAAACACTGCTTATACCGTGACTATATCACCCAAACACTGCTTATACTGTGAGTGTATCACCCAAACACTGCTCATACTGTGACTGTATCACCCAAACACTGCTCATACTGTGACTGTATCACCCAAACACTGCTCATACTGTGACTGTATCACCCAAACACTGCTTATACCGTGACTGTATCACCCAAACACTGCTTATACCGTGACTGTATCACCCAAACACTGCTTATACCGTGACTATCACCCAAACACTGCTTATACCGTGACTGTATCACCCAAACACTGCTTATACCGTGACTATATCACCCAAACACTGCTTATACTGTGACTGTATCACCCAAACACTGCTTATACTGTGACTGTATCACCCAAACACTGCTTATACTGTGACTGTGTCACCCAAACACTGCTTATACTGTGACTGTCACCCAAACACTGCTTATACTGTGACTGTATCACCCAAACACTGCTTATACTGTGACTGTATCACCCAAACACTGCTTATACTGTGACTGTATCACCCAAACACTGCTTATACTGTGACTGTATCACCCAAACACTGCTTATACTGTGACTGTATCACCCAAACACTGCTTATGCTGTGACTGTATCACCCAAACACTGCTTATGCTGTGACTATCACCCAAACGCTGTGAATATGGAAAATAAATGATCTATACATTGTGTTGGCAGAATTCCAACAAACACATAAAGTAAGAGACACATGGGTTTTAAGTCTGTGGCATCTCCTGCTTATGACATCACCTTGTGGCTTGATATTTCCCATCGATAATTGACTGCAGCCTCCACAGAACCATTTTGATTACAGGTACCATTCAAGATACTGTATTGAGAACTTTACTAGAAAAGGCTTGCGACACATTGGGGGTTAATGTATCAAAGTTCATTCATCAAAAAGTGATCTGATAAGCAGGAATATTCTATTGGTTCCCATGGCAATTAGACCCCTTTTAGAACTTTGCTCCACAATTGGCCTTTATACATCACCCCCTGAATGTATTTGCTCGGGTCAGTGTAGCCATATAACAACGTGTAACTGTTTTACCTCTTGTACTGATCAATAAACTGATATCTAGCTCAAGAAATCAGGGCCAACTATTCTGCATCACTGATTTGGAAGCAGAAACCCTGAATCTTCCAACGCCGCCTGTTTTTAATGTTTTGCAGACATGGATTTGAATGGCAAATGTTCCTGAAGAGGCAAATGTCACAGAGAGGAACTCATTAATGTGACTAATCACCTTCAACCATCCCCAATATCCGACAGCCACTCAATCTGTTTAGAACAAATGTATTTGGATGGGTGGCAGCCAGGGAGCTGGTGCATTCGAATGGAATCCAGCGGATTGGTTTACAGGAAGGAATCAAGGAGATTACAGGCCCTTGGAGATCTAGGTGAAGTGTCTATGCTCAGCTCAGGGAGATAATCATAACCGTAAGACTGGATCACAAAAGGGAGGAGAGCGGTCCATACTCTACAGAGAGGAGAGGTCATTGTTGCAAAAGAGAAGGTCTGGAGCTGGTCACTGCCAGAAGATGTATGGAACGTACATAAAAAAAAAGTGAACAAGTCATGGAAGATAGAGGCGAGTTTCACAGATCACAGAGGTTGGGCAGATACAAGGTCAAGGTCTCCAATAAAAGGAGTGTGGGTGGATCAGAGAAGCCATCGGTGTTCCAGGATGAGGAGGAGACGTGACCTTGCCAAGGATACGGATGACCTTGTACAGACACTATGCCCATCTCTGGCCAGGGCAGGTCTAGGAAATCATTCCATTCTCCATGGCCGTCATACAGACCCCTACCACAGCTACAAGAGGTTCTAAATCAGGTCATGAAAAGTCATCATCATATAGACGAATACAGGGTGGGGAATGCTAGAAATAAGGTGGGCTTTATTCGTGAGAGAAGAGAATATCAACACTGAAGGTCAAGGTGGCCGAGCTGGAATCATTCTCCTGATCTCTGGCTCGGGTAGACCAGGGAATGGAAGCACACCTTGCTGGCCGTAGGTGGATTCCCAGGTCACATTCTGTAATTCATGCTTCTCACTACACAAGGGTTTATAAGGGGGGTCTTCACGTACCGATCCGCAGGACCCCCAGGCCGCACGTAAGTGATGACTAGCGGTCTGTACTTGTGCCAGTCTTCATGTGCCCCTCCTGCAACGACAGGGAAAATATCAAATTATTCACACTCGCAGTTTAACCCCATCTCCCCCGGTACCAAAAATAAACAAATGTAAAATTAGCATTTACAGAGTGCTGGAACCTAAATGACTGCTACCATCCCTGCCACCAATAGGACTAAAAACCACACAGAAGCCACTAGATCAGCAGAGGTTTAACGCTCACCTCTCATTACGAAGCCAAAACTGGTCCCCTCTTTGCACAGACTGATTTCGATGGTCTTTGGGATGATGGCTGAATTAGTATCAGGAGCTGCAGGGAAGGTTAGAATGGATCAGAAACATGCGTGTAAATCACAAGACTCGCTCTCTAAACACGCAAGACCAGCTGGGTATAAAACACATCACACCTTGCTTCAATGACCGGATATGGTTACAGTCCAACAGAGACTTTAACAACACTAGGATGCATGTAAAAACCTTGTGCTTTTCTAGCAGACTACACATTAATGTGCGTTAATGCTTTAGTCCCTGACCTTATCTTATATCTAGGATAGCCTTATACCTATCCCATGCATGCTTAAACTCCTTCACTGTATTAACCTCTACCACTTCTACTGGAAGACTATTCCATACATCCACTACCCTCTCAGTAAAGTAATACTTTCATTAGTCCCTGGCCTTATATCTAGGATAGCCTTATACCTATCCCACGCATGCTTAAACTCCTTCACTGTATTAACCTCTACAACTTCTACTGGAAGACTATTCCATGCATCCACTACCCTCTCAGTAATGTAATACTTTCATTAGTCCCTGGCCTTATCTTATATCTAGGATAGCCTTATACCTATCCCATGCATGCTTAAACTCCTTCACTGTATTAACCTCTACCACTTCTACTGGAAGACTATTCCATGCATCCACTACCCTCTCAGTAATGTAATACTTTCATTAGTCCCTGGCCTTATATCTAGGATAGCCTTATACCTATCCCACGCATGCTTAAACTCCTTCACTGTATTAACCTCTACAACTTCTACTGGAAGACTATTCCATGCATCCACTACCCTCTCAGTAATGTAATACTTTCATTAGTCCCTGGCCTTATCTTATATCTAGGATAGCCTTATACCTATCCCATGCATGCTTAAACTCCTTCACTGTATTAACCACTACCACTTCTACTGGAAGACTATTCCATACATCCACTACCCTGTCAGTAAAGTAATACTTCCTGATTTACCCGACTATGTCCTCCAGTACTGCGTACAATACTCCAAGTGAGGTCTCACCAGTGCTCTGTACAATGGCATGAGCACTTCCCTCTTCCTACTGCTAATACCTCTCCCTATACAACCAAGCATTCTGCTAGCATTTCCTGCTGCTCTATTACATTGTCTTCCTACCTTTAAATCCTCTGATATTATTACCCCCCTAAGATAGATATTCTATACTCTGCACTTGGGTTTTAATACAATTCTTTCACGTGTTTAAGGAATGTGATTGGTCCGTCACTGAGCCCCAGAAGTGTAACCAATATCCGAGATTCATTTATAGGAGAAGCAGGAGTAATAATAGTCAATAAATCCATAGCTTCGTGTTTACATTAATGACCAGGGCTTATCTGCAGAAGGATTATATTATTCCAAACACAATGTCTTGGAAATTCGTCTAACGAATGGTTTAAACCAACGCATCATACAAATGGTTCTCATTTGAGCCAGTGATATCCTCAGGCAGAGCCGATGCATAGGTGATTTGGTAAGTCATGTGTTGCCCGTATAGCACTTACTAGCAGGGGGTAACTCGTACTCCACCTCTAGGACCACCCTCTCGCCCACATTCTTCAGGAGGCTAATTATCTCCTCGTGGCGCAGTTTTGTTAGATTGATGCCATTCACAGACTTGATGTAATCCCCGATGTTAAGCTGGTCACTCCTGGGGAAGAGGGAAAAAATAGGCACAAAATACAAAAAGATAAATAGATTAAAAAAAAAAAAAAAAAAAAACAAACCCCCCTCCCGGTAGGAGAAGATGGTAACTCCAGATAATAAATGCAAAGTCAGCAAACAAACCACGTTAACACATTGGAACTGCTGCAGTAATATATTCTTTATTCTTGCATGAATACTCAAGTACAGAGAGCCGGAGAGTAACACAACACGTGATGCATTAAATCGGTTACTCTCCAGCTCACCGTACTAGAGGATTTATTCAATGATGGTATCGGACACATCTGAACCAGCAAAGTTTGAGGGTTGGAAACACTGCTTTTACCTCTAAAAGGAACGCTCTACAGCAAAATGCAGAGAATATAAAAGGATGAAAAATGATCTATATATTGTGTTAGAATTGCAGAAAACGCACAGAGTTAAAGAAATAGGTTTCAAATGCGGTGTCCACTGGTTTATGACATCACCTGTGTCTTGATAGCCATTTGCATATTAATCCACAGGTGATGTCATAAGCTGGAGACACCACAGACACATTGAAAACATTATGGATAATTCCATTTGTTGCAATCCTGACATATTTGTCATAGATGATAATACAGGATGATATTCTGTCCTTTACATTTACAGTATAAGTAATGTTTGAGAGACAGAGTCTTTAAAGGACAAGAAATGACAGGATAATAGTATTGTAGCCTCATCGCCAGTGAACACAGGGGAAAACCAGTGTACAGACAAGCATGGTGCGAGATATTACCGGGTGGCCAGACCTCCAGGCCTTAGGTTGGATACTCTCGGTTTGCCATCCTTGTCCGTTCCTCCAGAGATGGTCAGGCCCAGGGTGCTTCCTTCCTTCTTAATTAGTTCCACGATGGTAATCCCACTAAACTCCTCTGAAATACAGAACACACGCATGGGGAATGGTGGGCACAAGATGTGGGGTGGCCAGATCATTCAGAGTGGACAGGCTGAGATCAGCATGATCTTCTGGTATATCAAGGTACATTGCAAGGCCGGGCATTGGTCACCCAGCAAACAGTGGCCCTCACTGGATGAGTAATACAGTCTGGCAGAGGTACAAAACATGGGGAAATAATTGGCAGACCGGTGACTTCTGATAGGGTCAGGGGTGGATGCAATCTGTTCCAAGCTTCCACTGCTGTCCACATTCAGGCCGGTTGTCCAGGGTTTAACAAATCCCAGAAGCCAAGGTGTTGGCCAGATTCCCTACTGTGAGATCCTAACTTTTATTGACCAGTTTGATTCTATGGAAGTCTCACCTCCCTGGCTCCTAGAAACAGACTAGGCTGGCTCCTGAATTAAGCCATTTATTACCGCTTCCCTGCCTCTGCTGTCAAAAGGAAATCTGTTTATTGCATAAAACCACAACATGATTACTTTCACTATACTTGTCCTTTGGATCCTTTTTTTCCAGTCTTCACCAGAATGTTCCTTAAAGAAGTTGTATGGCTCCTGAATTTGTCTGTTGCACCCAAGGTCAACAAACATTTGTCCAGCCCTGTGTCTGCCATTGCAAGCTCTGCATGTCCCCTCTGCTCAGTTTAAATTCTGGCTCCTTTACCTCTCACCCGCTGATGCCCCAGTACACCACCTGGGAGACCTTCAATGTCACAATGATGAGACCTCTGTCCTCAGGGCTGCTTTCCTTCTCTACTTTGTCAGGCCAATGATTTGATCCAATTTAACCAGGTTTATCGTACTCAAGATAGGCAAATTTCCCCTCTATCCCCTTATGTTCTTCCCTGTACTTCCCCCTCCTTCTGTAGCTCAGACTTCACATCTCCAAAGCACCTAGGAATCTCCATCACATGAAGATCTATAGGATCTTGTTCATAAAAGGGAAAATTGCGATGGGAATTTCAAACTTACGGCCCAGGTAGCAGTGTTGGAACAATTCTCCCATTCAGCAACTATGTTCCATCTGCCTAAAGTATGACATTTTCATCTCAATTTCCTGTAATGCTCATTTTACTGAGTAGACCCTTATGTATTAAAATACTACAACTGCCATCCCTGATCTCAGCTGTTCCTGGAGGTAACATTTGCTCTGCATACATCTCCTAGGCACGCTCACTTGCACAGCCTGTATAGATTGGTTTCCACCCAGTGTACAGCTGTATGGTTAGAATCTGTCAGACACAGACAGTGAGTGGAGGTAAGAGGATATTATCAGCAGCATCCCTCCTGTGTACCAATGGGCAGAGGCCCATTATTAGCAGCATCCCTCCCTTGTACCAATGGGCAGGGGCCCATTATTAGCAGCATCACTCCTGTGTACCAATGGGCAGAAGCCCATTATCAGCAGAATCCCTCCTGTGTACCAATGACATGTTGCATCAGCTAATCCAGGTTTATCATTATAAAAGTCAACATCTTGCCTGTTTTTCCTAAGTATTTTGCAGCTCGTTTGGACATTTTTAAATGACCCCAAACTTTTGAACAGAAGTGTACATTTGTGTTTTTTTTTTTTTTAATAAAAATCTTAAGCCACAGGGCATTGGCGAATTATCTGTGTATAACCAGCAATTTGATGACTAAAAAGCCTTATTGCTCTGATCGGATGCTTCATGGCTGACCGACTGCTCTGTGTGACTCCCTGTCCTATCACTCTCTCCTTCTGCTACTCTAATTATCAGCTGGACCCGGCACTATCCTGTGCAGACCTGGAGATAATACTGCAGATGTCACCTGGTGAGATGTTAATATGCCCTCACTGCAGATTAATTTCTGTAAAGACGGGAAAAAAAAAAAAAAAAGTTAAAATTGTGGTTATTTGGCTTGCTGCGTGGCTGGGTCCTGTGTGGTACCAGGATTATACACAGGGGCTTGGAGAAACATGCCACGCTCTGAATGCAGAGAAGAAGCCTTCTTAGCACGGCAGATTTCATGCCAATCGCAATTAATAGACAGAGGGACCTGCGCCACGTTCTGCCGCTAGGATAGTTTCGCTTTTCATTATTCACAGGAGATCGTTAATGCCAGAGATTTGCAAGTTACAAGCGGAATCTGCATCAGATTCAGCTCATTACCCATTTGGACCAGTTTAACCCCCGTCTTTCCATTAATAAGCTTTCAGGGACAGCAGGCGTCACCAAGAGTCAAAACCCCCACAAAACGGGGGCCCATGCCATGATGCCCCCCACATTATCCATAGCCCTTTGTCTACTCTTCTCACTGCGCAGGATCAGCCATTCATTCAGATTTTAAAGATCTGGATCAATTTAAATAGATCACAAATAGGTGTTTAGATTTTACCCCTTCACTAGAACAACTGGGATCAAGTGCTCAACTCCTTAAACCCATGTGTCTGCCTTACCCCTAGGGAAAAAAAATGCAACTAAATTACATGATCTCTTGACAAACAAACTGTCTGTATGATTGGGGCGGGGGTGATTAATTCAAGGTAAACATATGAAACAAGGAACCATTTTTAGAAAGGACAAAAATAAAATAAAAAATTAAATAAATCAATTGTAATAACATGTTCATTGTATAGATAAACTTCAGTATGGAATTTGCTCCATTACATCCACCAACCTGGAATGCTCTGCCGTCTGGAGACCAGGGCCATATCGTTCCCCAAATCTTTGTTTCCTTTTGAATATGGCCCATCATCTGAAAACAAGAAAAACCTCAGTATAAATACACAGAATGTGCAGCAAACAACAGAATTATATCAACTTTCATCAGGACAAAACCCCATTAATACCAGTTAGAAAGGAACCACATCACCTAAACATAGCTCATATGGCGAATGTATAGAGAATGATCTGTACAATCTGCAAACAGATGCAGAAATTGGATAAAATATGTGTCTGTGGTGCATCCTGCTTATAAGAATAGTCTGATGCTTTATATTCAAATGCACTGATTTTCAATGAGAAATGTGTAATTTGCATATCAGGCCACAGGTGATGTCATAAGCCGGAGACACAGACACAGACCCATATAAAGCACATTTTTCTTACTTGCAATTTTGCCAACACAATGTATATTTCCACTCATTTTGTGTTCTCCATATTCACAGTATAAGCAATGTTTAGATGATATAATCCATTTAAAGAGAGCAAGAGGCTGGATTTTAATTTTTCACCTCTGTAAAGTATGCAAAGATTTTTCAAATAGTGCAAACTCTCATTTTAGGAGATAATCTAAAAAACTATTGCCAATGAGGATTTATAGAGCTTGCACTGGTTAACCCGATTTAGCACTTATCTGAGCCAAAAAAAAAAAAAAAAAAATAGATATTGCCCGTAACACATTCTGACCCGTTTACCTGTAGAGTGCATCATTAAGGTGAAGGCATTTTAAATAGAATTGTTTTAACGAAATAATGCAATTAAAAAGTACTTTGTTGAGTTCTCTTTGCTCTGTATAGCTCTATCAGGGGGCGGAGATGTTTAGAATCTTGGGTCAGACCTTTCTTCATCTCACCCAAGATTCTAAACAACATGTCCGCCCCTGATAGAGCTATACAGAGCAAAGATTCTAAACATGTCCATCCCCCGATAGAGCTATATAGAGCAAAGATTCTAACCAACATGTCCACCCTGATAGAGCTATACAGAGCAAAGATTCTAAACATGTCTGCCCCCTGATAGAGCTATACAGAGCAAAGATTCTAAACAACATGTCCTCCCCCTGATAGAGCTATACAGAGCAAAGATTCTAAACAACATGTCCGCCCCTTGATAGAGCTATACAAAGCAAATATTCTAAACAACATGTCTGCTCCCTGATAGAGCTATACAGAGCACAGAGGACTCAATAAACGTCTATTAGTAGCCTCATTAAAAAAAAAAAAAAAAAAAAAAAAAAAAAGTTTTTCATTTAAAATGCCTACACTTGATGCAAAGTTTCAAATAAATAGAAGTACATTTTTGAAGACTGTTGTCATTTAAAATAAAATAAATAACAGTTTCATTCACACTGGAAAACAGATCTGATGGGAGAAACCCCAGTGTATAATGTGGTCAGCCTGGGATGGGTTATGGTCTCCTCTGCAATGAATGCTAGGCTTGCTGGCACTGCTCACAATCATGTTTCAGCATTTTTTATTCTCTACATTCACAGTATAAGTCATGTTTAGATTACATTACCTGTCAATGTCTAGAATCCCGGTCATGTACACATTAAAATCAATGAAAAAATTAAAAAAAAAAAAAAGGTATACATTTTTGTAAATGTTCAGCACTTTTTAAACAGATTTTTCTACCCGCCTCCCATAGCATCTATTTAACTCGCTCAGGTCAATCCCTGGAGTCCTGAACCAGTTATAGATTTTACACACAATATATGAGTGTTTAGCACACAGGCACAAAGAACTGCAGTACAGCTAAAGGGAACATTAATAATCTTATGTTAAAAAACAGCCATTTTAAAGAAAATGGAAAAAAAAAAAAAACTAATAAAAAAACACAACTTTATAGGTTACCAGGTAATAAAAATGTTCAATAAGATTTGATACAATATTACAGATATATTATTATAGGAGAATACACAGGAGGAACAAACAGATCTATTACTACTGATCAAACACCCTGGGATTTGGAGGTTGGCCGGAAATTAGCACAGCAACTGTTATATTCGTAAACGCCAGCACCAACATCCTGAAACAAACAAAATATAGAGCCTGGGGGTCAAAAAACAAAAAAAAGCTTGATGGTATTCATTTGCTCAACCTCAGAAGGATGAAAGGCAGATAGGATGCTGCAGAGTCTCAAACCCACATCCAGCAGAGCAGGAGAAGCAACATCCCCAGGACAGATTTGAAAAAAATAAATAAAAAATAAATACAAATAATGAGAATATATTAAAAAAAGGACAAATAAGCTTTTTTACAACCTCATTTCAATGTGTCACTTGTGCTTCTAGCTTAGAATAAGGTTAATTGGATCTTTACTGTTTCCTTCCTGGAAGATACTATTTTATTATTAATACTCCTGTTTGTAAACGGTTATGGACACATATTATAGATCAAGCTCCCAATAATCAATACCCTGATCAGAGGATGCTATTAGCCATTTCACACACAGAAACCCTTTATTAGGCATGATGCAGGTCTGCCAGTCTACGAGGGGTTTAAACTCATGTGGGATTTTTGTTTTTGCTGGGGATTAATGAACATTTATGGCACAGCCTGAAAAAGCCTAGAAATAAATGTTCTGATCAAACGCAGATCTGGATCGATGAAGGGGATTTTGGTGGGCTTCGTCATTCAAAAAGAGACTCAGTGAATCTAAACATTGCTTTTATTCTGAGTGTAGAGAATGTGTGTATTTTATACATTTACCTGTAAATCTGGAAAGACAAAATAGGTTTTAAACCCGTCTGTAGAGTCTCCTGTTGATGACATCACCTGATATGCAAATTAAATGGTTTTCAAATGGGAAATGTAATTTGCATATCAGGCCACAGGTGATGTCATAACCTGGAGAAACCACAGACACATTCAATAGATTTCTTAGTTCATGCATTTGCTGCAATTCTGCCAAAACAATGTATAGATCATTTGTCATCTCCACATCTCTCACAGTATAAGCAGCGTTTGCTTCCAGCACCAATCTCTCAATGAAAAACAAGTCATATGTAATGATCTAAAGTGATGGCTAACCTTGGCACTGACTGTGTGTGTGTGTGTGTGTGTGTGTGTGTGTGTGTGTGTGTGTGTGTGACAGCACTTGGGATATGTAGTTCCCAAACCTCCGCAGTGCCAAGGTTAGCCATCACCAGCCTAAGAAATGGTTTGATCAGTGTCAAGTCATTCAGTCCTGAATGCTCGGATAAACGTGGCATTTAAATCTGGAATTAAAAAGGTACATTTTTAGTGGCACCAGACTACGTATTAAAAAGCGCACGCTCCTCATTTGAAGGTTTAATTTCCAGATTTTACTTTTGCTGGAGAAATTAGGGCAGAGAGTCATTCTACAAGAATATTATGTAAATCTTATAACTCTGCTCCCAGGATTAAGGCAGTGTCAGTACCTGTAGAGTATACTATGGGAAAGGAACACATTAACAGCATAAAAAAAGGGAAAAAGTTACTTCTTAAAATTGGTTTGTGGGGTCAGAGACCTTGATTTTCAATCCCTTTGAAATCCCCCCTTGATAAACCAAGAAGGGACAGCTAATTAAACGTTTGACAAATCCCAAGAGCTGGGCATCCCTGCTGTTCATTTACATTTTGTTTAGGCTCCTAGGAAGGTACCAAGTCCCTGGCTCCTTCACATAACAATGCTGGCTCCCTAATTGGTCTGCAGGTATTGGTCAAGCCCAGCCACGATGTTACAAACCATCTTCCAGGCCTTGGCTGGTCGGACATTGGGTTTATCCTCACGTTGCCTAATATATATATATATATATATATATATATATATATATATATATATATATATATATATATATATATAGTAAAATAGTCTGAAATGCAAGTATTAAACTCTCTAGGGATTAATTCCCGCGCTCTGCTGCAGCAGGTAGGGTGGGATTGCTGGATTTTGGCAGTGGTGACGGATACCAGTGCCTCTGCCCCTGCTGCTTGTAATTAGCCAGAAACTAATAGAGAACAGGTTTATAGAAATGGCCCAGAGGGACGGGATATCCAGGCCACGCTCCGTGCATCATTCACAGTGTTATGAATAAGCTTCATGACGGATACAGGAGCCGTCTGCACCGAAAATCTGGCATCAGCCTCCGCGCGCTTAATTGACTATTAACCCTTCTGCCATCTCAGGCGGCAGAAACAAGTTACCAGACAGAGTCCGATTTTACAGCAACCTGCCGCAGAAGGATCCAGGTTTAAATTGGTGGTGGTGGTGGTGGGGGGGGGTTAGTTTGTAGAACATCCATAGGTCAGGTCTGAACTACAAAAAATATATATATTTGTGCAGAATACAGCCAGGGAAAGTGTGCATGCAAGGTCACAGTGTCCACGCAAGGTCACAGTGTCCACGCAAGGTCAGTGAAGATCCATAGAATGTAAAGCCCATCGCCTAGCCCATCAAATGTCCACCATGATCAATGATGGTGCCGAACCTGGAACACAACTTCCCTTTTAATTCTACGAGTGCCCCACATGGAGACATTACTGGTCAATGGAGAAAAGCAGGACATGGAAAGGATGGAGGAGGGCGGATTATTAGGCAATTATCTAAAACCTAAGGGCATCAAAAGCAAAAAGAAGATCAGCAACAAATCCTCAAACTTCAACTGGAATAAAACCAAAATCCATATTACAAGTCCCATTCCTCCTTACCAAGGGAACTAGCATCTCCTCAAAAATACAAATACACCCCAACCTTGAGAAAAAAAAAAAAAAAAATGTACTTTTGGTTAAAAGAATGTATGAAGCATTTTAAGCAGATATACTTTAATTAAATACAATTAAAGCACCTTATTGAGCCCTCTCTGCTTGTCTAACACTAGGGCAGGGCAGACATGTTGGGTTAGATCTTCATTCAACTGACCCAAGATTCTAAACATGTCTGCCTCCTGACAGCTACACAAAGGCTCAATAAAACGTACTCCATATGGTTTCATTAAAGAATTTCTATTTAAAATGTCTACACTTGATATAATCTTTCCTTCAGATACCACTTTGCTTTTTGCTGAAAGTTGTCCTTTAAAGTTTTGCGTTCAGTTATTAAGGAGCAAAATAATATCTCCTTGTAATAGAACGCGGGCTGTGGGGAACCTCATGCTGTGTGGCGCCAGGATATGACATCACCTCTGACTACATCATGAGGCCTTATACAGCGTGACAGAGGTCTGAGCGCAAACAGGCCGGTCGCGCCTTCCAGTAGACTACCAGGTATAGGAAACTCCGGCAAGCAAAAGGGCTTGGGAAGGGAACAGGAAAACTTAATCCAAAAAGGAGGCTGGAAGGAAATAGGGGAGCAGATACTTTACTAATCTGACTTCCAGCAGAGGTGGTGGTAATGTCTACAGGGGCCAAATTATCGAAAGACATGCAAAGCCAGACCAGCGGCTTCCAATACAGAGCATCATCTAGCATCCAGTATCACACAGGATTATTGGGGCACGCTGCCGGTACACACACAGGATTATTGGGGCACGCTGCCGGTGCACACACACACACAGGATTATTGGGGCACGCTGCCGGTGCACACACACACACAGGATTATTGGGGCACGCTGCCGGTGCACACACACACACAGGATTATTGGGGCACGCTGCCGGTGCACACACACACACAGGATTATTGGGGCACGCTGCCGGTGCACACACACACACAGGATTATTGGGGCACGCTGCCGGTGCACACACACACACACAGGATTATTGGGGCACGCTGCCGGTGCACACACACACACAGGATTATTGGGGCACGCTGCCGGTGCACACACACACACAGGATTATTGGGGCACGCTGCCGGTGCACACACACAGGATTATTGGGGCACGCTGCCGGTGCACACACACAAGATTATTGGGGCACGCTGCCGGTGCACACACACAAGATTATTGGGGCACGCTGCCGGTGCACACACAAGATTATTGGGGCACGCTGCCGGTGCACACACAAGATTATTGGGGCACGCTGCCGGTGCACACACAAGATTATTGGGGCACGCTGCCGGTGCACACACAAGATTATTGGGGCACGCTGCCGGTGCACACACAAGATTATTGGGGCACGCTGCCGGTGCACACACAGGATTATTGGGGCACGCTGCCGGTGCACACACAGGATTATTGGGGTAAACTGCTGGTGCACACAGGATTATTGGGGCATGCTGCCGGTGCACACACAGGATTATTGGGGTAAACTGCTGGTGCACACAGGATTATTGGGGCATGCTGCCGGTGCACATGGTTCCAGTTCTCTGCTCTAAGAGACTGGGGAGAATTTGCAGGTAGTTTATACTTTGTGCATTTGCAGGAGAAGCACAGTGAGGAATGCAGGGGGTCAGGAGGGGAATGGATGGCAGGGGAAGATATTGTAAACACATGTGAAAGAAGAATATACATCACTCCTGGTGTTAGGGAGGGTATTTAAACACCACTGAACAGTGCCTAATACAATAACCTTTTAACCCATAACATTGCGATGATGTGACTGGAATTCACAGGATGATGGGAACGGAGGTCCGCAAACTGCTACTATTCCTATTGTGGAACCAGATAAGTAACTAGCATTTAAATGCATGCAAATCCTTGCTAAATACACCGTATAGTGCACACCGCTCACTGAATATCCAGCTAAAATACAGCAGCTTCCCATATAAACATACCACAAGGTATTAATGTGTGGTCTCCATCAAATCTAATACGGCTGGGAATAAGGGAGCCTCTTATTCCTTCCCAATAGCCAAACCCACCTAGCTCCCACGGTCCCCAAACACTGTTACTGCCACTCACCTTGCGTGTCTCCCGGTCCCCCACTCAGGCTAGATTGTAAGCTCTGTGAGCAAGGCTTTCTACCACATGTATCAGTCTGTCTCTGTTCATAGAACGCAGCCTGTAATTCCCTTTTATCTAGATTGTAAGCTCTGTGAGCAAGGCTTTCTACCACATGTATCAGTCTGTCTCTGTTCATAGAACGCAGCCTGTAATTCCCTTTTATCTAGTTTGTAAGCTCTGTGAGCAAGGCTCTCTACCTCATGAATCAGTCTGTCTCTGTTCCTATAACACAGTCTAATTCCCTTTTATCTAGATTGTAAGCTCTGTGAGCAAGGCTCTCTACCTCATGAATCAGTCTGTCTCTCTTCTTTTACCATAGTATGTAGTCTGCTCTGTACCGAGCGCTGTGTACATTGTTGGCTCTAATGCAATATAAAATGGTCTAGCCTGGTGCAATAATAGTGGATTCACTACAGAGATAATAAATGCATTTTAGAAGACTCCACAATATTCTACATCACAAAATGGACATCTGGGAACCTACGTCCCCCCCAAAAAACAAAAAACTACCAAATATTGCCATGCAGGCCCCAAAACCATACATTACATCCACATCAAAACATATTTAGAAGATGGCAAGACAAAACATTGTACAATTCCCATTAAAACGGTCAACCTTTACGGAGTGTTAAAGTTGGTTCTAAACAGGAGTAGGGGGAAGAACATAACCATATGTGCGTTACAGAGCACCCCATTATGGTACTGCCATCATTATAGCCATTTATAAGCCAAACAGGCCAATTTAGGACCAGATACACTTAGGAGCCAGGAATCTAGTACCTGCATCGAGTTATGTGGGGAAAAACAAATAAAAACAAGTTAGGAGCCAGCAGTAGGGCTTTTAGGAGCCAGGACTGAATTATATAAAATACTTATATAAATCACACGTCTGGTTCTGTTCTATGAATACTAAGTATGAGAGATTCAAATCTCTCTTCTGCAAAAACTGCAGTTAAAAATGCTGTTAAAAGAAGCAACGGGAACACACACACACACACACAGTGACACACACACACACACACTTTTACTGTACTGGATTTAGCTGGTGGGGTGATGCTCCCGGACTTATGCTGAGGGAGTTAGATCTACATCCTACTTACACACGGTCACAATTCTTGTAAAATCTGATTAACTTTTTAATAATTTTTGTTTTGTTTTAAGATGGGTACATTAAAAGCAGCAACATACTATTCTATATAGAAAAGAATGTTAAAGTATAGAAAGATATTTAAAAAAAAAAAAAAAAAAACTAACACCAGAACTTTGCACACTGGATTTATGGACCATACCTGGACTAACTAGGCAGAATGTAATGCATTCGATTATCAAATCACCAACATCATCCGTGGCATGGTACATCAGAGAAGAAAATAAAAAAATAAAAAAATCGCCAGCAATTAAAAGTTACCGGTGTGTAAAAGCAGGAACTAGTCACAAGGAGCTTACAATCTAAAGAGATCGGAGAGTCGAGGCTTGCAGACACCATGGCCTCAAAGAAAGGAGAAAAAGTGATAACTCACCAAAATCTGACTGCAAATCCTTCTTCAGTCCGCACAGCATGACTGCTAGAGAGAGCTAGATGAGGCAGTGACAGCCTCTGCACTGAGATCTGCTGCTCATACAAGCTCTTCCCTCATAGTACAGCACTGGACTCAGCCCTGATTGGATCACACACACACACACACACACACACACACACACACCCCAAAAGTTTTTATTTTTTCCCCACCTTCTCTTTTTCTGAATAGAAGGGGCACAGGGAAGCCAAATAAATCTGTCGCACGTCAGTCTATTGCCTCTTCTTCTAGAAGATTTAACTGCAAGGATTCCAGATAGGCCCCAGTTACCCCCATACATTAACATTAACCATAACAATGTATTTATTCTTTGTTCCCGGCTGGGTGGGAACCCTGATTCCAGATAGAAACATTCTGCTTGAACGCCGACACTGGATACAATCGTTTAATAAAACAGGACAGATGTGTCCGAATTCTCCCGGTTATGAAGTATACGATGTATAGATCATTTTTCATTCTCTACATTCGCAGTATAAGCAGTGTTTAGGTGACAGATCCTTTAAGTGGCTTTAATAAAGCAGAATGTCGTGTAGGGTTCTGGCAAGGATAGGGGGTGGCTAGGTGGGGTGTAGCCTTTAGGAAGGCTCATGGTCATGCAGAATTGGTTCTGGTATTATGGAGGCTGAATGGACGCTGGATTCCTTGAGTCACATGTAGGATCGGAGCAGCTGTTGTGGTTGGAAGTTTGTGGAGATTTGAATGTTGGAAGCAGCTGCCGGGTGTAAGAGACACTAAGCCAGGGGGAAGGATAGCGTGCAGACGTCACTGGGAAAAGGCTTCCTGCAGAGGTGAAACCTTACTAGCCCAGGTACAAAGCCAAATCTGGGGCAAAGTTCTAAAAGTGATGTAATCAGCAGGAACATTCCACTGGTTCCCATGGTGACTGCAGAACATTCCACTGGTTCCCATGGTGACTGCAGAACATTCCATTGGTTCCCATGGTGACTGCAGAACATTCCATTGGTTCCCATGGTGACTGCTCCAGCTTTAGAACCTTGCCCTAGAAAGGACCGGCAGGAAAACCAAGAAGAACTTGTCCAAGTGATACAGGGATTAGAATAAAAAAAAAAGGACTGCGAAATGAGTCTGGAAGGTTCAAGACCAGGAGGCCGACCGCTTCCATTTCTCATAGATCCGGCGCATTACAGATTCATTCAATATAACCCACCACTCTCCAGAGACGAAATATCCAGAGCAGCAGAGGCTACTGAATGGGTGCCAGGGGAGGGATGGCAACTGTTGGTGGGAAATTTGGTGGCATTTCATCATCCTACAGACAACTTTCTGTAAGGTACCCTGAAATCTGGCGGCAGCTTTGTATAAATAGATCAGAGAATGGATTTCATAGCACTGCTCCTCTTTGCTCCCCTTCTAGAGGTCACTCTAGAAGCCACAGCCCCCCAACTTTATAAAGAGGGGTTAAACATTGTTTTTATGGATATGTAATTTCCGAAAACCATCCTTAGAGCACGGGAGGGGGCAAGGTGGGGTGACCCTGAGCGTATTGGATCAGCAAGATAAAACCTACAGACCTTGAGAAATAATCTTATTAAATGGAGGAAAAATGTACAACTGAAGAACAGGTTATCATTAACTTCTAAATAGTGAAGGAAGAAGCCTCAGACTGCAGAAACCGCCCTCCATCGTCTGGGTGGGCACAATCCTCGCTGTGCAAACCCTGATAACATTATAAAACCAGACTATCAGCCTCTGCAGGGTTTACAGGCGCCAGAGTTAGAATTTAATACAGCGCCTCTCCAGGGTGCATGATTTACACCTGCTGGTACAGATTATGCATCGCTCCCCTCTACCATACAAATACTAGATTAAAATCATTCCACGTCTAGGGCTGTAAATCACCCAGGTCTCGGCCAAGACAAGCTCCATGGACAAAACTACAGAACCAGAGATTGGGGTGTCACCCAGCCGGCTTGAGGCCTATGGCAAAGGACAACAGTCAAGAATGAAAAAAAAATAAAAATAAATAAAAGTTCTGTTTCATTGAATGAAAACAAATAAAAGCACCTTACTGAACCCTCTCTGCTCTGACATTTTATAACAGATGAATGAAGAGCTAACTGAAGATTCTAAACAGGTCTGCCCCTGATAGAGCTATACGGATCAAAGAGGAGTCAATAAGAGATTGTATGCGTATTCTTTCATTAAAGCATAATTTCTATATAAAAAAAAAAAAAAGGACTACACTTGATGCTTTCTTTAAATTAAAAACACAACTTTGTTGTCTTTTAAATGTATGGGGCAAACGGGACTTTTTTTTTTTGGATAGGTGGCGACGCTGACCTCATCTGCCCATTTTACCTTATAAAGACCCAAGGGTCCAGCCCAGGCAGCAGACCAAACCCAACACTGTAGACAATGCCAGTTGAAACGCTGGCAGAACTCAGACATGAATGATTTAGAGATCTAGCAGCACAGAGGATGCTCGAACAGAAAGACTGGCAGGAGATGTGTCCAGAGCCGCAGTCCTTGCTAAACACAAGATGTATGAAACTGTGGTGGACTGTAATTCTCCCCCCTCACCTCTTCCACATACAGCATTTGTAAATAAACTTCTATTCATTAAAATACTTTTGAACATTTATCAGTTTGGTGAATGAAAGGCAAAATGGTTTAAATACACAGCTCATGTAATGAACCATGTTAAATTATTTAAGGTGACATCACTGAAACAGGTAGTAATAGACAATAAAATGATTTCTTCTTAAATTGAACGCGGACATGCTTTCTTTAAAAAAAAAAATAAAAAAAAAAAGTTGTTCTGTGATCTATGGTTTCCAAGACATGACAATATTAACTCAGATATGTCGATTAACAGTGCACCTAAAGCATTGGTCAATGTGTGACATCTTCTGCAGCTGAATGGGAGAATGTTTCCAACCTTGCTGAACTAAGCTTTAGTATGAAATTCCCTTCAAGTCCCTGCAATTCTCTCTTTCATAAATTAAATCTTTAAGTGTCCGTCACTGACTCTGCACAGACCAATCACAGGCCAGGTGACTTCAGGAACAACTTCTGCCCGGCGCCGTATAGGTGCAGCTACTGCCCGGCGCCGTATAGGTGCAGCTACTGCCCGGCGCCGTATAGGTGCAGCTACTGCCCGGCGCCGTATAGGTGCAGCTACTGCCCGGCGCCGTATAGGTGCAGCTACTGCCCGGCGCCGTATAGGTGCAGCTACTGCCCGGCGCCGTATAGGTGCAGCTACTGCACCGCGCCGTATAGGTGCAGCTACTGCACCGCGCAGTATAGGTGCAGCTACTGCACCGCGCAGTATACATAGTTCACCAGCCGGGTTTGAAGTCTCTTTACATTTTTTAGTAAAACAAATTTTTGTTCCACATTTACACACACAGCATCTATAGGTGGCGTATAAAGTGACACTGCGTTTATAGTATTCTTCGAGCTTGGAAGACTGGCAGCTTTAATCTTGGACCCAGAGCAAAGAAAATAATGTAAGATTGATTGGTTAAATACTGCCTGTAATGTACAACCTGCAGATAATTTCCTCAGACAAAATGACTTGAACCTGGTGTCAGTTTATAGATATACGGAAGGGATGCAACAAGATTTTCGGTTGAATTAAATTAGAAAGAAATTGATTCACACTCTAGAGATCTCCGAACGCTTTCCTTACAGACGTGCGGAAGTTATGGGTGTGGATCGGTCGGCAGACTCTCCTCTTGAAGGACAGGATATTAGCTTAGAGGCTTATGGGGGATGGAACGCTACATCTGTGTCTACATATCACACACTTAGAAAAGCGAAAACAAATAAAGTCTAATTTCAACATGGAAAATATAAAATAAAAATGAACCAGGATAAATCAGTCTGACCTGGTACAGACAGCGACACCTAGTGGCCATCTGAAGCCTTTGCTATCATAAGAACAGACTCAATCTGCACCAGAAATGGGGCATCTGAATTGCAGACTGATTTGGGGTGTAAAATGTCGAGCTCCCCAGGCAGCCTTCGATGTGCCTCCAAATGAGTCCACAGTTCGGAACTCGTAGCCGAAGCTACACTGGTCAATTACGAAACATGTCGGAAACGCAACGAACCAAAGTGGAAGCCTAAACTGCCCATTATATCCGAACAGAAATTAGAAAAAAAGAAAAAAAAAAGAGAAGAGGAAATACCCAAAAATGCGTAGGCATTTTTCGGTCCACCGGGATAGGGATTTGCACATTTGTACGATATTAAAGCATCTCTTTCTACTGCCGAATTGCGTCAGCTCGACACACAGTCGTCACTTATTTTCGTCTCAACCTCTTTTAGACTCAGATTTGTGATCTTCCTTCATCCAACATGTCCGCCCCCTGAAACAGCTAAGAGGGCTCAATAAAGGTGGTTTATTTCTATTTCATTAAAGTATTTCTATTTAAAACACCCACACGATGCAATCTTTCAATTAAACACAACATAATTTGCTGCTGACCATGGCCTCCCTACTCCTTATTTCTACTGTCACTAGGTACAGTATGAGTTTTGATTGAGAATACCCCCCCCCCCCCCATTCCCTTCTGGGCCGAGCCCTCTGGATTAGAGTGCAACCTTTGTTCTGACGTCTCTCTTTGTAAGACAGCAGGAGGCTCCCCACCTACACATTACACCGGCATCTTTCATACATCAATCCTCGGCAGCCGTACTCTCATATGCATCTTGGATTTCTTTTCCCTTAAAGAAAGGAAAACAGTGTCCAACTGAGAAAAATAAACTCCGGCACACAGGAGCTGGAGTTCCTTTTGTGTAAGAAAATTACGCAGCTGTAAAGCGAAAAATAGAAACCCGAACGACAAGGCACACTCGCAATGTGAAACACAGCACATTATCTACATAGCTCTCGAGATCGCATTGAATTGGAGGGGATCTGGGGAGACACACGGGGATAATCACAAAATCACTGTACAGGCCGTAGACATATAACAGGGAGATGGAACTTGTGTGAAGAATTAACTCTTTCAAAAGCAGGAAATTAAATAATTAGGGTCTAAAACAATAATGAACTATAAGCTTTATCTAGGTAAAGGAGTCTATCAACTAGAGCTGGTTACACACACACACACACACACACACACACACACAAACACAAAAGTGTGTGTGTGTGTGTGTGTGAGTACGGAAGGTGTGACACACACACACTTTTTTCTTGTTCAGAAATACTGCCATCTAAGTCAAGGGGGTCCAGCTGTGGCCCCTCTAACTCTTTCTAGGATAAAAACACTCAATTATCACCTCTAAAAAGGGTGGACAGGAAACCCTGTAATTATAGGCCATCAACACCCAGCAGATCCCTGCACAATGCCTAGGGTTGCCACCTTTTCTTCAATCATCATTATCAGCCTCCATAGACACAACATTGGCCTCAAGTTACATTTTTTACCGGCCTGCTGGTAAGATACTAGCTGGGTGCCAATCCCATCATCTACGCCTTACAACTGGATCATAAAAGCACTTGTTCTACAAACCCTCTGAAACATTTTTCCTGAATCTAGATCCCCCCCCCATCATCATAATTGGGAGCTGGGATTTTTGAATTTCCAATGAGATCGGAATACATTTAGAGGCTGAATATTGTAAAAGGAATTGAAATGATGTGTAGGATGGGAGAGAGGCATAGAACAGGATGTGTAGGATGGGAGAGAGGCATAGAACAGGATGTGTAGGATGGGAGAGAGGGATAGAACAGGATGTGTAGGATGGGAGAGAGGGATAGAACAGGATGTGTAGGATGGGAGAGAGGGATAGAACAGGATGTGTAGGATGGGAGAGAGGGATAGAACAGGATGTGTAGGATGGGAGAGAGGCATAGAACGGGATGTGTAGGATGGGAGAGAGGCATAGAACGGGATGTGTAGGATGGGAGAGAGGCATAGAACAGGATGTGTAGGATGGGAGAGAGGCATAGAACAGGATGTGTAGGATGGGAGAGAGGGATAGAACAGGATGTGTAGGATGGGAGAGAGGCATAGAACGGGATGTGTAGGATGGGAGAGAGGCATAGAACGGGATGTGTAGGATGGGAGAGAGGCATAGAACGGGATGTGTAGGATGGGAGAGAGGCATAGAACGGGATGTGTAGGATGGGAGAGAGGCATAGAACGGGATGTGTAGGATGGGAGAGAGGGATAGAACAGGATGTGTAGGATGGGAGAGAGGCATAGAACGGGATGTGTAGGATGGGAGAGAGGCATAGAACGGGATGTGTAGGATGGGAGAGAGGCATAGAACGGGATGTGTAGGATGGGAGAGAGGGATAGAACAGGATGTGTAGGATGGGAGAGAGGCAAAGAACAGGATGTGTAGGATGGGAGAGAGGCATAGAACAGGATGTGTAGGATGGGAGAGAGGGATAGAACAGGATGTGTAGGATGGGAGAGAGGCATAGAACAGGATGTGTAGGATGGGAGAGAGGGATAGAACAGGATGTGTAGGATGGGAGAGAGGCATAGAACAGGATGTGTAGGATGGGAGAGAGGCATAGAACGGGATGTGTAGGATGGGAGAGAGGGATAGAACAGGATGTGTAGGATGGGAGAGAGGGATAGAACAGGATGTGTAGGATGGGAGAGAGGCATAGAACGGGATGTGTAGGATGGGAGAGAGGCATAGAACAGGATGTGTAGGATGGGAGAGAGGCATAGAACGGGATGTGTAGGATGGGAGAGAGGGATAGAACAGGATGTGTAGGATGGGAGAGAGGGATAGAACAGGATGTGTAGGATGGGAGAGAGGGATAGAACAGGATGTGTAGGATGGGAGAGAGGGATAGAACAGGATGTGTAGGATGGGAGAGAGGGATAGAACAGGATGTGTAGGATGGGAGAGAGGGATAGAACAGGATGTGTAGGATGGGAGAGAGGGATAGAACAGGATGTGTAGGATGGGAGAGAGGGATAGAACAGGATGTGTAGGGTGGGAGAGAGGCATAGAACAGGATGTGTAGGATGGGAGAGAGGCATAGAACAGGATGTGTAGGATGGGAGAGAGGCATAGAACAGGATGTGTAGGATGGGAGAGAGGCATAGAACGGGATGTGTAGGATGGGAGAGAGGCATAGAACGGGATGTGTAGGATGGGAGAGAGGGATAGAACAATTATGGGAATGGAGGGGGTGTAAGAGGCTTCTGGGGTTGTTTGGGGGGGGGGGGATGCACAACATATTGGGGAAGAAAATGTATAAGGAAAGAGCATCAAGTTTCCAAGCCTCTTGCTTAATACATCTTGCAAAAAAGGGAAAAAAACCCCCGACAGTTTAATAACAGAGCTGTCACATTAATCAGAAAGACTTTCTTAATTACACATGCACAGTACTGACACCTCCTCATCTAGCACTGCGCACGAATAATAGCAGGGGAGAGACAGACAAGCGCGATTAACTCATTCACGGTGATGCACATGAAGCAACACCGAGCCACTGGACTCACTGAAATACCCCAAAGATCAAGGCTTTCAGGGAGTCAAACTAGTCTATCCTAGGGAGGGACCAATACTATTACCCAGCTGGGGAGACGGAGCGGCTGGGGGGGTAACAGACCTCAAGGAACTAGATGTGAACAACAGTAACGTTACATGGGGAGGCAAGTTACATGGGGAGGCAAGTTACATGGGGAGGCAAGTTACATGGGGAGGCAATAGGGTAGAGAGTGGACAACGGCACAGGAGATGGACGAACTGACAAAAGGCAAGAAAGGGCAAGTTGCACACAAGGCCATGGAATGGAAGAACCAATGAAGGGGGCAGAGGAATAGAGGAAAGATGGATATATAGGAGCCCCAAGGGAAGAACAAAATATTGGCAAATAGCAGGCAAACGAGTAGAAAAATCTATGGAAAATGTATACAGAACAGGCTAAAACAAGGGAAGAACCAGGGATGGGATAAGAAATAGACAAAATGACAAGGAGAAAAGCAGGCGTGATGAGGGGCTTACAGAATAAAGGAAGGAAGACACTGATTTGAGTAACAGATGATAGAAAGGGATGTGATATACATTTGGATGAATATTACTTTATCAGAAGAGTCCTGCACAGTAATATGCAGCCAGGTCACCACAATCCTGTACACCAAAGTCTTTCCAAAAGGGACTGTCCACCTAAAAAACACTGCTTATACCGCGAATGGGCAGAATAAAGTAATAATGATCTATACAATGTGTGAGCAAGATTGCAAGTGAATGCTACAGACAGGTGGTGTATTAATTGCGTCTGTGGATTGATATGTAAATTCCACACATTTCCCATTTGCATATCAAGCCACATGTGATGCCATAAACAGGAGACCCCACAGACAGACATTTAAATTATTGTATGCATTAAATTGGAATTCTGCCAACACAAAGTACAGATCCATTGTTTATTCTCTATATTCACACTGTAAGCAATGTTTAAGTTGATAGAGCCATTTCAGCCTCCACAATGCCCCTGAATATCCAGACCCCCAGCTGGCGGGGGGTCTCCACCTCATCCCTGTGGAATAATAATATTGGAATATTCATCTTCCCAAATACAAGGGGGCAGCGTGGGTATCGCTCCCAAAATATTTAATCAATTCAAGTCCCAGTCTGAAGGCCGCCTGCGTCTCTTATCAGGGCCAAGGTAGAGCTTATAAATAAAGAACACTGATTAAAGATAAACTCTTTAGAAATACAGATACCCCTCGTCTGTCATTTATACCCACAGGATATTAAACTTCACAAACCAGCCGATGTTCCCAGTATAGAAGGCTGGTACACACAGAAATTATCACAGACAGTATTCTGAGGCCGTCCTACGGACATTATTTTCTGTATGCCGTGTGTATATTTGTACACGTGAAAAGCACTTATTTTATACTTTAAAAACAATGTACAGATCTCCTGTAGTTTTACATTGAAAATAATTTCACCGGGGCTTCTAAATTCACAGAGATCCAAGGAGGAGCTTGGAGAGGTGGGCGGGGCTTCTAAATTCACAGAGATCCAAGGAGGAGCTTGGAGAGGTGGGCGGGGCTTCTAAATTCACAGAGATCAAAGGAGGAGCTTGGAGAGGTGGGCGGGGCTTCTAAATTCACAGAGATCCAAGGAGGAGCTTGGAGAGGTGGGAAGGTAATAATTACATGTTTTATTTAGAGTTTCTTTAGGAACTAGGAAGAGTTAGAAAAAAAAAAAAAACTACTGAAACAGGTCCGTTTCTTTACATGAAACAGTTTCTTTAGGAATATTTTTGGGTTAATGGAATTACCCCTAGAAAGCAGCATCACCTTCTGCAAATAAATCTAATCAAGTTATAGAAACATAGAATGTGTCGGAAGATAAGAACCATTTGGCCCATCTAGTCTGCCCAATTTTCTAAACAATTTTATTAGTCCCCAGTTCCTTATCTTATATCTAGGATAGCCTTGTGCCTATCCCATGCATGCTTAAACTCCTTCACTGTATTAATCTCTACCACTTCTACTGGAAGACTATTCCATACATCCACTACCCTCTCAGTAATGTAATACTTTCATTAGTCCCTGACCTTATCTTATATCTAGGATAGCCTTATACCTATCCCATGCATGCTTAAACTCCTTCACTGTATTAACCTCTACCACTTCTACTGGAAGACTATTCCCTGCATCCACTACCCTCTCAGTAATGTAATACTTTCATTAGTCCCTGACCTTATCTTATATCTAGGATAGCCTTATACCTATCCCATGCATGCTTAAACTCCTTCACTGTATTAATCTCTACCACTTCTACTGGAAGACTATTCCATACATCCACTACCCTCTCAGTAAAGTAATACATTCATTAGTTCACTACGTTCGCAGTAAAGTACTACTTCCCTCCTGTTGTGGTAGTTTATCTTCTTTTAAATATCCTCTCCTCCGTTACTGTGTTGATTCCCTTTATGTATATAAATGTTTCTATCATATCCCCCCTGTTACGTCTTTCCTCCAAGCTATACATGTTAAGATGCAATGAACCTTTCCTGGTAAGTTTTATCCTTCAAATTTATAATCTGGTCCAGTCTACGAATCTGTAGCTTATCCAACGACACATGAAACAGTTATAAACCGAGGAAGGTGAACACATTGCCTGTGCCAAAAAATGAAAAGGAAAATTGAACGGGTGCTACAGACACCCCAGTGCTTCCAAAAACACACACACAAAACGAGTTTGTTAAAATCAAAACAGAACACCTTCTAGTAATCAGTTTGTGGAGAGGAAGCAAATCCCCTCTGCCCCTGGGGTATATTCTATAAACAGGAGTAAGACTAGAACGGTAACCCTAACAAATGAAAGAAGACACTATGTACACCTGTTAAATTCACCGACAGATTCGTTAGCAGGTGTTTATCCCGAGTCTCCCTCAATATCACGTCAGTTTAGGTTTATTTCGCAGCACACGTATCTGTCTGTCGGTTGTCTTAACTCCACACAACAGAAAGAAATAAGTTAATAAAAAAATATAGTCAGCATGAATTAGCGGCCAGTGGGCTGTCAGAAATGGAGAACTCTCCGCTTTGTTTAATGAAGTTTGTCAGGGAAGCAGGAAAAATATGGCATAAATAAATGCAGAGAGGACATGAAGGAGATTTTCTAAAATAGCTCGATTACATCACAAGCCAGCTCTAAATCATGCGCGCCATGGGATGTGTCAGCAATGGGAAATGTGGAGCAGTTGCCATGGAACCAATGGAAGGTTTCTGCGGATTGATCCAATTTTAGAATTTTACCCCAGAAATAATAATAAAAACAAACAGTCAGATAGGCCAATTCAGGAGCCAGTCTAGTTACATTCAGGAGCCAGTCTAGTTACATTCAGGAGCCAGTCTAGTTACATTCAGGAGCCAGTCTAGTTACATTCGGGAGCCAGTCTAGTTACATTCGGGAGCCAGTCTAGTTACATTCGGGAGCCAGTCTAGTTACATTCGGGAGCCAGTCTAGTTACATTCGGGAGCCAGTCTAGTTACATTCGGGAGCCAGTCTAGTTACATTCGGGAGCCAGTCTAGTTACATTCGGGAGCCAGTCTAGTTACATTCGGGAGCCAGTCTAGTTACATTCGGGAGCCAGTCTAGTTACATTCGGGAGCCAGTCTAGTTACATTCGGGAGCCAGTCTAGTTACATTCGGGAGCCAGTCTAGTTACATTCGGGAGCCAGTCTAGTTACATTCGGGAGCCAGTCTAGTTACATTCGGGAGCCAGTCTAGTTACATTCAGGAGCCAGTCTAGTTACATTCAGGAGCCAGTCTAGTTACATTCGGGAGCCAGTCTAGTTACATTCGGGAGCCAGTCTAGTTACATTCGGGAGCCAGTCTAGTTACATTCAGGAGCCAGTCTAGTTACATTCAGGAGCCAGTCTAGTTACATTCAGGAGCCAGTCTAGTTACATTCAGGAGCCAGTCTAGTTACATTCAGGAGCCAGTCTAGTTACATTCAGGAGCCAGTCTAGTTACATTCAGGAGCCAGGGATTTGTCAGGTCCTGCCCTAGAAGGTATAATTTTAACACCAGCTTGTAATATAAGATGATTTCTATACGTGGTCCAACACTAAAATGAAGGTAGAGCTAATCTACAGGAGACCCATAGTGATAATAAAATTAGAAACAGACATAAACATTAAGAGTAAAATAGAACAGTCACCCCATCAACATGGAGTCAATTCTACAGTTTCATATAGGGATTTAAAAAGTTATTTTTATTTAAAAAAGGACTGTCACCCTAAACATTGCTTGCACTCTAAATACAAATCTATACATTGTGTGTCTTAAACGTGTCTGTGGCGTCTCCTACTTATGACATCACCTAGTGGCTTGATATGCAAATTAACACATTTTCAATGGGACATGTGTAATTTGCATATCAAGCCACTAGGTGATGTCATAAGAAGGAGACTCCTAGACACATTTAACACATACATTTCTCTTATTTTATGAAGTTGATGCAATTTTGATAATGTATAGATCATTTTCTCATGCTCTACACACATAGAACAAGCAATGCATGTTTAGGTGATAGAGTCCCTTTAATCCAATAAATATCACAGTTTGCCGTCCCCCAGCATTCATCTTCAATATTACTTGGAGGTCCAATCACACACAAAGCTTGTGTTCTCAGGATGTGAATGCAAATTACAGTGTTACAAAACACAGTATAACAAACACAGAATGTTACCATTACTCACCATCCACAATATGCACAGTGTATCAAGCACCAGGTCACAAATCATGACCCAGAGATGGGAAATGAATGGGTTCCTTCCAGTTATATTGGTTTTTCTATCGGTTGGTGCAGGAAGCTGTATAAAACCCACCAAGGAAACCAGTAAACTATTCATAGAACTTTCCTCCAGAATTCAGTTTGATCCATAACCCTCTATGTGCTTGTTTAAATCTACATAGTTGGTCAAGAAAGGATCCCATGGAAAAGGGGACATATCAAAAGATAAAATATAAAAATGTATTAGTTAAGAAGGGTTAGTGTGGTCAAAATCCTGACTTGATTTAAGCAACTCTCAAACATCCCATAATCCACATTTAAATTGGAAAGATTTCCAGCAGATCCCCAGGATTTATAGATCTGGTCTCTAGGATGCCAGGAGAATGATAATCATAGAGATACCAAGTAATGCTGACCTTTTCTAGTCTTCCACCGAAGAAATGTTTCTAATAAGAGCATCTTTGAGGCACAGGTCCTCTGCTGACTCCACACACCCCTTCCAAACTACCGATTAAAACCTTCACTCTGCTCCCAAGTATATAATGAAAACCAGCTGAGCCCAGAAAGTGATTGAGCAGCTAGATCACCTGTACAAATCCAACATAACCTGGAAAGAGACACCATTTTGCCATCATCTAGCAATCTATTGTAAAGTCTAGTCCCTGCAAATATGTGTCATAGCGCTCTGCAATATGCAATTATGTATCATTTTGGAATTATTAGGAATGCAATAAAAATAGCTTCCTCTGCCCCCCTGGGCCAATTTAGCAGATTCTCAGTGTACAGCTGTACGCTTGGACTTGTGTGCATGACATCACCCCTGTGATACACAGGTCATTTACATGTGGTCACAAAGTGATGTCATAATCCTGAGACAGAGGTAAGGTACGTGTAAAAATCTGTTGGTTGCAGGGTTGAAGTTTGCATTTCTTTAATATGGGCTACATCCCTAACCTGGCCAGTGTTAGAGGGCTTTGTTCATAAGCCAGAGAATTTCAGGGTATTTAAAGCTTAAGATCAAAGTAGCCGAGCTACTGAATGGGAGAATTTTTCCAACTCGACTTCTTTGGCCTTAGTGGTTGAACATTCCTTGTTAATTCCCTCTCTAAATGAGCAGTATTTAGACCGAGCAGGTGGGGTTGGTCCATGAAGTTATATAGTAACATAGTAACATAGTAACATAGTAATTTAGGTTGAAAAAAGACACAAGTCCATCAAGTTCAACCCTTCTACCTATCATTACAGCTTTTGATCCAAAAGAAGGCAAAAAACCCCTAAGGAAGCTATTTCGAATTTTGCCTCCTGGGGGAAAAAATTCCTTCTTGACTCCAAGAGGCAATCAGATTTCTCCTTGGATCAATAAGCTCTTTTATTAATGCTTATTCTATTATTAATAGCCCTGTATGTTCTGCTTTCCTAAAAAAACATCCAAACCATTTTTAAATGCATCTATTGTGGTTGCTAGCACTACCTCTCTTGGCAGTGAGTTCCATAACTTTATTGTCCTAACCGTAAAGAATCCCTTCCTTTGCTGTCTATGAAATCTTTGCTCTTCCAGTCTGAGGGGGTGACCTCTTGTTCTTTGTACATTTCTATTAATGAACAGGTCCCTGGAGAGCTCCTTATATTGGCCCTGCAAATATTTATATAATGTTATCATATCCCCTCTGAGACGCCTTTTTTCTAACGAATATAAATTCAATTTTTTAAGTCTCTCTTCATAACTAAGATCCTCCAAACCCCTTATTAATTTTGTAGCTCTCCTTTGCACTTTTTCTAGTTCCTTAATATCCTTTTTAAGGACTGGTGCCCAGAACTGTACTGCATATTCAAGGTGAGGTCTTACCATTGATTTGTAAAGAGGCAAGATGATATCCTCCTCCCGTGAATCTATACCTCGTTTTATACATGCCAATATCTTATTGGCCCTTGCAGCTGCCGACTGGCATTGGGCACTGTTGCCAAGTTTGTTGTCTATAATTATTCCTAAATCCTTTTCATTAGTAGTTTTTCCCAGGGAAAAACCATTTAACGTATATGTTGCTTTGTTATTATTTTTCCCATAATGCATAACTTTACATTTGTCTATATTGAACCTCATTTGCCACTTTACTGCCCAGTCCCCCACTCTGTCCAAATCTTCCTGTAAAGAAAAAACATCAAGATTAGTCTTTATTGCCTTACCTAATTTAGTGTCGTCCGCAAACACGGAGACATGGCTCTCAGCACAATGTGGCAGATCATTAATAAACAAATTAAAAAGTAAATATAAACATTTAGCACTGGAATAAATTAGAGGAAAAGCAGAACCTGCAGAATGAGTTATTATTATTTCTTGTCAGATCTCTTATTTCTTGTGTAGCTTTGTTGGCTGTAGTTTTTCTGGCCGTGTTATTATTTGGCTGATGCTGGATGTCCTCTCAGGTGATACCCTGCTTAGTTTGAGACATTTGCAAATTATTTTGCCTCCAGCCCATGAGTTCATCCAGCTCTATCACCTTCTGCTCTATCACCTTCTGCTCTCTCCGCTCTAATGACTCTCTAACGCCAGGGAAAAGGTTGGTTTATATAAAGGATCATAAGGGAGCAGTCTGTATAAGGGCAGGATATTGGACAGTGTAACTGTGCCATGTAATCAGTATAATGCAGAGAGTCCTGACGCTAACGCAGCCCTGCAGTATGGATTATTATACGTATATATATGTGCGGTCACATTGCTGCCAACAGTCACGAATTTGCTGGGATAGTCCAGTTTTCTTGGGTCCTGTCCCAGCATTAATATGCCAATATATATATATAATGTTTTGCTCTGTGCACAGGCAGCATCAGAGAAATGGGCTCCAGACACCCGGTATCTGTACTGGTTAATCTGGAATGGCGGGAAGGGCATGTCTCTCCGCCCCTTTTATCTCCGCCCCTTTTAACTCCGCCCTTTTTTTTGTCCCAGGCGCCAACTACAGAAATAACAAATATACAGTCACCCTAAACTAGGATGCAGAATACTTTCTCATAACTGAACCCACTTAATGGGGTCATTGGGTCACCGTCCTAGACCAATAGGGTCCTAAACCCCCCAGAGTTAAACTCTCATTGGGCACCCCTCTCCAGTTAGGCAGATTGCAAGCTCTGTTTTACTTCCTCAAGTCTGTCCCGAGGAGCTTGCAATCTGTTTAGAAGCTGGAGGGCCACTACTTTTACCACGAGGTATAACTGAAGCAATTATTGTCATACCTCACCACTTCTGGCCCCGGCAGATCATTTGCATATCAAGCCACAAGGTGATGTCATAAACAGGAGACGCCACAGACATGTTTAAAACGTGTCTTATTTTTTCTGCTAATATGATGAATATTATTATTCCTATTCTTCTATTCTCTACACTCACAGTATAAACAGCGATTAGGTTGACAGATTCCCTTTCATCCTGTAATAGATATCCAGCACTGAAAGTGTTAACAAGAGCAGCCCAAATGTAACTGCATCCACACAGATACCCCCCCCCCCCCCCCCCACGCCTCCTGTTACATCCCCAGGGGCTCCGCAGACTTTGCACAGAAACTGCTAATTTCCAAGATTTCCTTTCAAGATCTTGCATGTTCCACAGAGGACTTAGCAAGTAGCAATTAAACCCTGTGCGGCCCCCAGTTAATGAATTTATTATTATTAATGTCAACATAAAATATTTGTCTAGTTTCCCCAATTAAGTTGTTCCATTGAAGCAAAGTGCAAGCTGGCTACAGATAAGCCTGAGCTAAACCAATCTCTTCATGGAAACAGCTAAATAAAGCCTGAGGCCGGCTCGGCAGACATGGAGCGCTGGATAATATACACACAGCAGCCAAGATGTGCACATGGCCTCATACCTCCTAACATCTCAAATGGACAAAGAGGGACACTTTTATTTTTGTAGGTGGGGCGGTACTGGAGCATTTTCAGACTTTATGGCCAATTGGTAGCCATTTCGATAAGTCATTTAGAATAAGAATATTTTATATACACAATTGAATATAAAACCACATTTACTGCACTTTGTATTCACCATGTATTGGGAGATGTATTGCTGTGGAGTCTGTGATACAATTCTGCAAACCAAACATTCTGACTCCCAGTAAATAGGGGCTATATAGGAGTAAAGAGGGGCTATATAGGAGTAAAGAGGGACTATATAGGAGTAAAGAGGGGCTATATAGGAGTAAAGAGGGACTATATAGGAGTAAAGAGGGGCTATATAGGAGTAAAGAGGTGCTATATAGGAGTAAAGAGGTGCTATATAGGAGTAAAGAGGGGCTATATAGGAGTAAATAGGGGCTATATAGGAGTAAATAGGGGCTATATAGGAGTGAAGAGGGGCTATATAGGAGTAAAGAGGGGCTATATAGGAGTAAAGAGGTGCTATATAGGAGTAAACAGGGGCTATATAGGAGTAAAGAGGGACTATATAGGAGTGAAGAGGTGCTATATAGGAGTAAAGAGGGGCTATATAGGAGTAAAGAGGGACTATATAGGAGTAAAGAGGTGCTATATAGGAGTAAAGAGGGTCTATATAGGAGTAAAGAGGGACTATATAGGAGTAAAGAGGTGCTATATAGGAGTAAAGAGGTGCTATATAGGAGTAAAGAGGGACTATATAGGAGTAAAGAGGTGCTATATAGGAGTAAAGAGGGACTATATAGGAGTAAAGAGGGACTATATAGGAGTAAAGAGGTGCTATATAGGAGTAAAGAGGGACTATATAGGAGTAAAGAGGGGCTATATAGGAGTAAAGAGGGACTATATAGGAGTAAAGAGGGGCTATATAGGAGTAAAGAGGTGCTATATAGGAGTAAAGAGGGACTATATAGGAGTAAAGAGGTGCTATATAGGAGTAAAGAGGGACTATATAGGAGTAAAGAGGGGCTATATAGGAGTAAAGAGGGACTATATAGGAGTAAAGAGGGACTATATAGGAGTAAAGAGCTGCTATATAGGAGTAAAGAGGGGCTATATAGGAGTGAAGAGGGGCTATATAGGAGTAAAGAGGTGCTATATAGGAGTAAAGAGGGACTATATAGGAGTAAAGAGGTGCTATATAGGAGTAAAGAGGGGCTATATAGGAGTAAAGAGGTGCTATATAGGAGTAAAGAGGGGCTATATAGGAGTAAAGAGGGACTATATAGGAGTAAAGAGGTGCTATATAGGAGTAAAGAGGGGCTATATAGGAGTGAAGAGGGGCTATATAGGAGTAAAGAGGTGCTATATAGGAGTAAAGAGGGACTATATAGGAGTAAAGAGGTGCTATATAGGAGTAAAGAGGGGCTATATAGGAGTAAAGATGTGCTATATAGGAGTAAAGATGGGCTATATAGGAGTAAAGAGGGACTATATAGGAGTAAAGAGGTGCTATATAGGAGTAAAGAGGGGCTATATAGGAGTGAAGAGGGGCTATATAGGAGTAAAGAGGTGCTATATAGGAGTAAAGAGGGACTATATAGGAGTAAAGAGGTGCTATATAGGAGTAAAGAGGGGCTATATAGGAGTAAAGAGGTGCTATATTGGAGTAAAGAGGGGCTATATAGGAGTAAAGAGGGACTATATAGGAGTGAGGGGGGACTATATAGGAGTAAAGAGGGGCTATCTAGGAGTAAAGAGGGGCTATATAGGAGTAAAGAGGGACTATATAGGAGTGAGGGGGGACTATATAGGAGTGAAGAGGGCCTATATTGGAGTGGAGAGGGGCTATATAGGAGTAAAGAGGTGCTATATAGGAGTAAAGAGGGGCTATATAGGAGTAAAGAGGGACTATATAGGAGTGAGGGGGGACTATCTAGGAGTAAAGAGGGGCTATCTAGGAGTAAAGAGGGGCTATATAGGAGTAAAGAGGGACTATATAGGAGTGAGGAGGGACTATATAGGAGTAAAGAGGTGCTATATAGGAGTAAAGAGGGGCTATATAGGAGTAAAGATGTGCTATATAGGAGTAAAGATGGGCTATATAGGAGTAAAGAGGGACTATATAGGAGTAAAGAGGTGCTATATAGGAGTAAAGAGGGGCTATATAGGAGTGAAGAGGGGCTATATAGGAGTAAAGAGGTGCTTTATAGGAGTAAAGAGGGACTATATAGGAGTAAAGAGGTGCTATACAGGAGTAAAGAGGGGCTATATAGGAGTAAAGAGGTGCTATATTGGAGTAAAGAGGGGCTATATAGGAGTAAAGAGGGACTATATAGGAGTGAGGGGGGACTATATAGGAGTAAAGAGGGGCTATCTAGGAGTAAAGAGGGGCTATATAGGAGTAAAGAGGGACTATATAGGAGTGAGGGGGGACTATATAGGAGTGAAGAGGGCCTATATTGGAGTGGAGAGGGGCTATATAGGAGTAAAGAGGTGCTATATAGGAGTAAAGAGGGGCTATATAGGAGTAAAGAGGGACTATATAGGAGTGAGGGGGGACTATCTAGGAGTAAAGAGGGGCTATCTAGGAGTAAAGAGGGGCTATATAGGAGTAAAGAGGGACTATATAGGAGTGAGGGGGGACTATATAGGAGTGAAGAGGGCCTATATTGGAGTGGAGAGGGGCTATATAGGAGTAAAGAGGGGCTATATAGGAGTAAAGAGGGGCTATGTAGGAGTGAAGAGGGGCTATATAGGAGTAAAGAGGGACTATATAGGAGTAAATAGGGGCTATATAGGAGTGAAGAGGGGCTATATAGGAGTAAAGAGGGGCTATGTAGGAGTGAAGAGGGGCTATGTAGGAGTAAAGAGGGACTATATAGGAGTAAATAGGGGCTATATAGGAGTAAATAGGGGCTATATAGGAGTGAAGAGGGGCTATATAGGAGTGAAGAGGGGCTATATAGGAGTGAAAAGGGGCTATATAGGAGTAAAGAGGAGCTATAAAGGAGTAAAGAGGTGCTATATAGGAGTAAAGAGGGGCTATATAGGAGTAAATAGGGACAATATAGGAGTAAATAGGGGCTATATAGGAGTGAAGAGGGGCTATATAGGAGTGAAGAGGGGCTATATAGGAGTAAAGAGGGGCTATGTAGGAGTGAAGAGGGGCTATGTAGGAGTAAAGAGGGGCTATGTAGGAGTGAAGAGGGGCTATGTAGGAGTAAATAGGGGCTATATAGGAGTGAAGAGGGGCTATATAGGAGTGAAGAGGGGCTATATAGGAGTAAAGAGGGGCTATATAGGAGTGAAGAGGGGCTATATAGGAGTAAAGAGGGACTATATAGGAGTAAAGAGGTGCTATATAGGAGTAAAGAGGGGCTATATAGGAGTGAAGAGGGGCTATATAGGAGTAAAGAGGTGCTATATAGGAGTAAAGAGGGACTATATAGGAGTAAAGAGGTGCTATATAGGAGTAAAGAGGGGCTATATAGGAGTAAAGAGGTGCTATATAGGAGTAAAGAGGGGCTATATAGGAGTAAAGAGGGACTATATAGGAGTGAGGGGGGACTATATAGGAGTAAAGAGGGGCTATCTAGGAGTAAAGAGGGGCTATATAGGAGTAAAGAGGGACTATATAGGAGTGAGGGGGGACTATATAGGAGTGAAGAGGGCCTATATTGGAGTGGAGAGGGGCTATATAGGAGTAAAGAGGTGCTATATAGGAGTAAAGAGGGGCTATATAGGAGTAAAGAGGGACTATATAGGAGTGAGGGGGGACTATCTAGGAGTAAAGAGGGGCTATCTAGGAGTAAAGAGGGGCTATATAGGAGTAAAGAGGGACTATATAGGAGTGAGGGGGACTATATAGGAGTGAAGAGGGCCTATATTGGAGTGGAGAGGGGCTATATAGGAGTAAAGAGGTGCTATATAGGAGTAAAGAGGGGCTATGTAGGAGTGAAGAGGGGCTATATAGGAGTAAAGAGGGACTATATAGGAGTAAATAGGGGCTATATAGGAGTTTGAGGGGCTATATAGGAGTAAAGAGGGGCTATGTAGGAGTGAAGAGGGGCTATGTAGGAGTAAAGAGGGACTATATAGGAGTAAATAGGGGCGATATAGGAGTAAATAGGGGCTATATAGGAGTGAAGAGGGGCTATATAGGAGTGAAGAGGGGCTATATAGGAGTGAAGAGGGGCTATATAGGAGTAAAGAGGAGCTATAAAGGAGTAAAGAGGTGCTATATAGGAGTAAAGAGGGGCTATATAGGAGTAAATAGGGACAATATAGGAGTAAATAGGGGCTATATAGGAGTGACGAGGGGCTATATAGGAGTGAAGAGGGGCTATATAGGAGTAAAGAGGGGCTATGTAGGAGTGAAGAGGGGCTATGTAGGAGTAAAGAGGGACTATATAGGAGTAAATAGGGGCTATATAGGAGTAAATAGGGGCTATATAGGAGTGAAGAGGGGCTATATAGGAGTGAAGAGGGGCTATATAGGAGTGAAGAGGGGCTATATAGGAGCAAAGAGGGGCTATGTAGGAGTGAAGAGGGGCTATGTAGGAGTAAAGAGGGACTATATAGGAGTAAATAGGGGCTATATAGGAGTAAAGAGGGACTATATAGGAGTAAATAGGGACAATATAGGAGTAAATAGGGGCTATATAGGAGTGAAGAGGGGCTATATAGGAGTGAAGAGGGGCTATATAGGAGCAAAGAGGGGCTATGTAGGAGTGAAGAGGGGCTATGTAGGAGTAAAGAGGGACTATATAGGAGTAAATAGGGGCTATATAGGAGTAAAGAGGGACTATATAGGAGTAAATAGGGACAATATAGGAGTAAATAGGGGCTATATAGGAGTGAAGAGGGGCTATATAGGAGTGAAGAGGGGCTATATAGGAGTAAAGAGGGGCTATGTAGGAGTGAAGAGGGGCTATGTAGGAGTAAAGAGGGACTATATAGGAGTAAATAGGGGCTATATAGGAGTAAATAGGGGCTATATAGGAGTGAAGAGGGGCTATATAGGAGTGAAGAGGGGCTATATAGGAGTAAAGAGGGGCTATATAGGAGTGAAGAGGGGCTATATAGGAGTAAAGAGGGACAGGGGGATTTGGGTCCACTTGGGAGGAATGCTTCTATGCAAATCAGCCTCTGCTTTATACATCTATTTGCATATGGAGACGGTACACTGATGTCATCCACTAAATACAGCCAAACAGTGTATGAATATTTGTAAGGCAAGATTTGGATCTCGAACAGAGACGGTCCCCCTCCCAAAATATCTCTCTCCTATTCAGGGTTATAAGTTCATATATATTCTGTGGTGTCCATTCATAAAACAGAGAATAGCAAAGGGAATTTCAAACTTAAGGCCAAACTAGACGAGTTGGAAAAATAATCTCATTTAGCTGAATAGGGGGAATGTTCAAACTTCCTTTGTCAATTACCCTTTTTCATGAATAAAACCCTTTATCTTGTTGACAATACACACTACTATAACCATAACACTTTTATACAACCCTTTAGTAATACTATATATTGCAGTAATACATATCCCAGGACTACAATTCCCACAAGTCTCTGTTAGGTTAGAAGACTGGAAATGGATGATGGGAAACATAGTCCATTAGTAGGCAGAGTAGCTCATGGCAGCATCTTCATGCCTATGGATGTTATAGAAACATAGAATGTGTCGGCAGATAAGAACCATTCGGTCCATCTAGTATGCCCAATTTTTTTTTTTTTGAGTACTTTTATTAGTCCCCCGTTCCCGGTCTTATAGCTTGGATAGCCTCATACCTATCCCATGCATGCTTAAAATCCTTGACTGTGTTTACCTCTACCACTTCTGCTGGCAAGCTATTCCATACATCCACTACCCTCTCAGTAAAGTAATACTTCCTGATATTACATTAAATCATTGTCCCTCTAATTTCAGACTATGTCCTCTAGCTGTGGTAGTTTATCTTCATATAAATATCCTCTCCTCCGTTACTGTGTTGATTCCCTTTATGTATATAAATGTTTCTATCATATCCCCCCTGTTACGTCTTTCCTCCAAGCTATACATGTTATGTCATTACACAGAGGCTTGGCTTTGATATATATATATTCCGGTTGGCAGGGACTTGGCTTTGCAAGGAGTGCTCGATCTCAAGGTTTGGCTGGGGAACAGAGAAATCTCCTCAGCCCCTGGCAGATTCCAACAAACCCTTTACCACGGCAGCTCTTCACATGTACAGGGCTTTAAAAACCAACCCGGGCGGATTACAATCACTCAGAACTTTATTCACAGGAGTTGCCTCTGACCAGGTCTGAGCGCTGGGAGGTCACATGACCCTCGACGCTATGACGTGCACAAGGCAGAATATGAAGATGTCTGTGCGGCACACACACCCCGACAGCCATCCCCCCTCACAGAGAGATCTTATTGATATCCCCAGCCTACGCTTTTTGTACAGATTAACATGTTTGAAAAGTAGAGAAATCTCAATGTGTCCTTCTTGGTGAAATACTTTATTAATAAATATTGCATCAAGTGAAGACGTTTGAAATAGAAATAATTTAATGAAAGATACAAATAAAGTACCGTATTGAGGGGATGGACATGTTGTTTAGAATCTTTGCTCTGTATAGCTCTATCAGGGGTGGAAATGTTGTTTAGAATCTTTGCTCTGTATAGCTCTATCAGGGGGCAGACATGTTGTTTATCATCTTTGCGCTGTATAGCTCTATCAGGGGGCAGACATGTTGTTTAGAATCTTTGCTCTGTATTGCTCTATCCGGGGGAGGACATGCTGTTTAGAATCTTTGCTCTGTATAGCTCTATCAGGGGGTGGACATGTTGTTTAGAATCTTTGCTCTGTATAGCTCTATCAGGGGGCGGACATGTTGTTTAGAATCTTTGCTCTGTATAGCTCTATCAGGGGTGGACATGCTGTTTAGAATCTTTGCTCTGTATAGCTCTATCAGGGGGCAGACATGTTGTTTAGAATCTTTGCTCTGTATAGCTCTATCAGGGGGCGGACATGTTGTTTAGAATCTTTGCTCTGTATAGCTCTATCAGGGGGCAGACATGTTGTTTAGAATCTTTGCTCTGTATAGCTCTATCAGGGGGCGGACATGTTGTTTAGAATCTTTGCTCTGTATAGCTCTATCAGGGGTGGAAATGTTGTTTAGAATCTTTGCTCTGTATAGCTCTATCAGGGGGCGGACATGTTGTTTAGAATCTTTGCTCTGTATAGCTCTATCAGGGGGCGGACATGTTGTTTAGAATCTTTGCTCTGTATAGCTCTATCAGGGGGTGGACATGTTGTTTAGATTCTTTGCTCTGTATAGCTCTATCAGGGGTGGACATGTTGTTTAGAACCTTTGCTCTGTATAGCTCTATCAGGGGTGGACATGTTGTTTAGATTCTTTGCTCTGTATAGCTCTATCAGGGGTGGACATGTTGTTTAGATTCTTTGCTCTGTATAGCTCTATCAGGGGTGGACATGTTGTTTAGAATCTTTTCTCTGTATAGCTCTATCAGGGGGCGGACATGTTGTTTAGAATCTTTGCTCTGTATAGCTCTATCAGGGGGCGGACATGTTGTTTAGAATCTTTGCTCTGTATAGCTCTATCAGGGGGCGGACATATTGTTTAGATTCTTTGCTCTGTATAGCTCTATCAGAGGGCGGACATGTTGTTTAGAATCTTTGCTCTGTATAGCTCTATCAGGGGCGGACATGTTGTTTAGAACCTTTGCTTTGCATAGCTCTATCAGGGGGCAGACATGTTGTTTAGAATCTTTGCTCTGTATAGCTCTATAAGGGGGTGGACATGTTGTTTATAATCTTGTCTCTGTATAGCTCTATCAGGGGGCGGACATGTTGTTTAGAATCTTTGCTCTGTATAGCTCTATCAGGGGTGGAAATGTTGTTTAGAATCTTTGCTCTGTAGAGCTCTATCAAGGGGCAGACATGTTGTTTAGAATCTTTGCTCTGTATAGCTCTATCAGGGGGTGGACATGTTGTTTAGAATCTTTGCTCTGTATAGCTCTATCAGGGGGCGGACATATTGTTTAGATTCTTTGCTCTGTATAGCTCTATCAGAGGGCGGACATGTTGTTTAGAATCTTTGCTCTGTATAGCTCTATCAGGGGCGGACATGTTGTTTAGAACCTTTGCTCTGCATAGCTCTATCAGGGGGCAGACATGTTGTTTAGAATCTTTGCTCTGTATAGCTCTATCAGGGGGCAGACATGTTGTTTAGAATTTTTGCTCTGTATAGCTCTATCAGAGGGCAGACATGTTGTTTAGAATCTTTGCTCTGTATAGCTCTATCAGCGGGCAGACATGTTGTTTAGAATTTTTGCTCTGTATAGCTCTATCAGAGGGCAGACATGTTGTTTAGAATCTTTGCTCTGTAGAGCTCTATCAGGGGGCGGACATGTTGTTTAGAATCTTTGCTCTGTATAGCTCTATCAGGGGGCGGACATGCTGTTTAGAATCTTTGCTCTGTATAGCTCTATCAGGGGGAGGACATGTTGTTTAGAACCTTTGCTCTGTATAGCTCTCTCGGAGGGTGGACATGTTGTTTAGAATCTTTGCTCTGTATAGCTCTATCAGGGGCGGACATGTTGGTTAGAATCTTTGCTCTGTATAGCTCTATCGGGGTGGACACGTTATTTAGAATCTTGGGTCAGAACCTTCATTCTATACGACATGTCCGCCCCCTGACAGCACTACACAGAGCAAAGAGGCCTCAATAATGTGCTTTATTTGTATTCTTTCATTAAAGCATGTCTATTTAAAATCCAACACTCATTCTTTCAATTAAACATAAACTTGTATTTTGCTGACAGTCCTATTACAGTGGGGATGCTGAATTTCAGAAATGCTCAGCCACAAACTGTTGCTCTGGTTGGAAAACCCCCAGAAGGCTGGAGCTGAAAGTAGGAATTCACATGGGACAGTCCAGGAATCGGCACATATTATATGCTGACTGCTGATTCTGCCTCTCCCCCCCATGGAGAAACTCATGCATCTTTTACACAAATAATTCTATTCATTTACTCAATCTTAGAAGAAAGCAATGCCACGTGTGAGGTGATCCAGCCCAACACATGTAAAGAGCCGGTTGCACCTAAATATTATTTCTTCTTCTACTAATTACAAAGTAAACAATAACAAATAATAATAATTTTAATTCAAAATTAAGAAGATTAGTAAAAAATAATTGTATTTAATTCAAATAGGTATATATGCGTAGTTAATAAATATAAATATGATGGTCCTCCAGAATCATCATGTAAATATGTAGTGGATCTTCTAATTATTTTAAAATTCCAAGTAAAGATGTCAAATTGTTTCTGTAGTTCACTGGGTTTGTTTGAAACAAATACAAGAATTTTGGTTGCAATTTCATCTTAATAGAAGATACAAGATATTCCATAATCTTTCCATATTTTTTTCCATTTTTTCCCCCCAATAGAGAAGTGTAATTATGTTTAAAATACTTTGTGTAATTAGAAGAAATCTTAAACCCTTAAGGACCAGCCATTTTGGGACATTTTTGGTCATTCTGGATTTAGCTGTTTAAACATTTCTGTGGTGTTTGTGTTTAGCTGTCATTTTCCTCTTTCTCCTTTAAACACACCTTATATTCTGTTTTTTTATCGACATAAAAAGGCTTTCTACCATTAGTTTCATCATATGATATAGTTTGCTATAAAAAAATGATGATGAAAAAATGCAAACAGCCCCACTTTTTCTAACTCTGACCAGATATGTAAAAAAGACTCCATCCATATAGTTTCTCATATACGTCCTGCGTTTAGAAAGAGCCCATGTTTAAACATTTTTCAGTTGTTTTTTTTGCAAATTATAGGGCAATAACCAAAAGTAGTGTTTTAACCCTAACAGTAAATCTAACCCTTGCACTAACCCTAATTCTAACCCTAACTCATATGTAAACCTAAGATTTCTGACTGCTTTTAGGGTCTGGTAGGTATCTATATTCGGCACAGCCGAGTACCCCCGAGAAAAGCCCTGATCCTACCTACTCTGACCAGAAAAATAGTGAATAGCCCCGTTTCCTAGAGAGCCCCTCTGTAATCATTCACAGCCGAGACCACTGGACAGACCTGATCTAAATCTTAATACAGAATAAATCTCGACAGTATTTAGTGCTATTGAGCTAAACCATGTAAATGCCAGAACAAAGGTCAACCTATCACTCATTCTGGTACTGAAAGGCATAAATCAGAAACTTGTCTTGACACATAGAGAAATTCGGCTGTTACTGTACCTTTCACCCGCTGCCTCAGAATTCCAAAGCGGCACTTCATTGACACGGTGAACATGGGCGCAGATTCTCAATACTTTCTGCCTCTTTTTACAGATTTTCCGGGTATCGCCATGGGACTCGGGGGGAGATAGAGTCAGGGTGCATTGCAGGAAAGAATAGGAGGGGCACGAGATGTTATTAAGAGGGGGTAAAGTGAGAATTGGGGTAAAAAGATCTAGTAGATTTCCGACCAAGAAGAGAGAAAGAGGGTGAGAAAAGCTTAAAAGACGACCGAGGTTTATCTTACTCAGCCATGCAGACACGGACAGTGAGGGGGTTACAATCTGGGAGTGGACGATGCAAGAGACTGGAAGAGAGAGTGAGTTAGTGGAGGAGAAGCGTCTATCAGCTGGATCTGATGACTGCTCCTAGTCTCTCTGTCCGCGGGATAATGAGTGTCATTAATATTAATAAGATGCTTATTTGTTTATTGGGCTCCTGTAAGATGGTAAAGATTGTTTAACCCTTTACGGGCTAGTGTTATTTGCACACGCTAGTGCATGTCTGTAGAGCAATGAATGTGCCAGCTGTGTGTAATGTCTCACATGCACATATACATCTTGCTCTACTCTGACACAAAACATTGCAATAAACACAATATCATTGCAATGCTTACTCCTTACTTCCAACATGGTAGGGGGCAGATAAAGTAGCTGTGTATTCTACAATGTGGCTGTAGTTACGCAATACAGTTAGTAACAAATCAATTAATAAGGGAAGTACTCCGGTCTCCAATGTTTTAATGCATTTGGTTCGATCAAGACAGCGATTACAAACTTAGGCATGCAAAAAAAAAAAAAAAAAAGATGCTCCACCCCTTGATTCAGGTTTGCAGATTCTGGGCGTACAGCTGTATGCTGAGAATTGCACAATAACAAAAGTGGGCGTTAGTAAAAGTGCTGCCAATAGGGGCAGTGTGGATGGGTACGGAAAAAAATGGTCAAGAAAGTTTACTAATGGAAGCCACAGGACTGTTACCACTAGAAAGAGAAGTGAAATAAAAGCAAACGTTATTCCAAGATGGGGAAAGATAAAACATTTATACAATAAGCTGCAGTTGGCTGTAGAGCAATAGCATGACTGGTATGTTTTTGAAGAGAAGGCGGCAAGCCTAGACCCAACGCATTTCACACAGTGTTGGGTCAATGAGGGAAGCAATAAGCAAAATTGACAGTAGCTGACAAAGATGACCATATGGCTCGTTAGACACCACACAAAAAAATCACAACATTGTCCCTTAGTAAGTAATACAAATGTCCAGTATTGGCTTCATTTGTTTCCTAGACAGAGGACCCAAATACTAGACGTGAATAAATCTCTACAGCCATGCGGAGAGATCCCCAGGGCCACGGAGAGAGATCCCCAGGGCCGCGGGGAGAGATCCCCAGGGCCGGGGGGAGAGATCCCCAGGGCCGCGGGGAGAGATCCCCAGGGCCGCGGAGAGCGATCCCCAGGGCCGCGGAGAGGGATCCCCAGGGCCGCGGAGAGGGATCCCCAGGGCCGCGGGGAGAGATCCCCAGGGCCGCGGGGAGAGATCCCCAGGGCCGCGGGGAGAGATCCCCAGGGCCGCGGGGAGAGATCCCCAGGGCCGCAGAGAGGGATCCCCATTGCCGCAGAGAGTGATCCCCAGAGCCGCGGGGAGATCCCCAGTGCCGTAGTGAGATCCCATTGGCCCAGCAGTCTGGCTATAACATGGAGACTCTGGTTTAAATTCAGCTCCGCACACAGTGTACAGTTACATTATGCTCTCTAGTATATCGAGTAATAAATTCCTATCTGCACCTCTGTTTTGCTGCAGTGAAGCCGCCATAAACCCTTGCTAATTTGTAACACACAATTTAACACATTTTAAAAGCTGACAATGTCTTTTCCTTAATACTAATTCCAGGCATCCTGTAAATATCAAAAAATCTAAATTCTCTAAGTGCTTGAAAGCCTTCCCCGCATCGATGGGCATCGTTTGAAGTCACTGTCATTTCTGAGGTTTAATCTTTACTGTAAATTCCAGGGATTTGCAAACTGCCTGTAACACTATTACAGAGCTAACACCAAATCCTGTAATAAAAGATTTATAGGGGGCTTTATTGATTGTTGCAACTCATAAACTGCATGCTAAATGCTAAGTTTTGCTCTTGTAAAATGCTGCGCATATTTGAGAGACTTTTTATTCTTTCTGAATGCTTGCTATACCTTATTTGTACTTGGTAGATACCTGGAATAACCTTACAGTGGATGGAGTGAGTGCTATCATATCTAAAAATATAATCTGCTATCAGGCTCTACTTCCAAACTCACTGGAGTTAATACTCAATTCATAAAAAAGGCAACTGCAGGGAACGGAAGAGGTAATTTCAAACTTCAGTTCTGTTCTGGGGCAACCAAACCATTGGCTCAGAACTGCAAAACCTCCTTTGAGCACAAACCACCCATCTTCCAAGGTCAGTGCCACTTTCTGGCACACAGGTCAGCCCACCAGAGAAAAAAAAAAGAAAGAAGGAGAATTGCAGACCACTGTGCCGTCAATGTTCCCAAGTCAGATTCATCTATAAGAATACATTGTTTTAATTTATCGCTGGTCTACCCGTGGGGCGCTCTTGTAGTTATCCGTTATGGAAGCGAAACTATCTAGAAATGTGGATTAATAAACTGTAATATTACTCGAGTGAATTCTGAGTCGCGTACATAGTTTGGAAGTACGTGTGCCCCAGAGAAGTATTTGGTTGCTCGTCTAGAAGACCAGCAGAGTTGGCCCAACTATTGCTAAATCATGAAGAATCTCCTCAAGTTAAACTGCTTGTACCCAGCCATTGATATCGATGTGGAATTAATCGTCTGAAATACAAAAGTACCGACTGTGCTTTCGTTAAAGATGAAATCCTTCATCAATCTTCGAGAACATTAAAGTTGATGGGGGAAGAAAGCAAACAAGGAAAAGCTGAAGAACTGTAAGGTCATGGCTCACCGAAGGGCTACATCTTCCAACACTGACATCACAAGAACTTCAGTGATGTAGTTATCAGAAAGCCGTCACTTTTATGGCCAACACAATTTAAATCCAGCTCCATGGAGAGTGTGACATATCTGGTGCAAGAGCACACCAGAAGTAATGTTGAGATTTAGCCCTTCAGCTGCCCTGGGGAATAAGCACTAAGGACAAATGTTGGCAAAACACGAAGTTCTGTTTAATTGAAATATTGGCTTTTGTAACAGAAATGTTTTAATGAAAATATACAAATAATCCCTCTTATTGAACCCTCTTTGCTTCTATAACACTATCAGGATGGACATTTTGCGTCACATGGATTAGATCTTCATTTATCTAACCCACGAGTCTTAACAACGTCCGCCCCCTGATAGAGCTATACAGAGTGAAGATTCTAAACAAAATGTCCGCCCCCTGATAGAGCTATACAGAGCAAAGATTCTAAACAACATGTCCACCCGCTGATAGAGCTATACAGAGCAAAGATTCTAAATAACATGTCTGCCCCCTGAAAGAGCTATACAGAGCAAAGATTCTAAACAACATGTCCGCCCACCTGATAGAACTATACTGAGCAAAGATTCTAAATAACATGTCTGCCCCCTGAAAGAGCTATACAGAGCAAAGATTATAAACAACATGTCCGCCCCCTGATAGAACTATACAGAGCAAAGATTCTAAACAACATGTCCGCCCCCTGATAGAACTATACAGAGCAAAGATTCTAAACAACATGTCTGCCCCCTCATAGAACTATACAGAGCAAAGATTCTAAACAACATGTCCACCCCCTGATAGAGCTATACAGAGCAAAGATTCTAAACAACATGTCCGCCCCCTGATTGAGCTATACAGAGCAAAGATTCTAAACAACATGTCCATCCTGTGATAGAGCTATACAGAGCAAAGATTCTAAACAACATGTCCTCCCCCTGATAGAGCTATACAGAGCAAAGATTCTAAACAACATGTCCATCCTGTGATAGAGCTATACAGAGCAAAGATTCTAAACAACATGTCTGCCCCCTGATAGAGCTATACAGAGCAAAGAATCTAAACAACATGTCTGCCCCCTGATAGAGCTATACAGAGCAAAGATTCTAAACAACATGTCCACCCCCTGACAGAGCTATACAGAGCAAAGATTCTAAACAACATGTCCGCCCCCTGATAGAGCTATACAGAGCAAAGATTCTAAACAGCATGTCCCCCCTGATAGAGCTATACAGAGCAAAGATTCTAAACAACATGTCCACCCCCTGATAGAGCTATACAGAGCAAAGATTCTAAACAACATGTCCTCCCCCTGATAGAGCTATACCGTGCAAAGAGGGCTCAATAAGGTCCTTTATTTGTATTCTTAAAGCATTTCTATTTACAATACATACACTTGATGCAATCATTCAATGAAACAGAGGTTCACAGGTTGCTTTCAGTAGCACTGGGCTGTACTGTTTGTACGTTGTGCAATGACTTATTTCACTACAGAGGACGTCCTATAGAAAACTGACAAGTGATTAAAGGGTAACACAGACTGACACAATAAGTAATAGGCTCTGCCGGAGAATCTTCCACATCCCTGCTCTCGCAGTGGGCAGAGACGTGTACATCATCAGCCATGAGATGCAAAAGGACAACGCGTTTCAGGGTTTGTCTTAACCCACTAGATACCCAACTGGTGAGTCGCAGTACTGCACTCTCACCAGCCTTTGGAAGGGTTACTAGAAGACAGTATGAGCAAGATGAGCGAGACTACAGTGATCATGTCACATTGACCCAAGATAACGCAGATCCATGTCATAACCGCTCAGTATCGGCACAGCGATACTCAACGTCTGTACTCAAGTAGGACATGAGGTTCATCCAAGGTGAAGATCCAGCAGTTATCAAGTTGGGTATTTACTAACTCTCCCTCTGTGGGCTAAAACGCCAAGTGTCGAAACTGCTCAATCCTAGTGTTGCAAGTTTGATTGCATCCTTTTGAGGTGGATGAAAAAGGAACCATTAAGTTGGGTAATAGAAACCTCCAAAAAGAAGTGCTAGCTGACACAGGATCACTTAAACATAATTGCGTAGTCTGTCGCCCATAGAAAGTCCAAATATGCGCTAAAACACTGATGAAATATCAGTATGAATCATATATTACATTACATTACCATTTATCTATATAGCGTCAACAATTTACGTAGCGCTAGGTATAGAGCATAGAGGGAACTACATACTAAATTAGACAAACTAGAAACAGACTGGTACATGAGGTAGAGAGCCCTGCTCGCAAGCTTACAATCTAGAGGAACAGACTGGTACATGAGGTAGAGAGCCCTGCTCACAAGCTTACAATCTAGAGGAACAGACTGATACATGAGGTAGAGAGCCCTGCTCGCAAGCTTACAATCTAGAGGAACAGACTGGTACATGAGGTAGAGAGCCCTGCTCGCAAGCTTACAATCTAGAGGAACAGACTGATACATGAGGTAGAGAGCCCTGCTCGCAAGCTTACAATCTAGAGGAACAGACTGGTACATGAGGTAGAGAGCCCTGCTCGCAAGCTTACAATCTAGAGGAACAGACTGGTACATGAGGTAGAGAGCCCTGCTCGCAAGCTTACAATCTAGAGGAACAGACTGGTACACAAGGTAGAGAACCCTGCTCGCAAGCTTACAATCTAGAGGGACAGACTGGTACATGAGGTAGAGAGCCCTGCTCGCAAGCTTACAATCTAGAGGGACAGACTGGTACATGAGGTAGAGAGCCCTGCTCGCAGAGCTTACAATCTAGAGGAACAGACTGGTACATGAGGTAGAGAACCCTGCTCGCTAGCTTACAATCTAGAGGAACAGACTGGTACATGAGGTAGAGAGCCCTGCTCGCAAGCTTACAATCTAGAGGAACAGACTGGTACATGAGGTAGAGAGCCCTGCTCACAGAGCTTACAATCTAGAGGGACAGACTGGTACATGAGGTAGAGAGCCCTGCTCGCAAGCTTACAATCTAGAGGGACAGACTGGTACATGAGGTAGAGAGCCCTGCTCGCAAGCTTACAATCTAGAGGAACAGACTGGTACATGAGGTAGAGAGCCCTGCTCGCAGAGCTTACAATCTAGAGGAACAGACTGGTACATGAGGTAGAGAACCCTGGTCACAGAGCTTACAATCTAGAGGGAATGGGGTCCATGAGACACACAAGGGGTTTAAGAGGCCCGAGGGATTGAAGTTGTAATAACAGTAGTGTGGATGGGGGCACTAGGTGGGATAGGTCAAACATGAATAGTGTGTGTTCCAGCTAGGTGGGATCAGCTAGAGGTGAAGTGACAGGTATTCTAGTGGGTTGGGTAGTAAGCTTCTTTAAAGAGATGAGTTTTAAAGGACTTTGTAAAATTTGAGAAGGAGAGAGAGAGCTGGATGCTCCGGGGAAGGGAGTTCCAGAGAGAGGGGTCAGCTCGGGCAAAGTCTTGGAGGGGCGAGTGAGAAGTGGTGATGAGGTTGGAGGAGAGTTTTAGTTCCATTGAAGAGCACAAAGGTCGTGCAGGGAGGTATTGGTTTAACATATATGATCCAAATCATTTCCCATTGAGAATTAGTTCATTTGCATATAAGGCCACAGGTGAGGTCATAAGCAGGAGATGCCACTGGCACATTGAAACATGAATTTATCTTATTTTATGTATTTGCTGCAAATCTACTAACACAATCTATATATGTGTCATCATTTTGTATCATAAGCAGTGTTTAGGTGATACAGTCACCGTATAGCAGTGTTTGGGTGATACAGTCACAGTATAAGCAGTGTTTGGGTGATACAGTCACAGTATGAGCAGTGTTAAGGTGACACAGTCACAGTATAAGCAGTGTTTAGGTGATACAGTCACAGTATAAGCAGTGTTTGGGTGATACAGTCACAGTATAAGCAGTGTTTAGGTGATACAGTCACAGTATAAGCAGTGTTTGGGTGATACAGTCACAGTATAAGCAGTGTTTGGGAGATACAGTCACAGTATAAGCAGTGTTTGGGTGATACAGTCACAGTATAAGCAGTGTTTGGTTGATACAGTCACAGTATAAGCAGTGTTTGGGTGATACAGTCACAGTATAAGCAGTGTTTGGGTGATACAGTCACTGTATAAGCAGTGTTTGGGTGATACATTCACAGTATAAGCAGTGTTTAGGTGATACAGTCACAGTATAAGCAGTGTTTGGGTGATACAGTCACAGTATAAGCAGTGTTTAGGTGATACAGTCACAGTATAAGCAGTGTTTGGGAGATACAGTCACAGTATAAGCAGTGTTTGGGTGATACAGTCACAGTATAAGCAGTGTTTGGGTGATACAGTCACAGTATAAGCAGTGTTTGGGTCATACAGTCACAGTATAAGCAGTGTTTGGGTGATACAGTCACAGTAGAAGCAGTGTTTGGGTGATACAGTCACAGTATAAGCAGTGTTTGGGTGATACAGTCACAGTATGAGCAGTGTTTGGGTGATACAGTCACAGTATAAGCAGTGTTTGGGTGATACAGTCACAGTATAAGCAGTGTTTAGGTGATGCAGTCACAGTATAAGCAGTGTTTGGGTGATACAGTCACAGTATAAGCAGTGTTTGGGTGATACAGTCACAGTATGAGCAGTGTTTGGGTGATACAGTCACAGTATAAGCAGTGTTTGGGTGATACAGTCACAGTATAAGCAGTGTTTAGGTGATACACAGTCACAGTATAAGCAGTGTTTGGGTGATACAGTCACAGTATAGCAGTGTTTGGGTGATACAGTCACCGTATAGCAGTGTTTGGGTGATACAGTCACAGTATAAGCAGTGTTTGGGTGATACAGTCACAGTATAAGCAGTGTTTGGGTGATACAGTCACAGTATAAGCAGTGTTTAGGTGATACAGTCACAGTATAAGCAGTGTTTGGGTGATACAGTCACGGTATAAGCAGTGTTTGGGTGATACAGTCACAGTATAAGCAGTGTTTGGGTGATACAGTCACAGTATAAGCAGTGTTTGGGTGATACAGTCACAGTATAAGCAGTGTTTAGGTGATACAGTAACAGTATAAGTAGTGTTTAGGTCAGGGCTCGACAAACCCCGGGCGCCAGGTCGCCATGGCGACCAGGAAATTAAGCCTGGCGCCCGGGTGCCGTTCCCTACATGACCCCCTTGCTGCTGCCGTTCGTGTGTTAGTGGATTTTTGCAGCGCGAGGGGGAGAAGTCTGTGCGGATCGCACAGACGGCAAGCTCCGCCCCCTCGCGCAACGCGTGTCTGAGTGCTGGGTGTCGTCACTTGACAACCCAGCACTCATCCGAAAGAGCAAGGAAGATCGGCTTCAGAGCGAATGTTCCCCAGCCCTGCAATGAGGTAAGGCAGCAGGGAAGGAACATTCGTGCTGCAGCCGTTCTTCCTTGCTCTTTCGGATGAGTGCTGGGTTGTCAAGTGACGACACCCAGCACTCACAAGTTAAGACAGGGGGGGGAAAAAATAAACTTTTGTATGTGTGAGGTGTATATGTGTGTGAGGTGTATATGTGTGATGTGTGCATTTGTGAGGTGTGTATGTGTGAGGTGTATATGTGTATGTGTGAGGTGTATATGTGAAGGGGGGGGGGTGTATGTGTGAGGTGTATATGTGAAGGGGGGGGGTGTATGTGTGAGGTGTATATGTGAAGGGGGGGGGTGTATATGTGAGGTGTATATGTGAAGTGGGGGGGGTGTATATGTGAAGTGGGGGGGGTGTATATGTGAAGTGGGGGGGTGTATATGTGAAGTGGGTTGGTGTGTGTGTGTGTGTGTGTGTATATGTGAAGTGTGGTGTGTGTGTGTGTATATGTGAAGTGTGGTGTGTGTGTGTGTATATGTGAAGTGTGTGTGTGTGTGTATATGTGAAGTGTGTGTGTGTGTGTATATGTGAAGTGTGGTGTGTGTGTGTGTATGTATGTATATGTGAAGTGGGTTGGTGTGTGTATGTATGTATATGTGAAGTGGGTTGGTGTGTGTTTGGTGTATATGTGAAGTGGGTTGGTGTGTGTTTGGTGTATATGTGAAGTGGGTTGGTGTGTGTTTGGTGTATATGTGAAGTGGGTTGGTGTGTGTTTGGTGTATATGTGAAGTGGGTTGGTGTGTGTTTGGTGTATATGTGAAGTGGGTTGGTGTGTGTTTGGTGTATATGTGAAGTGGGTTGGTGTGTGTTTGGTGTATATGTGAAGTGGGTTGGTGTGTGTTTGGTGTATATGTGAAGTGGGTTGGTGTGTGTGTTTATGAATTGCGTGTATGTTTGCGTGATTGTCTGGCTCCTAAAAATTTTTGCTGGCTCCTAGAATCAAATTAAATTTGTCAAGCCCTGGTTTAGGTGATACAGTCACCGTATAGCAGTGTTTGGGTGATACAGTCACAGTATAAGCAGTGTTTGGGCGATACAGTCACAGTATAAGCAGTGTTTGGGTGATACAGTCACAGTATAAGCAGTGTTTAGGTGATACAGTCACAGTATAAGCAGTGTTTAGGTGATACAGTCACAGTATAAGCATTGTTTAGGTGATACAGTCACAGTATGAGCAGTGTTTGGGTGATACAGTCACAGTATAAGCAGTGTTTGGGTGATACAGTCACAGTATAAGCAGTGTTTGGGTGATACAGTCACAGTATAAGCAGTGTTTGGGCGATACAGTCACAGTATAAGCAGTGTTTGGGTGATACAGTCACAGTATAAGCAGTGTTTGGGTGATACAGTCACAGTATAAGCATTGTTTAGGTGATACAGTCACAGTATGAGCAGTGTTTGGGTGATACAGTCACAGTATAAGCAGTGTTTGGGTGATACAGTCACAGTATAAGCAGTGTTTGGGTGATACAGTCACAGTATAAGCAGTGTTTGGGCGATACAGTCACAGTATAAGCAGTGTTTGGGTGATACAGTCACAGTATAAGCAGTGTTTGGGTGATACAGTCACAGTATACGCAGTGTTTGGGCGATACAGTCACAGTATAAGCAGTGTTAAGGTGATACAGTCACAGTATAAGCAGTGTTTGGGTGATACAGTCACAGTATAAGCAGTGTTTGGGTGATACAGTCACAGTATAAGCAGTGTTTGGGTGATACAGTCACAGTATAAGCAGTGTTTGGGTGATACAGTCACAGTATAAGCAGTGTTTGGGTAACACAGTCACAGTATAAGCAGTGTTTGGGTGATACAGTCACAGTATAAGCAGTGTTTGGGTGATACAGTCACAGTATAAGCAGTGTTTGGGTGATACAGTCACAGTATAAGCAGTGTTTGGGTGATACAGTCACAGTATAAGCAGTGTTTAGGTGATACAGTCACAGTATAAGCAGTGTTTGGGTGATACAGTCACAGTATAAGCAGTGTTTGGGTGATACAGTCACAGTATAAGCAGTGTTTAGGTGACACAGTCACTAATATAAGCAGTGTTTAGGTGATACAGTCACAGTATAAGCAGTGTTTAGGTAATACAGTCACAGTATAAGCAGTGTTTAGGTGATACAGTCACAGTATAAGCAGTGTTTGGGTGATACAGTCACAGTATAAGCAGTGTTTGGGTGATACAGTCACAGTATAAGCAGTGTTTAGGTGATACAGTCACAGTATAAGCGGTGTTTAGGTAATACAGTCACAGTATAAGCGGTGTTTAGGTGATACAGTCACAGTATAAGCGGTGTTTAGGTAATACAGTCACAGTATAAGCAGTGTTTAGGCGATACAGTCACAGTATACGCAATGTTTAGGTGATACAGTCACAGTATAAGCAGTGCTTAGGTGATACAGTCACAGTATAAGCAGTGTTTGGGTGATACAGTGACAGTATAAGCAGTGTTTAGGTGATACAGTCACAGTATAAGCAGTGTTTAGGTGATACAGTCACAGTATAAGCAGTGTTTAGGTGATACTGTCACAGTATAAGCAGTGTGTGGGTGATACAGTCACAGTATAAGCAGTGTTTAGGTGATACAGTCACAGTATAAGCAGTGTTTAGGTGATACTGTCACAGTATAAGCAGTGTTTAGGTGATACAGTCACAGTATAAGCAGTGTTTAGTTGATACAGTCACAGTATAAGCAGTGTTTAGGTGATACAGTCACAGTATAAGCAGTGTTTAGGTGATACAGTCACAGTATAAGCAGTGTTTAGGTGATACTGTCACAGTATAAGCAGTGTTTAGGTGATACAGTCACAGTATAAGCAGTGTTTAGGTGATACAGTCACAGTATAAGCAGTGTTTAGGTGATACAGTCACAGTATAAGCGGTGTTTGGGTGACACAGTCACAGTATAAGCGGTGTTTGGGTGATACAGTCACAGTATAAGCAGGTTTTGGGTGATACAGTCACAGTATAAGCAGTGTTTAGGCGATACAGTCACAGTATAAGCAGTGTTTAGGCGATACAGTCACAGTATAAGCGGTGTTTGGGTGACACAGTCACAGTATAAGCGGTGTTTGGGTGATACAGTCACAGTATAAGCAGTGTTTGGGTGATACAGTCACAGTATAAACAGTGTTTAGGCGATACAGTCACAGTATAAGCAGTGTTTAGGCGATACAGTCACAGTATAAGCAGTGTTTAGGTGATACAGTCACAGTATAAGCAGTGTTTAGGTGATACAGTCACAGTATAAGCAGTGTTTGGGTGATACAGTCACAGTATAAGCAGTGTTTGGGTGATACAGTCACAGTATAAGCAGTGTTTAGGTGATACAGTCACAGTATAAGCAGTGTTTGGGTGATACAGTCACAGTATAAGCAGTGTTTGGGTGATACAGTCACAGTATAAGCAGTGTTTGGGTGATACAGTCACAGTATAAGCAGTGTTTGGGTGATACAGTCACAGTATAAGCAGTGTTTGGGTGACACAGTCACAGTATAAGCAGTGTTTGGGTGATACAGTCACAGTATAAGCAGTGTTTGGGTGATACAGTCACAGTATAAGCAGTGTTTAGGTGATACAGTCACAGTATAAGCAGTGTTTGGGTGATACAGTCACAGTATAAGCAGGTTTTGGGTGATACAGTCACAGTATAAGCAGTGTTTAGGCGATACAGTCACAGTATAAGCAGTGTTTAGGCGATACAGTCACAGTATAAGCGGTGTTTGGGTGACACAGTCACAGTATAAGCGGTGTTTGGGTGATACAGTCACAGTATAAGCAGTGTTTGGGTGATACAGTCACAGTATAAACAGTGTTTAGGCGATACAGTCACAGTATAAGCAGTGTTTAGGCGATACAGTCACAGTATAAGCAGTGTTTAGGTGATACAGTCACAGTATAAGCAGTGTTTAGGTGATACAGTCACAGTATAAGCAGTGTTTGGGTGATACAGTCACAGTATAAGCAGTGTTTGGGTGATACAGTCACAGTATAAGCAGTGTTTAGGTGATACAGTCACAGTATAAGCAGTGTTTGGGTGATACAGTCACAGTATAAGCAGTGTTTGGGTGATACAGTCACAGTATAAGCAGTGTTTGGGTGATACAGTCACAGTATAAGCAGTGTTTGGGTGATACAGTCACAGTATAAGCAGTGTTTGGGTGATACAGTCACAGTATAAGCAGTGTTTGGGAGATACAGTCACAGTATAAGCAGTGTTTAGGTGATACAGTCATAGTATAAGCAGTGTTTGGGTGATACAGTCACAGTATAAGCAGTGTTTAGGTGATACTGTCACAGTATACGCAATATTTAGGTAATACAGTCACAGTATAAGCAGTGTTTAGGTGATACAGTCACAGTATAAGCAGTGTTTAGGTGATACAGTCACAGTATAAGCAGTGTTTGGGTGATTCAGTCACAGTATAAGCAGTGTTTAGGTGATACAGTCACAGTATAAGCAGTGTTTGGGTGATACAATCACAGTATAAGCAGTGTTTGGGTTATACAGTCACAGTATAAGCAGTGTTTGGGTAATACAGTCACAGTATAAGCAGTGTTTAGGTGATACAGTCACAGTATAAGCAGTGTTTAGGTGATACAGTCACAGTATAAGCAGTGTTTAGGTGATACAGTCACAGGATAAGCAGTGTTTAGGTGATACAGTCACAGTATAAGCAGTGTTTAGGTGACACAATCACAGTATAAGCAGTGTTTGGGTGATACAGTCACAGTATAAGCAGTGTTTAGGTGATACAGTCACAGTATAAGCAGTGTTTAGGTGATACAGTCACAGTATAAGCAGTGTTTAGGTGATACAGTCACAGTATAAGCAGTGTTTGGGTGATACAGTCACAGTATAAGCAGTGTTTGGGTGATACAGTCACAGTATAAGCAGTGTTTGGGTGATACAGTCACAGTATAAGCAGTGTTTGGGTGATACAGTCACAGTATAAGCAGTGTTTAGGTGACACAGTCACAGTATGAGCAGTGTTTGGGTGATACAGTCACAGTATAAGCAGTGTTTAGGTGATCCAGTCACAGTATAAGCAGTGTTTAGGTGATACAGTCACAGTATAAGCAGTGTTTAGGTGATACAGTCACGGTATAAGCAGTGTTTGGGTGATACAGTCACAGTATAAGCAGTGTTTAGGTGATACAGTCACAGTATAAGCAGTGTTTAGGTGATACAGTCACGGTATAAGCAGTGTTTGGGTGATACAGTCACAGTATAAGCAGTGTTTGGGTGATATAGTCACAGTATAAGCAGTGTTTGGGTGATACAGTCACAGTATAAGCAGTGTTTAGGTGACCAAGCCCTTTTTATTATGACCCCCTATAATAAAATCACATTGCGCCTCCTCCTCCCTCACCCGCCAGTCCAGACTTTCCCCTTATAAATATTGCAGTAAAACCTGCAAACACATTCTTCCCGAGAGAATCATTTATGGTGAAAACCAGGGGTATTTTTATTACTCTTATAATTAATTCCTCGATCATACTCACTTCCGGCCGCACTCACAGGGAACCCCTACTGCTCCCAAAAACCGGGCAGGGTGGGCGTTACTTAACCCTTCCTCTTCCTTCGCACAGCCATGAAGTAAAACACGACAGGGGGTTATAGTTTCCAATCCCCGCTGAAATATTCATCAAATCTGTTTTTACTGCGTTTTTATTTCCTATGACAAGCGGCACAAATATCACTGACCTGTAATAGCAAATACATTATATTTTTATGCTGCTGGTTAAATACTGTCTTTTTAGACTTATTCAGAAGATTACAATACTAAATATAGCATTTTCATCTAATGCTGTGTTTTGCTTATTGAAAGGGCAACTGTCAGCAAAATATAAAGTTATGTTTTATTAAAAGATTGTATCAAGTGTAGGCATTTTAAATAGAAAAAATGTAATGAAAGAATCCAAATAAATTAACATATAGAGTCATCTTTAATCTATATAGCTCTATCATGGGGCGGACATGTTGTTTAGAATCTTTGCTCTGTATAGCTCTATCAGAGGTGGACATGTTGTTTAGAATCTTTGCTCTGTATAGCTCTATCAGCGGGCGGGAATGTTGTTTAGAATCTTTTGCTCTGTATAGCTCTATCAGGGGGTGGACATGTTGTTTAGAATCTTTGCTCTGTATAGCTCTATCAGGGGGTGGACATGTTTAGAATCTTTGCTCTGTATAGCTCTATCAGCGGGCAGGAATGTTGTTTAGAATCTTTTGCTCTGTATAGCTGTATCAGGGGGTGGACATGTTGTTTAGAATCTTTGCTCTGTATAGCTCTATCAGGGGCGGGAATGTTGTTTAGAATCTTTGCTCTGTATAGCTCTATCAGGGGCTGGACGTGTTTAGAATCTTTGCTCTGTATAGCTCTATCAGGGGCGGACATGTTGTTTAGAATCTTTGCTCTGTATAGCTCTATCAGCGGGCGGGAATGTTGTTTAGAATCTTTGCTCTGTATAGCTCTATCAGGGGGCGGACATGTTGTTTATCTTAGGTCAGCTATTTCTTGATCTGACCCAAGATTTCAAACATTCCCTCTGCCCTGATAGAGCTATGCGGATACTTAGATAGTCGGTTATCTCCCATCAAAAATGAAGTGGCCATGTTTTAAGCAATATTAAAGCTTACATCTGAACAGAACAATTAATTATTTTCTTTTACCCGTTTTCAATGTAAAAATCCATTCAGTCCACTATTCCATCCCTTGTGTCCACAACAAAGACAACTATATTGGCGAACATGTATGTATTGGATACTGACTGCATTCAAAATGGATGCCAGTATACATGACGTATCCTGTTTGATCAAGTTAACGCATTGAACCCATATCATCAGGGAGTAAGAGCGCTGGTGTTTCTAATCCTGAACAGAAGAGCAAATTTGACTCTGATTTCTGGGGGTTGGGGGTATATCCACCATTTACGCACCTCTAATTTAACGTTCATTATCCTGTCAGCTTTGGGGGTTAATTGCTGGAATTCTCTTCAGACAGGAAGGTGCCGCAGGTCTGTATACCTTCTCCACGAGATTTGTTATCATTTTTACACAAATTGCTCTTTGAAAAAGAAAAGGAAAAAATGGCGAACACGGCAAAGTAATTATACCCCTCAGATCGGCAGGAAGGGGCAGGTATTTGGTAGGAAGGGAAAACGAAGGCACAATAAAAAGAGAGTAAGCCCATCATTAAAATGTATGAATCAAATGAAATTACAGCCCTGTTCAAATAATAGAGATAAAATGGCACAATCTATCGGCGACGTTTTAACCCTTTATATGTTGGCAAATGGATTCTAGTGCTGGGAGCAGGAGGGCAGTAAAGAAATAGGAGTGATTCATCCAAACTGTTTATTCTAGCATTAGTAAAGTTTAAATCAGAAGATGGTCTAACGATCTGGCTACTGATTTATTTTACCTGTGACCCAGAATTTATTCTACATTTCTAGCCAGCTTGTAATACCAGGGCTTTAAAATGTATGATGCAGGGTGGCATTCAAATTGGTACTTACCCTGTGATGTCACCAGTTAGGGGAACATTCTGTTTATTTCATTTTATTATAATTATTATTATTACTAATCACATTTATTTATATAAAAGCAGTGAGAGCAAATTTCCGATGCCAAAAGGAGGCTTTTTCCAATGCTATTTACTTTGGACGTAAATTTGAAATTCACGGCTCAATTCTCTTTGTTTTTCATGAATGACGCACTAGGATCTTTAGTAATAATTTTAAATCATTTTGCTTCTCCTTATACACAGGTTGTGACTCGTTATCTAGTAGAAGGGGAATCCAGAGAGAGAAATGGTGGCTGAATTTTTCTCTATAAAATTAGGCAGATTTCATATTAAACCTGTTGGTGGTTCTGTAAAGTTTTGGGGCAATGTGGGAGCAATCACCGTAGAAACCAGTGGAATGTCCCTGATGCTTCTGTCACATTTAAGGGTCTACTCAACAAAGAGAGAATTACAGGGAATTTCAAACTTAAGATCAAAGTAGCCGAGTTGGAAACATTCTCCCATCAGCTGCAGACAGAATAGGCCTTGTGGACCATGTGAAAAATGTATACGTCCACTCTATCCGAGCAATAGTCCGGGACTCTGTTTGGAGGTCTTCCTATCACACCGGTCATATACTGCTCATGACAAAGAGGCACAATGATTTACTACTCCTTGTACAACCCGAGCTTCCACATGTGAAACGGCCATACCCTCACACACTGCACATTACTGTGAGTTTTATTGCTGTGGAGTCTGTGATACACTCACACACTGCACATTACTGTGAGTTTTATTGCTGTGGAGTCTGTGATACACTCGCACACTGCACATTACTGTGAGTTTTATTGCTGTGGAGCCTGTGATACACTCACATACTGCACATTACTGTGAGTGTTATTGCTGTGGAGTCTGTGATACACTCACACACTGCACATTACTGTGAGTTTTATTGCTGTGGAGCCTGTGATACACTCACATACTGCACATTACTGTGAGTTTTATTGCTGTGGAGTCTGTGATACACTCACACACTGCACATTACTGGGAGTTTTATTGCTGTGGAGTCTGTGATACACTCACACACTGCACATTACTGTGAGTTTTATTGCTGTGGAGTGTGTGATACATTCACACAGTGCACATTACTGTGAATATTATTGCTGTGGAGTCTGTGATACGCTCACACAGTGCACATTACTGTGAGTTTTATTGCTGTGGAGTCTGTGATACACTCACATGCTGCACATTACTGGGAGTTGTATTGCTGTGGGGTCTGTGATACACTCACACACTGCACATTACTGGGAGTTGTATTGCTGTGGGGTCTGTGATACGCTCACACGCTGCACATTACTGTGAGTTTTATTGCTGTGGAGTCTGTGATACACTCACACACTGCACATTACTGAGAGTTTTATTGCTGTGGAGTCTGTGATACACTCACATACTGAACATTACTGTGAGTTTTATTGCTGTGGAGTCTGTGATACACTCACACACTGCACGTTACTGTGAGTGTTATTGCTGTGGAGTCTGTGATACACTCACACACTGCACATTACTGGGAGTTTTATTGCTGTGGAGTCTGTGATACACTCACACACTACACATTACTGGGAGTTTTATTGCTGTGGAGTCTGATACATTCACACACTGCACATTACTGGGAGTTTTATTGCTGTGGAGTCTGATACATTCACACACTGCACATTACCGTTAGTTTTATTGCTGTGGGGTCTGTGATACACTCACACATTGCACATTACTGGGAGTTGTATTGCTGTGGGGTCTGTGATACACTCACACACTGCACATTACTGGGAGTTGTATTGCTGTGGGGTCTGTGATACACTCACACATTGCACATTACTGGGAGTTTTATTGCTGTGGAGTCTGTGATACACTCACACGCTGCACATTACTGGGAGTTGTATTGCTGTGGAGTCTGTGATACACTCACACACTGCACATTACTGGGAGTTGTATTGCTGTGGGGTCTGTGATACACTCACACACTGCACATTACTGGGAGTTGTATTGCTGTGGAGTCTGTGATACACTCACAGGCTGCACATTACTGTGAGTTTTATTGCTGTGGAGTCTGTGATACACTCACACGCTGCACATTACTGGGAGTTGTATTGCTGTGGAGTCTGTGATACACTCACATACTGCACATTACTGGGAGTTGTATTGCTGTGGGGTCTGTGATACGCTCACACGCTGCACATTACTGTGAGTTTTATTGCTGTGGAGTCTGTGATACACTCACACGTTGCACATTACTGTGAGTTTTATTGCTGTGGAGCCTGTGATACACTCACACACTGCACATTACTGTGAGTTTTATTGCTGTGGAGTCTGTGATACACTCACACGCTGCACATTACTGTGAGTTTTATTGCTGTGGAGTCTGTGGTACGCTCACACGCTGCACATTACTGGGAGTTGTATTGCTGTGGAGTCTGTGATACGCTTACACGCTGCACATTACTGGGAGTTGTATTGCTGTGGAGTCTGTGATACACTCACACGCTGCACATTACTGGGAGTTGTATTGCTGTGGAGTCTGTGATACACTCACACACTGCACATTACTGTGAGTTTTATTGCTGTGGAGACTGTGATACACTCACACACTGCACATTACTGTGAGTTATATTGCTTTGGATGGTGTGATACACTCACACACTGCACATTACTGTGAGTTTTATTGCTGTGGAGTCTGTGATACACTCACACGCTGCACATTACTGGGAGTTGTATTGCTGTGGAGTCTGTGATACACTCACACGCTGCACATTACTGGGAGTTGTATTGCTGTGGAGTCTGTGATACACTCACACGCTGCACATTACTGGGAGTTGTATTGCTGTGGAGTCTGTGATACACTCATACACTTCACATTTTACACCTTGTTATCAAACACAATGATAAATAAATACATAGAAATACTATGCCTTTTAATACGCCACAGAACATGATTTCTCTCCAACAACCAGACGGTAGATGTATAAAAACATCACACAAATCACACACCGCTCTGAAACATTACAGAGGGTTAAACTCTTACTGCCTCAGACACTAATAAAAAACATTAATTATGCCATGCAATAAGGTATTAATGCTGCTGTACTACCTGTGCTGTGATGTACATGAGACAGACTGATATATTTATTGTTTTAATAATTAAGACATTTTTGCTATTAAAGGTAAATAAAAAGAAATAAACAGTGAGATTTGGAGAAAGTTGAATAACATATATTGTGTCTAATCCATCATACTAAGCTGTCAGTGTGGACCAGAGCATTCTCTAAACTCACTACAAGAGCACAAGTCCTTTACCAAATCACAAACCTCAAATTGGAACCAATTTCATCTTTACAGAAATAAAGGAAAGTCTTATTGACCAAAGCGTTTTACAGATCGAGAAAGAGTTTAATCAATAGGCACAAAAAGAAACCAGCATCCCCTAAAATGCGCTAAGCGAACCAGAGAGTCGTTAAAATGTATTATAATCAGGATGTGGAATGGCGAAGCAATAAGTGAGTCAATGACAGGGGCATAGGGTGAGGATCAATGACCTCCTGCTGGTGCTAACAGCTAGAAGAATACATGTAATAATCCTTACCACTCACACACAGGCTTAGACTGCACAAGCCTTCTTCACAAGTCTCCTCTGGGCTCTCCTGGTCTCCTTCATCTTCCTCATCCTCTCCTATCATACTGTTCTCCCTCCTCTTCCTCCTGGAAGGTCTCCTGACATTTCTCAGGACTTTATTCACTCTGTTCATGGTCAGCTTCTTGTCCTCTTGACCAGAGTGAGGTTTCTTCTCAGATCCAAGGGATGCAATCCCAGGTTTTCTCCAAGTTGGAGCAGGGGATGTGCTAAAGAGCCAGTCTGCTAGCTCCTCTGCTTGTGAAGACTGTGTGGGCAGACTCTAGAGCTGACTTACAAAGAGCTAATAACTCTGCAGGGCAGTTCCCTTCCAGCTCCTGTGTTTGGATTTATTTAGGGAGGCCACACTATGTCAGGCTGTTATTAGTGCCCTACACACTGAGCAATGAGATGCCAGTCACAGCTTTCAAAGCCCAGATTCAGTCAGTAGGGATGAGGTATAAACACATCACATATCAAACTGCTAATGTTCCCAATGCACTGAACTTCTCCCAGCTGAAGATAAGGAGGAAGGGAGAGAGGCAGGGTGATGGGGAGAGAGGCAGGGTGATGGGAGTGAGGCAGAGTGATGGGAGAGAGGCAGGGTGATGGGAGTGAGGCAGAGTGATGGGAGAGAGGCAGGGTGATGGGAGAGAGGCAGGGTGATGGGGAGAGAGGCAGGATGATGGGAGAGAGGCAGGGTGATGGGGAGAGAGGCAGGGTGATGGGGAGAGAGGCAGGATGATGGGAGAGAGGCTGGGTGATGGGGAGAGTGGCAGGGTGATGGGTGATGGGGAGAGAGGCTGGGTGATGGGGAGAGAGGCAGGGTGATGGGTGATGGGGAGAGAGGCAGGATGATGGGAGAGAGGCAGAGTGATGGGAGAGAGGCAGAGTGATGGGAGTGAGGCAGAGTGATGGGAGAGAGGCAGAGTGATGGGAGAGAGGCAGAGTGATGGGAGAGAGGCAGGGTGATGGGAGAGAGGCAGGGTGATGGGAGAGAGGCAGGGTGATGGGGAGAGAGGCAGGATGATGGGAGAGAGGCTGGGTGATGGGGAGAGAGGCAGGGTGATGGGTGATGGGGAGAGAGGCAGGGTGATGGGAGAGGGTGCTCAATGGGATTAAGAGGGTGATTGTCCTCTCTTCTCAAATACATATATTCACAATGTATAAATGAAACAGCATCAGGAGGAGAGGGAACCTCCAGCCTCTCCCTGTATCTATGACTCTATATTATCTGGAATCTCTGAAGTTCTCTATAGATATATAATTATCAATTCAAGTCTGTGTTTGTATCAAATCCTCTGTCTATCTATCTATCTATCTATCTATCTATCTATCTATCTATCTATCTATCTATCTATCGACCTACCTACCTATCTATCTATCTACCTGACATACAGCATATCTGTTTCTATTTAGATATATCTCTGTTTAATCTTCACATATACCTACTGCCCCTCTTACTATATATATGTATTTCAAATATTGATATTATTCTGATTACATTGCATCTTTTGATCTCTAATTATCTGCCTACCTACCTTTCTATCTGTAGCGATATATCTATGTATCTGTCTATTTGCCTATGTCTGCCTGTCTGTCAATCTATCTTAATGTCTCTGTTGATCTATTTGTATGTCTGTCTGTCTTTGACTAACTTTTTGTCTGTCTATCTATCTACCTGTCCATCTTTCTCAACATAATGATCTGTCTCTCTATATGTCCAAGTATATGTCTGTTTGACTATATATCTATCTGCCAGGCTATTTATATGTATATGTATGACTATCCATATGTTTGTCTGACTATCTATCTAGCTATCAGTCAGGCTAAATACATATATTTGTCTGACTTTCTATCTATCTATCTATCTATCTATCTATCTATCTATCTATCTATCGATCTGACATACAGCATATCTGTTTCTATTTAGATATATCTCTGTTTAATCTTCACATATACCTACTGCCCCTCTTACTATATATATGTATTTCAAATATTGATATTATTCTGATTACATTGCATCTTTTGATCTCTAATTATCTGCCTACCTACCTTTCTATCTGTAGCGATATATCTATGTATCTGTCTATTTGCCTATGACTGCCTGTCTGTCAATCTATCTTAATGTCTCTGTTGATCTATTTGTATGTCTGTCTGTCTTTGACTAACTTTTTGTCTGTCTATCTATCTACCTGTCCATCTTTCTCAACATAATGATCTGTCTCTCTATATGTCCAAGTATATGTCTGTTTGACTATATATCTATCTGCCAGGCTATTTATATGTATATGTATGACTATCCATATGTTTGTCTGACTATCTATCTAGCTATCAGTCAGGCTAAATACATATATTTGTCTGACTTTCTATCTATCTATCTATCTATCTATCTATCTATCTATCTATCTATCTGTCAGGTTATATATATATATATATATATATATATATATATATATATATATATATATATATATATATATATATATATATATATATATGACTATCCATATATTTGCCTGTCTATACCTTTTTGTCCGTTTAATACCCATCCCTGGTTTGAAGATTATTTCTGCCGCTTGGCCAGTGCCGCAAGACGATCTACTATTTGCTAAAAAGTCTTTATTTAAGTTAGAGAACATATGCAGTTGATTTATACACACATTAAGTATGTGTCATCAGACTGTATAAATACCCTAAGTATGCCATTAATCCTCCAGATGCTCTAATTAGCTGAAGGTCTGAAACTTCAAACGAACGGATTTCTCAGCTTGGAGCACTGAACTGATAGAAGAGGGGAAAGTATATCCCGAAACGGAAAGATTTCAAATACTGCTGTGCTAATGGAATCGCAAACTCCGAGCAGAGAACGCACGCCAGCCCTGTCCTGCGCCACCATTACTCAAAACGCTATGATTCGCTCGTAGCTGCTGCCATGAATCAGTGGGATAATGGGCCACCTCGAGAATCTTTTCAATCCTAGTGTTACAGGTTCATTCCTGGCAGGGTGAACTCGGCCTTTCCGCCATGTAAGATCAATAAAATGAGGAACTCTAAACTGGGTAAAAAAAAACCCTAATGGCTATTTCCTGATCAAATGGTTTGCTACTATTAAAGGGTATTTACCAACATAAACACTGCTTGTACTATGAATGTAGAGAATAACAAATGATGACGAATGATCTATACATTGTGTTGGCAGGATTGCAGCAAATGCATAAATAATATATGTTTTACATGTGTCTGTGGAGTCTCCTGCTTATGACATCACCAGTGGCTTGATATGCAAATTACACATTTTCCATTAAACATTAGTTCATTTGCAGATCTAGTTCAGATACAGATATTGTTTTATAATTTTGTTTATTTTCAAAGTCACTTTAATTAGAGCACACAAACAGATTTCTCTGAGCAAACCATGAATATGGGGTATATATAAATACAGACGGAGAGTGGCTAGGTCAAATGATATATTTAATATCTTTACACTTTACCATAGTATTTACTTCCTTCATATTTACTAAGCTAGCACTGATTGTGCTAGTAATCAGCATGCACAGCAACTCCTATAACCCTGAGGCACTAGCTTGATTTCGTAATCTGCTGGGATATTCAGAATGTGACCTTCTGTCACTGGGGTTTACCAGCCATGATTTCCAAACCATTTTATCAGCTCTTCATCCATAAACAATGTGTCTGACCAGAATATCATTCGGGATGTATTGGTATCTAGTCGATAAAACTCCTGTGTTGTCCAAAATGCTTGGTTTTTATAGGGAGAGGTATTAGCAGAATGCTTGGTTGTATAGGGAGAGGTATTATCAGAATGCTTGAATATATAGGCAGAGGTTTAAGCAGAATGCTTGGTTGTATATTGAGAGGTATTAGCAGAATGCTTGGTTGTATAGGGAGAGGTATTAGCAGAATGCTTGGTTGTATAGGGAGAGGTATTAGCAGAATGCTTGGTTGTACAGGGAGAGGTATTAGCAGAATGCTTGAATATATAGGCAGAGGTTTAAGCAGAATGCTTGGTTGTATATTGAGAGGTATTAGCAGAATGCTTGGTTGTATAGGGAGCGGTATTAGCAGAATGCTTGGTTGTATAGGGAGCGGTATTAGCAGAATGCTTGGTTGTACAGGGAGAGGTATTAGCAGAATGCTTGGTTGTACAGGGAGAGGTATTAGCAGAATGCTTGGATGTATAGGGAGAGGTATTAGCAGAATGCTTGGTTGTATAGGGAGAGGTATTAGCAGAATGCTTGGTTGTATGGTTGTACAGGGAGAGGTATTAGCAGAATGCTTGGTTGTATAGGGAGAGGTATTGGCAGAATGCTTGTTTGTATGGAGAGTGGTATTAGCAGAATGCTTGAATGTATAAGGAGAGGTAATAGCAGAATGTTTGGTTGTATTGGGAGAGGTATTAGCAGAATGCTTGGATATATAGGGAGAGGTATTAGCAGAATGCTTGGTTGTATAGGGAGAGGTATTAGCAGAATGCTTGGTTGTATGGTTGTACAGGGAGAGGTATTAGCAGAATGCTTGGTTGTATAGGAGAGGTATTGGCAGAATGCTTGTTTGTATGGAGAGTGGTATTAGCAGAATGCTTGAATGTATAGGGAGAGGTAATAGCAGAATGTTTGGTTGTATTGGGAGAGGTATTAGCAGAATGCTTGGTTGTATGGTTGTATAGGGAGAGGTATTAGCAGAGTGCTTGGTTGCATAGGGAGAGATATTGACAGTAGAGAGAGGGAAGTGTTCATGCCACTGTACAGAGCTGAGATCTCACTTGGAGTATTGTACACAGTACTGGAGACTGTATCTCCAGAAGGATATTGATACTTTGGAGAGAGTTCAGAGATGGGCTACTAAACTGGTTCATGGGTTGAACTTACTAGGATAGGTTAAAGCATCTTAACATGTATAGCTTGGAGGAATACAGTGATAGAGTTTAAGCATGATTGGGATAGGTATAAGGCTATCCTAGATATAAGATAAGGCCAGGGACTAATGAAAGTATTACATTACTGAGAGGGTAGTGGATGTATGGAATAGTCTTCCAGTAGAAGTGGTAGAGGTTAATACAGTGAAGGAGTTTAAGCATGCGTGGGATAGGTAAAAGGCTATCCTAGATATAAGATAAGTCCAGGGACTAATGAAAGTATTACATTACTGAGAAGGTAGTGGATGTATGGAATAGTCTTCCAGTAGAAGTGGTAGAGGTTAATACAGTGATAGAGTTTAAGCATGCATGGGATAGGTATAAGGCTATCCTAGATATAAGATAAGGCCAGAGAATAATGAAAGTATTACATTACTGAGAGGGTAGTGGATGTATGGAATAGTCTTCCAGTAGAAGTGGTAGAGGTTAATACAGTGAAGGAGTTTAAGCATGCGTGGGATAGGCAAAAGGCTATCCTAGATATAAGATAAGTCCAGGGACTAATGAAAGTATTACATTACTGAGAGGGTAGTGGATGTATGGAATAGTCTTCCAGTAGAAGTGGTAGAGGTTAATACAGTGATAGAGTTTAAGCATGCATGGGATAGGTATAAGGCTATCCTAGATATAAGATAAGGCCAGGGACTAATGAAAGTATTACATTACTGAGAGGGTAGTGGATGTATGGAATAGTCTTCCAGTAGAAGTGGTAGAGGTTAATACAGTGAAGGAGTTTAAGCATGCATGGGATAGGTATAAGGCTATCCTAGGTATAAGATAAGGCCAGGGACTAATGAAAGTATTACTTTACTGAGAGGGTAGTGGATGCATGGAATAGTCTTCCAGTAGAAGTGGGAGAGGTTAATACAGTGAAGGAGTTTAAGCATGCATGGGATAGGTATAAGGCTATCCTAGATATAAGATAAAGGCCAGACTAGTGAAAGTATTCAAGGGGTTTTAGGCAGATATTAGGCAGATTAGATTGGATGAATGGTTCTTCACTTCCGGTGACACAGTCTATATTACTATATAACAAGTTGCAGTCATGGATAATGGCAGTGGAGCTGTCAACCAAATAGTATCCAAACCACTGATAGATAGTGACAGGAATAATAAATCCCAAAACAGGAGGCAGCAATCTAAGAGAATGCAGCATTCACATCATTAAAAGGTCGATTAAGTGAGTACCATGAAGTTGGGTAATTGTACCATGCCCTGAACGGTTGGTAATAACAAGAGATCTAAATTAAACCTGATAATAAAAAAATATTGATGTATCTTCTCTGTTAAAATACTCTGTCATTATTAAAGAACAATGAAATAAGAACCAAAACAAGTCTAACATATTGGGATTCCTGAGTCCAAGGACAATCCATAATAATCCAGCAGAGAGGGAGGGCTACAGGTCTAAGTAGAGAGTAGACACGCAGAAGGCATGGCTGGGGATACTTATAGTAGCTGTTAGCTGGAGGTAGCCAAACCAAGTCAGGTAAACCTACTGAAGGAAAATGATGATGGGATTTGTAGTCCAAAAACCATAAACTGGAGATGGCAGATGGTCAAGATGTCGAATCACATAGACCATCATTAGATGTATTCACTGACCCCAGTAACTGCTGCAAAACATTGGGTTTAAAAACTAAACAAACAACAGGTTAATACTGAGTTCTTCTCCCAGGATCACATGTTCCCTCGTGTTACCCAGTACCGAGAGATTACAAAATATAGATTTTTTTCATTATAAGTGATTTCCCTTTTAATAAGGGTATCGTAGCAACACAGTCTCTCTCTAAAATCTTCCATATTAAAACCATCCAATATTAGCCTTCCCCAGAAAGACATTTAACAGTATATTCACAGTCAGGCTTTAACACGAATGTTACCAGAGGGTCCTTGCACAGTGGGTTAATCTGAAGCCATTAATTTGGCTGAATATTCATTTTCTGTCTACACAAGTCTAGCTTCCTCTCACCCAGGCTTGGGGCTGTCACTAAACTAATTTATCAGGACAGAAGTGCTAGTTTTAAATGCTCTGGGGTAAGATTCTCTCTCTCTCTCCCATTTTTGTTTAAATTCCAATGGTACAGTAATAATGGGAGAAATAAAAACCTCAGGCTGAAAAAAATATGTATTCTGCTTGGACTGGAGTAATTATTTCTACATGTGGAATTAAAACCTAGCGGTAAACCTCAAAGATGTGAGATATTATTATATGTCTGATCTGTACAGACTCCTGTGTAATATATGTATGCACACACTGCAAGTATTGTAATCATTCACCTGGTGTTATTATATGTCTGCTCTGTACAGGCTCCTGTGTAATATATGTATGCACACACTTCAAGTATAGTTATCATTCACCTGGTATTATTATATGTCTGATCTGTACAGACTCCTGTGTAATATATGTATGCACACACTGCAAGTATAGTTATCATTCACCTGGTATTATTATATGTCTGCTCTGTACAGACTCCTGTGTAATATATGTATGCACACACTGCAAGTATAGTTATCATTCACCTGGTATTATTATATGTGTGCTCAGTACAGACTCCTGTGTAATATATGTATGCACACACTGCAAGTATAGTTATCATTCACCTGGTATTATTATATGTGTGCTCAGTACAGACTCCTGTGTAATATATGTATGCACACACTGCAAGTATAGTTATCATTCACCTGGTATTATTATATGTCTGCTCTGTACAGACTCCTGTGTAATATATGTATGCACACACTGCAAGTATAGTTATCATTCACCTGGTATTATTATATGTCTGCTCTGTACAGGCTCCTGTGTAATATATGTAGCACACACTGCAAGTATAGTTATCATTCACCTGGTATTATTATATGTCTGCTCTGTACAGACTCCTGTGTAATATATGTATGCACACACTGCAAGTATAGTTATCATTCACCTGGTATTATTATATGTGTGCTCTGTACAGGCTCCTGTGTAATATATGTATGCACACATTGCAAGTATAGTTATCATTCACCTGGTATTATTATATGTCTGCTCTGTACAGACTCCTGTGTAATATATGTATGCACACACTGCAAGTATAGTTATCATTCACCTGGTATTATTATATGTCTGCTCTGTACAGACTCCTGTGTAATATATGTATGCACACATTGCAAGGATAGTTATCATTCACCTGGTGTTATTATATGTCTGCTCTGTACAGACTCCTGTGTAATATATGTATGCACACATTGCAAGTATAGTTATCATTCACATGGTATTATTATATTTCTGCTCTGTACAGGCTCCTGTGTAATATATGTATGCACACACTGCAAGTATAGTTATCATTCACCTGGTATTATTATATGTGTGCTCTGTACAGACTCCTGTGTAATATATGTATGCACACACTGCAAGTATAGTTATGATTCACCTGGTATTATTATATGTCTGCTCTGTACAGACTCCTGTGTAATATATGTATGCACACACTGCAAGTATAGTTATCATTCACCTGGTATTATTATATGTCTGCTCTGTACAGACTCCTGTGTAATATATGTATGCACACACTGCAAGTATAGTTATCATTCACCTGGTATTATTATATGGCTGCTCTGTACAGTCTCCAGTGTAATATTTAATGCACACACTGCAAGTATGGTTATCATTCACCTGGTATTATTATATGTCTGCTCTGTACAGACTCCTGTGTAATATTTGATGCACACACTGCAAGTATAGTTATCATTCACCTGGTATTATTATGTCTGATCTGTACAGACTCCTGTGTAATATTTGATGCACACACTGCAAGTATATTTATCATTCACCTGGTATTATTATATGTCTGCTCTGTACAGACTCCTGTGTAATATATGTATGCACACATTGCAAGTATAGTTATCGTTCACCTGGTATTATTATACGTCTGCTCTGTACAGACTCCTGTGTAATATATGTATGCACACACTGCAAGTACAGTTATCATTCACCTGGTATTATTATATGTCTGCTCTGTACAGACTCCTGTGTAATATATGTATGCACACACTGCAAGTATAGTTATCATTCACCTGGTATTATTATATGTCTGCTCTGTACAGACTCCTGTGTAATATATGTATGCACACATTGCAAGTATAGTTATCATTCACCTGGTATTATTATATGTCTGCTCTGTACAGTCTCCAGTGTAATATATGTATGCACACACTGCAAGTACAGTTATCATTCACCTGGTATTATTATATGTCTGCTCTGTACAGACTCCTGTGTAATATATGTATGCACACACTGCAAGTATAGTTATCATTCACCTGGTATTATTATATGTCTGCTCTGTACAGACTCCTGTGTAATATATGTATGCACACACTGCAAGTATAGTTATCATTCACCTGGTATTATTATATGTCTGCTCTGTACAGACTCCTGTGTAATATATGTATGCACACATTGCAAGTATAGTTATCATTCACCTGGTATTATTATATGTCTGCTCTGTACAGTCTCCAGTGTAATATATGTATGCACACACTGCAAGTACAGTTATCATTCACCTGGTATTATTATATGTCTGCTCTGTACAGACTCCTGTGTAATATATGTATGCACACACTGCAAGTATAGTTATCATTCACCTGGTATTATTATATGTCTGCTCTGTACAGACTCCTGTGTAATATATGTATGCACACACTGCAAGTATAGTTATCATTCACCTGGTATTATTATATGTCTGCTCTGTACAGACTCCTGTGTAATATATGTATGCACACACTGCAAGTATAGTTATCATTCACCTGGTATTATTATATGTCTGCTCTGTACAGACTCCTGTGTAATATATGTATGCACACATTGCAAGTATAGTTATCATTCACCTGGTATTATTATATGTGTGCTCTGTACAGGCTCCTGTGTAATATATGTATGCACACATTGCAAGTATAGTTATCATTCACCTGGTATTATTATATGTGTGCTCTGTACAGGCTCCTGTGTAATATATGTATGCACACACTTCAAGTATAGTTATCATTCACCTGGTATTATTATATGTCTGCTCTGTACAGTCTCCAGTGTAATATTTGATGCACACACTGCAAGTATAGTTACCATTCACCTGGTATTATTATATGTCTGCTCTGTACAGACTCCTGTGTAATATATGTATGCACACACTGCAAGTACAGTTATCATTCACCTGGTATTATTATATGTCTGCTCTGTACAGACTCCTGTGTAATATATGTATGCACACACTGCAAGTACAGTTATCATTCACCTGGTATTATTATATGTCTGCTCTGTACAGACTCCTGTGTAATATATGTATGCACACACTGCAAGTATAGTTATCATTCACCTGGTATTATTATATGTCTGCTCTGTACAGACTCCAGTGTAATATTTGATGCACACACTGCAAGGATAGTTATCATTCACCTGGTATTATTATATGTCTGCTCTGTACAGACTCCAGTGTAATATATGTATGCACACACTGCAAGTATAGTTATCATTCACCTGGTATTATTATATGTCTGCTCTGTACAGTCTCCAGTGTAATATTTGGTGCACACATTGCAAGTATAGTTATCATTCACCTGGTATTATTATATGTCTGCTCTGTACAGTCTCCAGTGTAATATTTGATGCACACATTGCAAGTATAGTTATCATTCACCTGGTATTATTATATGTCTGCTCTGTACAGTCTCCAGTGTAATATTTGATGCACACACTGCAAGTATAGTTATCTTTCACCTGGTATTATTATATGTGTGCTCTGTACAGACTCCTGTGTAATATATGTATGCACACACTGCAAGTATAGTTATCATTCAGCTGGTATTATTATATGTCTGCTCTGTACAGACTCCTGTGTAATATATGTATGCACACACTGCAAGTATAGTTATCATTCACCTGGTATTATTATATGTCTCCTCTGTACAGACTCCTGTGTAATATATGTATGCACACACTGCAAGTATAGTTATCATTCACCTGGTATTATTATATGTCTGCTCTGTACAGACTCCTGTGTAATATATGTATGCACACATTGCAAGTATAATTATCATTCACCTGGTATTATTATATGTCTGCTCTGTACAGACTCCTGTGTAATATATGTATGCACACACTGCAAGTATAGTTATCATTCACCTGGTATTATTATATGTCTGCTCTGTACAGGCTCCTGTGTAATATATGTATGCACACACTGCAAGTATAGTTATCATTCACCTGGTATTATTATATGTCTGCTCTGTACAGGCTCCTGTGTAATATATGTATGCACACACTGCAAGTATAGTTATCATTCACCTGGTATTATTATATGTCTGCTCTGTACAGACTCCTGTGTAATATATGTATGCACACATTGCAAGTATATTTATCATTCACCTGGTATTATTATATGTCTGCTCTGTACAGACTCCTGTGTAATATTTGATGCACACACTGCAAGTATAGTTATCATTCACCTGGTATTATTATATGTCTGCTCTGTACAGTCTCCAGTGTAATATTTGATGCACACATTGCTAAGATAGTTCTACACTTCTGGATTGCGCCAGCACAGCTTATGTATGAAGAATTGGGTGCTTAAAAGAGTATGATTAGTGTCGGAGAATCTTCAATAAAATGTCAGGATTAACTAATGCAGGTGAAACAAAGTGACGCAGCTATATAATAAAAATATATAATAACAATGTGTTTAACTGCTGAGCACTTTCCATTTTCAGATACTATGATTTCGCAGGTTAATGTCCCTCTCTCTGACACGGAGATTGGATTATCCATGTTGTGGCTGGCTGAGGATAGCCGTAGGGTGGCCTGACCGCTGAGCTCATTTATTAAAGTTATAAATTACCTGTATTATAAAGGGCCTGTGACACTTTCTGCTCTGCGGATGGTTTTTATTCCTGACTATGCAGCCAGCTGTCTTCGACCTCTGATAAATACCTTGTGTTCTTCCAGTCATACCCTGAAGATTTGTTTAATACACAGAGTAAGGAATTATTATTATTATTGTGTAAAAAGGCTTTAGATTTAAGATTTCTGGCAGAGATGGCAATAGGATGTGGGCAGGTTGGAACCGAAGGGATGACCCATAGCCAACTGGGTCCAAGATATTCCAAATAAACATCTTCACATTACAAAGTACACAGCGTTTTGTATATAAATCTTTCTTTATCCATTCGTAGACAAGTTGGTAACAATGCAGCTCAGATGACTTATCAGAGCATTGGGTGCACATGTCTTATGGGCCAGGACAATTGATTATCTCCCACACTCTTAAAAATATCCCTTAAAAGGGGTAATTAGAAACTCTTGGTGGTGGGGTTTATATATTTACTACCAAAGGAAATGAAGATGAAAATATATACACGATCAGTCATAACATATGACCACCTGCCTAATATTGTGCAGCTCCCCTTTTGGTGCCAAAACAGCCCTGACCCGTCGAGGCATGGACTCCACTAGACCTCTGAAGGTGTGCTGGGGTAACTGGCACCAAGACGTTAGCAGTAGATCCTTTAAGTCCTGTAAGTAGCGAGGTGGGACCTCTATGGATCGGACTTGTTTGTCCAGCACATCCCACAGATACTCGATTGGATTGAGATCTGGGGAATTTGGAGGCCAAGTAGGCACTTTGATGTGTTCCTCACACCATTCCTGAACCATTGTTTCTTTGTGGCAGGGCACATTATCCTGCTGAAAGAGGCCAATGCCATCAGGGAATACCGTTTCCATGAAAGGGTGTACACGGTCTGTAACAACGCTTAGGTAGGTGGTACGTGTCAAAGTAACATCCACATGAATGGCAGGACCCAAGGTTTCCCAGCAGAACATTACCCAAAGCATCACACTGCCTCCGCCGGCTTGCCACCTGTCAGTCCAAAGCATCACACTGCCTCCGCCAGCTTGCCACCTGTTAGTCCAAAGCATCACCCGGCCCCACCAGCTTGCCACCTGTCAGTCCAAAGCATCACACTGCCTCCGCCAGCTTGCCACCTGTCAGTCCAAAGCATCACACTGCCTCCACCAGCTTGCCACCTGTCAGTCCAAAGCATCACATTGCCTCCACCAGCTTGCCACCTGTCAGTCCAAAGCATCACACTGCCTCCACCAGCCTGTCAGCTGTCAGTCCAAAGATTCACACTGCCTCCACCAGCTTGCCACCTATAAGCTGTTATGACTGAAAGAGCTTTACAAAGCAAATATTCTAAACAACATGTCCGCCCCCTGATAGAGATAAACAGAGCAAAGATTTTAAACAACATGTCTGCCTCCTGATAGAGCTATACAGAGCAAAGATTCTAAACAACATGTCCGCCACCTGATAAAGCTATACAAAGCAAATATTCTAAACTACATGTCCGACCCCTGATAGAGCTATACAGAGCAAAGACAACATGTCTGTCCCCTGATAGAGCTATACAGAGCAAAGATTCTAAACAACATGTCCGCCCCCTGATAGAGCTATACAGAGCAAAGATTCTAAACAACATATCCACCCCCTGATAGAGCTATACAGAGCAAAGATTCTAAATATCATGTCCGCCCTGATAGAGCTATACAGAGCAAAGATTCTAAACAACATGTTCGCCCCCTGATAGAGCTATACAGAGCAAAGATTCCAAACAACATGTCCGCCCCCTGATAGAGCTATACAGAGCAAAGTTTCTAAATATCATGTCCGCCCTCATAGAGCTATACAGAGAAAAGATTCTAAACAACATGTCTGCCCCCTGATAGAGCTATACAGAGCAAAGATTCTAAACAACATGTTTGCCCTCTGATAGAGCTATATAGAGCAAAGATTCTAAACAACATGTCCACCCCCTGATAGAGCTATACAGAGCAAAGATTCTAAACAACATGTCCGCCCCCTGATAGAGCTATACGGAGCAAAGATTCTAAACATGTCGCCCCCTAATAGAGCTATACAGAGCAAAGATTCTAAACAACATGTCTGCCCCCTGATAGAGCTATACAGAGCAAAGGTTCTAAATAACTAGTCCACATTTCGATTTAAAATGCCTGCACCTGATGCAATCTTTCAATTATGTACAGTGAAAAAAATGGATGAGCAGTATGCACAGCGGCCAGTGATAAGTGTAATATATCTCTATGGTGTTCATTCCATGCTCCTAGGTTCCATTATAACCCTATTGGTATTGGCATTTTTGTATTTTACAGGTGCAAGCAATACATGAAGAAGGCCTCCTGTGACAAGTAATTATCTTTTTTTCACATGCGTTGCAGTTTTTCTCATATGTGTTGTTATATACTGCAAATTACCATAATCACTTGCCCTGATTACAAATCTCTGTCCGTGTGCTACAATACCATTACAGCACAATCTTCTATATACACAGTATACTATATATGTATGACTATATACTAGTCACTTTAGGAGTATCTGTACATTTATTTATTTTTAGTTTTAGTTTTTCTGTTAGTGTTGAGTCACAGAGCACTGGAGATAATTCTCTTTTTTGCAATCTTTCAATTAAACAGAACTTTTTTTTTCATAAAATTGTCTTCTAACAGGACATATGTGTTTCTTTCTTATTTGATGCCAAACATAGAGGTTTATTCACAAAGCCAAACAATTTGTGATAAACTGAAATGTCCAAGTTGCATTTTGGAAATTGAGAATGGGTTCATTGTGAAACGCGTTGGTTTCTCCGGCACTGGTGGATTGCACTATTTGGAGTGTCAGCCGTTTAACGCCCACATTGTACGCATGCCTCATCTATTCGTACTCCTGGGACTCCCTGATAAAGAGATTTAATAAATCTTTCTTGTACTGATTAATACGGGTGAGTTGGTGACGGGAGCTCCGAGGCTTATCTCAGTGCCTGGCTCAGGAACGAGTCAGCATCCGGCCAGCGCGTCCTTATCGCAGGCAGCATTCCTCATTTCTTTTTCCACTAGCTCAATAGGCTTAGACATACGCCCTGCATCCTGCAGAAACCCACATTAACCACCTCCGAAGGAGCCGCTCCAATAACTGCCCCACAATACCCCAGTAAATACCAGCAGTGAGCCATTGTGCTCTCATGGCCGGATGGAGCGCGGGCTAGAAATATTAAAGAACTAAAGGCTGTCTGTACTGATAACTGTGTGATAATTACACCTCCGGGGGACTGGAGAACATGAGGTCCTGTGTAAGGTTCTGGACCTGATCATTATCGTGTGATTACCATAGAGTACGAGCGTGGCTTCTGCCAATCACAACCCTTTATAAAGCCTTCTGTACAATCTGCTTTCAATTTGAAAAAGCCAGCTACGCGCGCAGGCAGGTTAACTGCCGCACTGCCAAAACAGATCACACCTCCCTGGAAACTCACAGGGTCTGACTCGAACATCAGGGTCTTGGGGTCCAAGTGCGGAGCTTTGATAATCACGGACCCCTGCAAGCAGTTTGTTTGATTTTTTTTGTATTGAGATAATGCGATCGCTGAGATTTGTGCCCCTAATAGAGGGGATTAGTAAATAATTTAATGGAAAAAAATAAAGTTCTTTTTAAGATTGCATCAAGTGTAGACATATTGTGAACAGAAAGAAAAGACTATAAATGTAGTCAGGGGGTGGACATGTTGTTTAGAATCTTTGCTCTGTATAGCTCTATCAGGGGGCAGACATGTTGTTTAGAATCTTTGCTCTGTATAGCTCTATCAGGGGGCGGACATGTTGTTTAGAATCTTTGCTCTGTATAGCTCTATCAGGGGGCGGACATGTTGTTTAGAATCTTTGCTCTGTATAGCTCTATCAGGGGGCGGACATGTTTAGAATCTTTGCTCTGTATAGCTCTATCAGGGGGGAGGACATCTTGTTTGGAATCTTTGCGTCATATAGCTCTATCAGGGGGCGGACATGTTGTTTGGAATCTTTGCGTCATATAGCTCTATCAGGGGGCGGACATGCTGTATAGATTCTTAAGCCAGAATGTTATTACAGGTAACCACACCCCTATTTTGGTATACTTCATGAATGGATGTAGTGAGAGAAATTACCTACAATTACAAACTTCACGGAGGATGAAATGCGTCAGGTTACCACTGTCTCCAAGTTACGTCAGTGTGATTTTATGGATGAAACTTTAATAAAGAAGAAATGAACTTACTTATTGGGTCCAGCCTCTGAGTGGATGTATTTTATTTAAGGGACTGGATTTTTCTGGCCAACTGAAGCTTGGTCGTTATGTCATAATTGGTTAATCATTGGACCTTGTAAGTCTGATCATGTGTTGCGCCAACTTCTGGTTTCGTCAGGGACAGAGCGCGCAGTATACACTCTTCAGAAGTTTTTCGGAATTGATCAGTCACCTTTTTTGGTGGACAAGCAATGAATGTAGGCTGCATGTGAGTTGGAGAACTCTTGCCCTCGAGGACTGGTTAGAGAAACCTCCTCTGGCTTATTCCTTCTCGCGCTCTACTTGTGAATATTACTTATTATTATCCGCTCATACATCGGTCCGCCTCGCCTTCTGTCTCCTCGCGCCTCCTTCTGAAGCTGCCAGAACATATCAGTTCTCGTCGAAAGGTCTGGGATGAGTTAGTGGGGTGGAATAATCATGCAAATCAATCAGGTCAAGATGGAGTAGGAATTTAAAGGCAGGTCCATTCTCAGATCATGAATGTAAACTATGCAGGACAGAAAAGAACCAACTAGACCATGCTACAAGAGCAAACAGCGTGCACCAATATGTTTAATTCTGCCTATGTTGGTTTCTGTCCCCCCCTGGATTTAGGAGGATCAAGGCGCGATACCTCCATATATTATGCCCATATCGCTCTTCCAACATTAATCTGCAATAGCACTGATAGGGATGTCGGAATATGATATCACCTTCAAACTTGTGGGCTGTCTGTGTATAATTACCATAGAACACATTTATGGCGTAGATAATGCAGACTCCTGTGACTCACGCCAATTGCACTAGTGTTTGGCGCAATCAGCATGTGCGCCGTGCTTGTACATGCCCCCCAAAGGTGACGCGAATGGTCCCTGATAATGTATAAAATGTCCCATTTCTCTAAAATAATCCTTGTCAACGCGCCACATCAAGATATTATCCAATAATCACTGATATTGTTTTAAAGAATATTTTGGACTGCGGACTGGTTTACGGGTTTATATTAACACACATCCAGCGGGGGAGTGAGAGAGATATACAATGAGGTGACACATCGCATTAATGAATAGGATCCAGGAGAATGACATTCACATTATAAATAACACTCCCTTTATAAAGCGGCCGTACATTGTGCAGAGCTGCAGACCGTGCTTCTCCTTCTCGAGCATAGATAAGCTCGAATATTAGGAAATTTAAATAGGTACCTGCTAAATGGGCTACGTGCAATCAGGAGAGCCAGGGTAAATATCATTTTATTTAACGTCGGCGCTTTTTCAACCCATAGAATTTGGGATAATAACACAAGTTATTCAATTGGAAATTCTCTCGCATATAAAACCCGCTGTCCGCCTTCCATTGGGGCAGCGCGGAGTGTCGTAGAGGGGGATTTTATCTAGCGAAAAAGTTCTACACATTCAAATATTCATTCAAGTCTTCCAATAAATTCCAGTTTCGCCCCCTGGAATATTTACCTTCATATGTTGCACGTCTTAATACATCGTAAGAGCCGGTCTGTGCAATTCTCTTGTTAATTCCACGCAGTTTACTACTTAGTGAATAGAGGTAATTGTGATAATAGGCAAATGGTGACAGTAAAATCCATGAAAAATAAAAACACAAATAATAAGTCACAAAAGCTGCTGAGAATCTAAAGCGCTCGCTGTACTTCCAGAGTGGGGGGGGGGGGTTATGTGGTCGCTGCAGTGGGATGGGAAGCACAGCTCATCACAAAGGCTGCAATGATCGATGGTTCAGAGTCCATCCCTGCTGTCCGCATGGTCGTTTTGGGTCATGTCTCACATGATGGCACAGAACATCCTAATTTGCTAAGTGGTTAATCCAGCTCAGCTAGTTTGGTCTGAGGTTTGTAATTCACTCGTCAATTCAACACAGGTCACATTTAGTGAATAGACCTCAAAAAAAAGAAGCGTTGGTAGTGATGGCAGAGAGTTCAGGCGGTGAGTCCAGGCGGTGAGACCAGGCGGTGAGTCCAGGCGCTGAGACCAGGCGGTGAGACCAGGCGGTGAGTCCAGGCGGTGAGACCAGGCGGTGAGTCCAGGCGGTGAGTCCAGGCGGTGAGTCCAGGGGGTGAGTTCAGGAGGTGAGACCAGGCGGTGAGTCCAGGCGGTGAGTCCAGGCGGTGAGTCCAGGCGGTGGGTCCAGGCGGTGAGACCAGGCGGTGAGTCCAGGGGGTGAGTTCAGGAGGTGAGACCAGGCGGTGAGTCCAGGCGGTGAGTCCAGGCGGTGAGTCCAGGCGGTGAGTCCAGGCGGTGGGTCCAGGCGGTGAGTCCAGGCGGTGGGTCCAGTCAATGGGTCCAGGCGGTGAGACCAGGCGGTGAGTCCAGGCGGTGAGTCCAAGCGGTGAGTCCAGGCGGTGAGTCCAGGCGGTGAGACCAGGCGGTGAGACCAGGCGGTGAGTCCAGGGGGTGAGACCAGGCGGTGAGTCCAGGGGGTGAGTTCAGGAGGTGAGACCAGGCGGTGAGACCAGGCGGTGAGACCAGGCGGTGAGTCCAGGGGGTGAGTTCAGGAGGTGAGACCAGGCGGTGAGTCCAGGCGGTGAGTCCAGGCGGTGAGTCCAGGCGGTGAGTCCAGGCGGTGGGTCCAGGCGGTGAGTCCAGTCAATGGGTCCAGGCGGTGAGACCAGGCGGTGAGTCCAGGCGGTGAGTCCAGGCGGTGAGTCCAGGCGGTGAGTCCAGGCGGTGAGTCCAGGCGGTGGGTCCAGTCAATGGGTCCAGGCGGTGAGACCAGGCGGTGAGTCCAGGCGGTGAGTCCAAGCGGTGAGTCCAGGCGGTGAGTCCAGGCGGTGAGTTCAGGCGGTGAGACCAGGCGGTGAGACCAGGCGGTGAGACCAGGCGGTGAGTTCAGGAGGTGAGACCAGGCGGTGAGTCCAGGCGGTGAGTCCAGGCGGTGAGTCCAGGCGGTGGGTCCAGGCAGTGAGTTCAGGAGGTGAGACCAGGCGGTGAGTCCAGGCGGTGAGTTCAGGAGGTGAGACCAGGCGGTGAGTCCAGGCGATGAGTCCAGGCGGTGAGTTCAGGCGGTGAGTCCAGGAAGTGAGTCCAGGCGGTGAGTCCAGGCGGTGAGTCCAGGCGGTGAGACCAGGCGGTGAGTCCAGGCGGTGAGTCCAGGCTGTGAGTCCAGGCGGTGAGTCCAGGGGGTGAGTCCAGGCGGTGAGTCCAGGCTCTGCTGTGTTATTATCAGGCTGCATTGTAGGATAGTCTGTATTTGGGGCTCTGTGATCAGGATTGCTTTGTTTGGTGCATCACACATGCCGTCCTGCGTAACCCTGCACCTGGTGAATAACTTGTTACTGTGTAGGCTGCTGGTACCAGCGAGAGGCAGAATAGGCGTAAAATGCACCAATTACCAGCCTGATTGGCTTTTCATCATCACACTGGCTTTGAGCGGCACCTGCTTGGCTTACAGACTCAGCACAGCGACCAGTTAACTCTCTCACTGCCGGGAGAATGGATAAGCTCTCATTTAGCCATACCAGCTCAGTGGGAGGAGGCCCAGATATCTGCGCCGGGGGTCCTAATGGTCTAAATCTAAGGCCATGTCTAAGTCAGACCCCCCTCTCTGGATACAGACACACTCATCCCCACTAAACGCACTCCTTGTTTTCTATCTGTTTTCTGAGCTGCTTGCCATAAAAGCTCCTAGCAAGGGGAAAACTGGCATAACTTTTAAAGGTTCATGCCGATCTAGTGCAGAGAGAGAGAGACCACCAACAAATATGTACCCTGTGTTACTGGCCTTCAAAAATGGCCTCTCTCTGCACATGCAATCAGACGTCACAGAGTGAGTGCATGCTCATGTGGTCAGTGCGCGTCAGCATGAGACAAACTCTGCCTCAGTGGAGAGGCAGAGCTCAGAGTAAACGCGCGTCTATCTGTAGAGATACAAGTCACTACAATGGCAAAGGATTTATAACATTTGCTTCTAATGGGGAACATGTTCAGTATGACTTTAAGCAGAAGAATTATATTTAAAGTCTTACTTTATAAACAATTTATAGACAGTTTGTTGATTTAAGGCAATGTCATAAAGGCTCCATTTAATCCACAGATTGCCGATTATCCAGAGTCAAATCTTACTAGTCTTTGCAGTGATGTCACAAAAGGCCAAATTACATATAAATAAATTGTAATTATGTATCCTGGGGAGAAGCGGACACAGTTCACGCTGGTTCACGATACAGCGCAGCGCCTGTCGCGGAGGAGAATACGGCTGGTCGCTGACGCTAATCACTAAAGACAACATGTTCCGTTAGAATGTTCCAAGCAGACAGCGCGTGAGCGGAGATCTAGAGTTTATACAGTGAGAATGTTAGACTGATAGAACAAGCAATCCGAGCTTTCTACGCCACAGTCACAGAAAGATTTCTCAATATTTGGAGCGCCCAGTGTGGTCAGATCTTGTTATAATGACTGCACATTTTTGTGGTGGAGACGGGGGAGGGGGGGGTGAGTTGGGGGGGTGGACCCCATGGGGGTTTTCCTTATATTATGCTTACCCCACTTTTATTTTGCCCTCATTTCGCCATGAATTCTTTGACTTTATGGTTAGGATTCTGTTGTCTCCTAAAAATAAAGAATCTAGCAAATAAAAGAAGCGATGACAGCACCGCGGTTAATGATGATGTCATAGGAAATGGGTCTTTTTATTTTACATTTATTTTTGTATTTTCTACTTTCGCACGGGGGGGGGGGGGGGGGGGGAGCAGAGACCCTAGTATTTAACCCAAATCTACACACACCAGACAAGCCAGCAGACTTGTTTTTCCCACAGAAATCCTGAACTCACACTGCTGCCACCAATGCAAGGGATTCTGGTGGTGGTCAAGCGATGGAGGCCACTTTGATATTTGACCTCTGTGGCGTTATACTCCGAGTCTGGGGTTAATAAATGTGCAGAATTTGAAGGTAGGAGTGGGGCATCTCCCACAGGCCCCTGCTCAAATCGAGGGGGTGGAAAGCAGAGATTCAATGCACAACACAGCGCGTGCCAGGTCAAAAAACAAACCTTATCGACTGCGCTTTGACGTTTCATGATTGTGATTTCTGATCATTAAGTAAATGGTATGGCCATTAAACGCAAGGACCGATCTGGAAACAATCTCTCCGTGTATTCCTCCACCTCCTCCGCCGATCAACAAAGAAAAGACCTTCCAATTACCCGTTCAGAGCACAATGTGCGAGTCAGAAATGGATTGGGAGTCGCCACTTTCAGCGCTGACTCACAGACGTGAGTCCTGACGGCTCCCGCGGAGACTTAATGCTTCAGAAAATCCGCTAATTACTCCAGAAAGTCCAAAATGATGCAAGACGTCCACGCCTGGCGCTCTGGATAGGATTACGTGACTTCGACACAATTTGTGCAGCGTTTAAAAATGTAAAAGTAAAAAACCAAAAAACGAATAATTTAAAATAAAAATCTGGGAACTAATGGGGTTTGCAGGCCACAGCTGGGTAGGCAGCAGTTCAACCTACCGGTTACCTTCCTCTCGATTGGCATCTTGCAGGTATTTGGAGTAAAGCTCTGGGGGCAGCCGACCTACAGATCTACAGATGTTGCCAAACTACAACTCCCATGATGCTTGGCTAGAACAAGAGCCACTGCAGAGCAGCAGACAGGCTATGTATGTTATTCCAGCAGCACACGTGTTAACACGGTTCTCACCCTGACATCCCAACACACAGTCGAGTAGATATGTTGTGCTGCCTGCGGCAAGGTGCTGAGTAATGGATGTGACATGTTGGCTACACCCCGCGCCCCCTTCCCGCCTGACATTTTCTTCTACCTGAAGGGTTTCTTGTGCTATGTGGGACAGGCTCACCAGCCAAGCACCGCCGTACTCCGACGTCACTTCACATCACTTGATGCTGCCAGCGTGAACTTTAAAAAGCACTGCAGATGAGGTGACAGCCCTCAGCCTGCCAGCGAATGACTCGCTCCCTCTCTGGATGTATCTGCTTCTCCTCTGAACTAGGAGCACTGAGATTATCCCCACTGCGGTCCAGAGATATAGAGCTTTATCCATCCAGGATCTGCAAGGGAATTGAGATGGGAATTGCAAAATTAAGGCTAAAATAGCAGAGTTTGAAGTGTAGCTGAAGGGGATCCTTTTTGCAATTCGGCTACTTTTGCCTTGTCGATTCCCCACAATTCTCTCTTTCGTGTAATAGCCCTATATCTCCGGACTGCATTGGGGACCCAGCTTAATTCAGAGAAGGCTCGTTAGCCGGTGAGAGATGGCTCTGGGGGGGCAACAGACTATCTGAAAAATCTGTTCAATTCACAGGATTGCAGGTTTATTCCTGGAAGGGTCAACTGAATCCTTCAGCCTTCTGAAGTAGATAAAATGAATAATATTCAATTGTGATCCAGTAACAAACCCACCCTGCCCAGATATTGGATAGTAACATTCCTTCCCCCTGCCAAAACCCCCCAGCAAGTTTACAAAGAAGGGTTTTAGGTAATGATCGTCTTCCCATTGCTCCTCTAAATGCGAGTGTCCCAAAATAGGCAGAATATAAATAAATGGCATTTGGTCAGGATGGGTGGGGCTTAAGACATGTGGGTGGGGCTACCTCCAGGAGCCTGGAAAGTGGGGTTCCTCTATTATCTGAATTAAATGCTTTTTGCTGATCCCACCATACGTTTTCTGTATAGGGGAGCTGAGAATACTATGCCTGAGACTAAGAACAGCTCCTGGGTGTGAATGGGAATTAGGAACAGGTGTGGGAGTAGGGGGGGGTGTGCAGGCTGTTGGGGTCACAGATGCTGTACAGGGACAATGCACCCCAGCCTCCGACCCTGAAACTAGCGCATGATAACTGACTCACTAACCCACCGGATCTGCTGCCAGCCTGGCAGGTTAATGAGGCTTATACTGACAGTGAGGTAGCCTCTGTCCCTGAGGTAGCCTCTGTCCCTGAGGTAGCCTCTCTCCCTGAGGTAGCCTCTGTCCCTGAGGTAGCCTCTGTCCCTGAGGTAGCCTCTCTCCCTGAGGTAGCCTCTGTCCCTGAGGTAGCCTCTGTCCCTGAGGTAGCCTCTCTCCCTGAGGTAGCCTCTGTCCCTGAGGTAGCCTCTGTCCCTGAGGTAGCCTCTCTCCCTGAGGTAGCCTCTCTCCCTGAGGTAGCCTCTGTCCCTGAGGTAGCCTCTCTCCCTGAGGTAGCCTCTCTCCCTGAGGTAGCCTCTCTCCCTGAGATTAGCTATCTGTCCATCACCGACTGACTGACACAGGATGATCTGTCCGTTGCATGTCAGTCTAGCTTTCTCCAACCACAGGTTTAAATGCAATTTAAGGGCACAGTCATCCAGAATTGGTAAATAAAAATTTACTTTGGCATCAATTATGCAATTCCTTTCTCAATGATCTCTTTTAAGAATAAAGCCCTCAGGGCTCGGCAACTTCAGCCTTACGATTGAAATTCCCTTGTCAATTCCCTGTTTAAGGGATTTATTTGAACTGACAAGAGAATTTCAAACTGAAGCTAAGTTGGAAAAGTAACCAAATTGGAAAAATTCTCCTATTCAGTTGAATTTGAAAATGTTTCCAGCTCGTCTACTTTGGCCTTAAGATTGAAATTCCTTTCTAAATTCCCTGCAATTCTCTCTTTCATGAAGACAGCCCAATAGAAATGAGAGGTTTGGGTTCAAACGGGTCACTGTAAGAGAAAATGGTTAGGAAATAGCAAAATGCTATATTCAGTTATTGCCCGATAACTTGCAAAAGACAACAGAATAGCATGTAAACACTGACTTTTCCCTAAACCCAGGATAAATATTTGAATCTGTTTGGCAGGTTTTTTTGATTAGCTGTTGAAGAGTTAAATTACATGATATGGTCAAAATAAACAACATATAATTTGTGTGGGTACAATACATGAGAATGAAAAGAAATGACAGCTAAACACAAACACCACAGAAATGTAAAAATAGTCTCATCCTTAAGGGGTAAATAAGAACTCCGGAGCCAAATCACATTTCCAAGGTGGAAAATGTAATAAATACAGCAACAGTTACAGCTCAGAATCACTGCTGAAGGATTTACAAGATCGTAACAATGAAAGAACCAAGTTTAGCTAAAGCTCGAAGCATCAAATCTCGAAATAATAAACACATCCTACACTTTCTGCACAGGGATCCGAGTCTTCTGGCAGACACTTGAAAGACCCTTCTAGCCGAGCTGGCTCGTCAGTAACTTCCTAACCTGTAACTTGATATATTGTGTCTAAGAAGCAGCCGTTATTAATTCACAGGAGAGGTACCGATTGTTCCTCACACAGTGTATACTCGCTACTGATCTCTCTTGGGTCTGCTTTAAGAAAATTGCTGCACTTTAGGTCGGTTGGGAAGATTTTTAGCAGCTGCCGACGTAGATTAGTAATTTCCCAAAGTGATACATTTAAGACAGAACCCGTGCCTTGCACAATCCCAAAACAAGAGGTCTTATAACTCAAAACAGAGGGTTAGAAGTTTAATATAGAGGGTAGTGGATGCATGGAGTAGTCTTCCAGTAGAAGTGGTAGAGGTTAATACAGTGAAGGAGTTTAAGCATGCGTGGGATAGGTATAAGGCTATCCTAGATATAAGATAAGGCCAGGGACTAATGCAAGTATTACATTACTGAGAGGGTAGTGGATGTATGGAATAGTCTTCCAGTAGAAGTGGTAGAGGTTAATACAGTGAAGGAGTTTAAGCATGCGTGGGATAGGTATAAGGCTATCCTAGATATAAGATAAGTCAGGGACTAATGAAAGTATTACATTACTGAGAGGGTAGTGGATGCATGGAATAGTCTTCCAGTAGAAGTGGTAGAGGTTAATACAGTGAAGGAGTTTAAGCATGCATGGGATAGGTATAAGGCTTTCCTAGATATAAGATAAGGTCAGGGACTAATGAAAGTATTACATTACTGAGAGGGTAGTGGATGCATGGAATAGTCTTCCAGTAGAAGTGGTAGAGGTTAATACAGTGAAGGAGTTTAAGCATGCATGGGATAGATATAAGGTTATCCTAGATATAAGATAAGGCCAGGGACTAATGAAAGTATTACATTACTGAGAGGGTAGTGGATGCATGGAATAGTCTTCTAGTAGAAGTGGTAGAGGTTAATACAGTGAAGGAGTTTAAGCATGCATGGGATAGGTATAAAGCTATCCTAGATATAAGATAAGGCCAGGGACTAATGAAAGTATTACATTACTGAGAGGGTAGTGGATGTATGGAATAGTCTTCCAGTAGAAGTGGTAGAGGTTAATACAGTGAAGGAGTTTAAGCATGCATGGGATAGGTATAAGGCTATCCTAGATATAAGATAAGGCCAGGGACTAATGAAAGTATTACATTACTGAGAGGGTAGTGGATGCATGGAGTAGTCTTCCAGTAGAAGTGGTAGAGGTTAAAACAGTGAAGGAGTTTAAGCATGCATGGGATAGGTATAAGGCTATCCTAGATATAAGATAAGGCCAGGGACTAATGAAAGTATTACTTTACTTAGAGGGTAGGGGATGCATGGAGTAGTCTTCCAGTAGAAGTGGTAGAGGTTAAAACAGTGAAGGAGTTTAAGCATGCATGGGATAGTTCAATACTGGGCCAAAGTTCTAAAAGTGGAGCAGTCACCATGGAAACCAATGGAATGTTCCGCAGTCACCATGGAAACCAATGGAATGTTCCGCAGTCACCATGGAAACAAATGGAATGTTCCTGCTGATTTTTTCATTTCTAGACCTGTACCCCAGAATCTGTTTATAAATAACCCCAAGGAATTCTGATTTATATTCTGAACCAATGTGTTACAGTAACAATATGACTCCATCATACCATTAAATGGGGCAAAAGTAACATGCTCAGGACGTGAAGCAGAGCTATCTGAATGGACCGTGCCGGGCTAAACATGTTATTATTCTAATCCTGATAATTAACCAGCCTTTTCTCCCCAATTTTTCAGTAATGTTTGCAGATTTGCCTTCCCAGCATGCACCTGTCTGCTGTCCTCTGACTTATTGGAATCAGTACAGGTCAGTGACCCAGACCTGATTGAATGGAAGACATGCAGACCTTATCTGCTGCACAAACAAATATTATAAAATAAAAACTGCTGGACCATCTAAAGATATAGCTCTAAATAATGTAGGAAAATTGTCATTGTCCTCCCGGACTGAATTCGTCTGTTTGGATTTATGTAAAAATTGGGAGGTGAAATCAGGGGAGGAAAATCAAGTCTGCTGGATGGATAGATGAAAATAGTAAACGAAAAGAAGTGCATTATGGGCCGGTGCGATGCTAGCATTAAACACTGCCGAGGACGGCAACTTTAATCTATTTGCTTCCTAATCAGCCTGCCAAGCGTCTCCTTTGGCCACAAAGTGGTTAAATCTGCTAGACGATCAATAAACTGTGCCCAGGAGATAGACACCAGCTGGCCCCTGAAACTACTATATCCATCATATACTATCTAAAAAAACATCCCCCACCATCAAGCTAGCCCCCTGTAACTGCTCATCCCAGAAACAAGCAAGATTCCAAGAATCCAGAGAGGGCAGCAGTGGTGATCTGTCCTCTGTATCAGGGCTTTATGGTCCTCTGCATTGTATTTTATTCCAAACAGGGCTTTGTGTCATTTATCTAAATCTGCATGAATCCTCATAGCTCAGCACAGCAGAATCTGTTTGCACCAATATATATGTAAATATATTTGTCACTGTGGATAACCCCTGGCTTGGTTCTCAGAATATAGCTCTATCAGGGAGCAGACATGTTGGGTCAGATCTTCCTTCATCTGACCCAAGATTCTAACCAACATATCCACCCCCTGATAGAGCTATACAGAGCAAAGATTCTCAACAACATGTCTTCCCCCTGATAGAGCTATAAGAGCAAAGATTCTAAACAACATGTCCGCCCCCTGATAGAGCTATACAGAGCAAATATTCTAAACAACATGTCTGCCCTCTGATAGAGCTATACAGAGAAAAGATTCTAAACAACATGTCTGCCCTCTGATAGAGCTATATATAGCAAAGATTCTAAACAACATGTCCTCCCCCTGATAGAGCTATACAGAGCAAAGATTCTAAACAACATGTCCACCCCCTGATAGAGCTATACAGAGCAAAGATTCTAAACAACATGTCCACCCCCTGATAGAGCTATACAAGAAAAAAAAGCTCAATATATGTTTATTATTATTTATTTATATTCATTCATAAAATATATTTTACATTAAATGTCAACATTGGATGCAATCTTGCTATTAAACATAATCACATTTTTTGTCAAAAGTTGTCCCTTAAAATACCAGTGCAAAGGGACCAAATGACTGCAATGCTGTACACACTGGGGAGGGTCTAGATACATGTGCACTAATGCTCCTGTAGACCTGTGTGCACTAATGCTCCTGTAGACCTGTGTACACTAATGCTCCTATAGACCCATGTGCACTAATGCTCCTATAGATCCATGTGCATTAATGCTCCTATAGATCCGTGTGCACTAATTACCTACAGACCTGTGTGCACTAATGTACCTATAGACCTGTGTGCACTAATGCTCCTATAGATCCATGTGCACTTATGCTCCTATAGACCTGTGCACACTGATGCTCCTATAGACCCGTGTTCCCACTGATGCTCCTATGGACCTGTGTCATATCCATACCAGTTAGGAAATAAATGATCTTTCGGTTATTACGTTCACTTATGAGTAAACACTGGATTCAGCACCATGGACAGCTCTGCCCAATTAATGCAGTTCCATCAATAGGCTAAAAACCTACAGCAGTCTACTGTGGCCCTCTAGCTGTGGGTGGCCTCCCATAATGCTAAGATATTGCAGGGCAGTATGGGAAATGTAGTCCTCCAACATGGCTGCAGTCTGACGTTCCTGATGCCGCACTGTATTTCTCTCATTAGGTTATATCTCTCCATTGGGCTCATCAGCAAATACAAACAGTCATTGACCATGGGTTTGGTTATTCCTATTAAACACCCCCAGATTTTACCTGTTGCGTATCTTCCCTTTCACTTGTTTTTAGATTGTAAGCACACTGGGTTAGGGACCGCCTCACCTATTGTCAAGCATGTCTAATTTTGCAGCTTTGTTTACCCCACTGCAGCCCTGTAAAATACGATGACACTTTAGAAATAAGGATAATAAACAGAGTGACTCCTGAAAGAGGGAATTGACAAGGGAACTGCAAAGGTAAGGCTATTTTGTCCCTGCACATCCCTCTTTTATGAATGAAGTACAGACTGTAAATATACCTATAAAACACAGGAAGGTGATATAATGCATTGTAATACTGTAAAGACTAAGGGCCAGGATTATGGCAGAATATCTTTAAACACTGACACATTTTGCTCCTTCCAATTAACAGCATTAAACTGGTTACTGAGTCGGCTTTTCAGTGATTTGAAGATAATTCTTTGTACAAACCCCAGGATCACCAGCAGCTATCTCTGGCTTGAAGGAAAAAATATATTTTAGGTGGCTAAAATAGTAAAAAATAAAAAGCTAGCATTTAGTAATTATAAAAATACTCAGAGTGAGGAAGATAGAAAGATCTATAAGAGTCGTCAGAAAGAGGCAAAGCAAGCTATAAGAGCTTCCAAAGCACACACAGAAGAGACTATAGCCCAGTCAGTGAAAAAGGGGGATAAAACATTTTTAGATACATAAATGAGAAAAGGAAAGTAAAACAAGGATTAGTTAGATTAAAAACAAAAGAAGGATGCTATGTAGAAGAGGATAAAGGCTTAGCAGACTGCTTTAATGAATATTTTTGTTCAGTTTTTACAAATAAAAATGAGAGTAAGGGACCTCATTTAGGGAAAAAGACTAATGAGTCTTTTGATGCATGTAAGTTTACAGAGGAAGAGGTTTTACTTCAGCTGTCTAAAGTAAAGACAAATAAGTCGATGGGACCTGATGGGATACATCCAAAGTTATTAAAAGAACTTAGTGGTGTACTAGCAAAACCGTTAACAGATTTATTTAACCAATCATTGTTAACGGGAGTAGTTCCAGAAGATTGGAAATTAGCTAATGTTGTGCCCATTCACAAGAAAGGTAGTAAGGAGGAGGCGGGCAACTATAGACCAGTAAGTCTTACTTCAGTAGTGGGAAAAATAATGGAAACCTTGATAAAGAATAGGATTGTTGAACATCTAAAGTCGCTTGGATTTCAAGATCAGAGACAGCATGGGTTTACTTCAGGGAGATCATGCCAAACTAATCTTATTGATTTTTTTGATTGGGTGACTAAAATAATAGATCAGGGTGGTGCAGTAGACATTGCTTACCTAGATTTCAGTAAGGCTTTTGACACTGTCGCACATGGAAGGCTTATCAATAAACTGAAATCTTTGAGTTTGGATTTCAATATTGTTGAATGGATTTGACAATGGCTGAGTGACAGGCAACAGAGGGTTGTAGTCAATGGGGTATATTCGATGCAAGGTCTTGTTACTAGTGGGGTACCTCAGGGATCTGTACTTGGACCATTCTCTTTAATATTTTTATAAGCGATATTGCAGAAGGTCTTGTTGGCAAAGTATGTCTTTTTGCTGATGATACAAAGATTTTCAGCAGGGTTGATATTCATGGAGGGATAAGCCAAATGGCAAATGATTTAGCTAAACTAGAAAAATGGTCAGAGCAGTGGCAACTGACATTTAATGTGGACAAGTGCAAGATTATGCACCTTGGGCGTAAAAACCCAAAATCAGAATATAGACTATTTGGTACAGTCCTAACCTCAACATCTGAGGAAAGGGATTTAGGAGTAATAATTTCAGAGGACTTGAAGGTAGGTAGGCAATGCAATAGAGCAGCAGGAAATGCTAGCAGAATGCTTGGTTGCATAGGGAGAGGTATTAGCAGGGAGAAGAGGGAAGTGCTCATGCCATTGTACAGAGCGCTGGTGAGACCTCACTTGGAGTATTGTACGCAGTACTGGAGACCGTATCTCCAGAAGGATATTGATACTTTGGAGAGAGTTCAGAGAAGGGCTACTAAACTGGTTCATGGGTTGAAGGATAAAACTTACCAGGAAAGGTTAAAGCATCTTAACATGTATAGCTTGGAGGAAAGACGTAACAGGGGGGATATGATAGAAACATTTACATACATAAAGGGAATCAACACAGTAAAGGAAGAGAGAATATTTAAAAGAAGAAAAACTACCACAACTAGAGGACATAGTCTTAAATTAGAGGGGCAACGATTTAAAAGTAATATCAGGAAGTATTACTTTACTGAGAGGGTAGTGGATGTATGGAATAGCCTTCCAGCAGAAGTGGTAGAGGTAAACACAGTCAAGGATTTTAAGCATGCGTGGGATAGACACAAGGCTATCCTAGCTATAAGACCGGGAACGGGGGACTAATAAAAGCACTCAAAAAAATTGGGCAGACTAGATGGACCGAATGGTTCTTATCTGCCGACACATTCTATGTTTCTATGTTTCTATTTTAATATTATTACATCCTTATGAAATACCTCTGCCGTCCACCAGGAGGTGCCCTACCTAGCGTGTACCTAGCGTCGACCTTGAGACTGCTATTGCATGTGTTGATTTAGTAATATTCTGTAGTGGAAACATGATTTTGTCTCTCTGTCCTCTGCATGTTAATTATTCCACTTTGCATTAATATCCAAATATTTCCCACATTCCCATTGGTTAGGTTTGATGACACGGGATGGAACCCTCCATGATTTCCTACCTGACACTGTCAATGGTGCCTATCACTCATGACAAAGCTCTGAATATAGAGTGTCATAATAAATATACTGTAAATCTCTGTACTGTGGGGGGAATGCAGACCTGACCCGACAGCCACTGATATTCCATCACTTCAATCTTAAATCTAAAATGATATAACAGAACCTGGGGAGCATTGCTGAGCACCCTCACTGGGGGTAGGATGTGTCACTAAACCAGTCCTAGAGTAACAATATAACACAAGGGACAATGTACCAGCCTGTGCACCTGGGGAGCATCGCTGAGCACCCTCACTGGGGGAAGGATGTGTCACTAAACCAGTCCTAGAGTAACAATATAACACAAGGGTCAGTGTACCAGCCTGTGCACCTGGCGGTATAGCTGAGCACCCTCACTGGGGGAAGGATGTGTCACTAAACCAGTCCTAGAGTAACAATATAACACAAGGGTCAGTGTACCAGCCTGTGCACCTGGCGGTATAGCTGAGCACCCTCACTGGGGGAAGGATGTGTCACTAAACCAGTCCTAGAGTAACAATATAACACAAGGGTCAGTGTACCAGCCTGTGCACCTGGGGAGCATCGCTGAGCACCCTCACTGGGGGTAGGATGTGTCACTAAACCAGTCCTAGAGTAACAATATAACACAAGGGACAATGTACCAGCCTGTGCACCTGGCGGGTATAGCTGAGCACCCTCACTGGGGGAAGGATGTGTCACTAAACCAGTCCTAGAGTAACAATATAACACAAGGGTCAATGTACCAGCCTGTGCACCTGGCGGGTATAGCTGAGCACCCTCACTGGGGGAAGGATGTGTCACTAAACCAGTCCTAGAGTAACAATATAACACAAGGGACAATGTACCAGCCTGTGCACCTGGCGGGTATAGCTGAGCACCCTCACTGGGGGAAGGATGTGTCACTAAACCAGTCCTAGAGTAACAATATAACACAAGGGTCAATGTACCAGCCTGTGCACCTGGCGGGTATAGCTGAGCACCCTCACTGGGGGAAGGATGTGTCACTAAACCAGTCCTAGAGTAACAATATAACACAAGGGTCAGTGTACCAGCCTGTGCACCTGGCGGTATAGCTGAGCACCCTCACTGGGGGAAGGATGTGTCACTAAACCAGTCCTAGAGTAACAATATAACACAAGGGTCAATGTACCAGCCTGTGCACCTGGCGGGTATAGCTGAGCACCCTCACTGGGGGAAGGATGTGTCACTAAACCAGTCCTAGAGTAACAATATAACACAAGGGTCAGTGTACCAGCCTGTGCACCTGGGGAGCATCGCTGAGCACCCTCACTGGGGGAAGGATGTGTCACTAAACCAGTCCTAGAGTAACAATATAACACAAGGGTCAGTGTACCAGCCTGTGCACCTGGCAGTATAGCTGAGCACCCTCACTGGGGGAAGGATGTGTCACTAAACCAGTCCTAGAGTAACAATATAACACAAGGGTCAGTGTACCAGCCTGTGCACCTGGGGAGCATCGCTGAGCACCCTCACTGGGGGAAGGATGTGTCACTAAACCAGTCCTAGAGTAACAATATAACACAAGGGTCAGTGTACCAGCCTGTGCACCTGGCAGTATAGCTGAGCACCCTCACTGGGGGAAGGATGTGTCACTAAACCAGTCCTAGAGTAACAATATAACACAAGGGACAATGTATCAGCCTGTGCACCTGGCGGTATAGCTGAGCACCCTCACTGGGGGTAGGATGTGTCACTAAACCAGTCCTAGAGTAACAATATAACACAAGGGACAATGTACCAGCCTGTGCACCTGGCGGTATAGCTGAGCACCCTCACTGGGGGTAGGATGTGTCACTAAACCAGTCCTAGAGTAACAATATAACACAAGGGTCAGTGTACCAGCCTGTGCTTTACACACACTATATGAGAATCTGGCAACAGAAGTTTTACACATTAGATTACTTGATCTTTAAAACAAAATGTCAGTTTAATGAACAAAATCACAAGATCAGTAAAAAAAACAACTGCTGTGTGGCGCCGTCCCCTTCGTGCTGAGGACCCATTTGTGACTTTGTTGCTTTGTTATTCTACCTGTTCTTAATCTGATTTTTAAATACTGCTTGATTTCCACGTATGTGGTTATTACTTTTCAGTGGCTTCCCATGGTTTATAAATATATATGAATGATGTTCCCTGTCACTGTCTAGCTGCCTCTCTAATCCTAACCAATCCTTGCCTCACCTACAGACTGCTCCAGCATCACAGACGTCCTGTCACAAGCCTGACTATCAATCCAGGTCCCAATCTCCCCACACACTTCCCAAACGCTTTGCCTCCTCCTATGATGTATTGACATAGCAGCACAGCGCCTAGGAATGAATCAGTGCCCCCTGTGCTTCGTGCCAAAGCAAGTCACACTCCCTTTATAGCCTGCGATTACATCCACGATTCACACTATGAGCTCTGGGCGAATCCACAAGCTGCAAATCACAGCCACATATACAAGTCTGGAAGAGGTTTATGGCTCGGCACAGAGTGGACGAGTTTATATACCGACTTCTCTCGAGACTTGTCTGTAATGGAGACAAGCGAAGGAATATCATGAAAATGAAAAGAAAAAAACCTTATCTCAGAATGTTACATTTCAACCAGAATATTCAGTACTGTATCAAGAGACAACAAATACAAATGAAAAAACATAATAAAGTAACTTGTTGAGCTCTCTTTCCTCTGTATAGCTCTATCAGGGAGCAGACATGTTGTTTATAATCTTTGCTCTGTATAGCTCTATCGGGGTGGACATGTTGTTTAGAATCTTTGCTCTGTATAGCTCTATCAGGGGGCGGACATGTTGTTTAGAATCTTTGCTCTGTATAGCTCTATCAGGGGCAGACATGTTGTTTAGAATCTTTGCTCTGTATAGCTCTATCAGGGGGCAGACATGTTGTTTAGAATCTTTGCTCTGTATAGCTCTATCAGGGGTGGACATGTTGTTTAGAATCTTTGCTCTGTATAGCTCTATCAGGGGTGGACATGTTGTTTAGAATCTTTGCTCTGTATAGCTCTATCAGGGAGCGGACATGTTTAGAATCTTTGCTCTGTATAGATCTATCAGGGTTGGATATGTTGTTTAGAATCTTTGCTCTGTATAGCTCTAACAGGGGTGGACATGTTGTTTAGAATCTTTGCTCTTTATAGCTCTATCAGGGGTGGACATGTTGTTTAGAATCTTTGCTCTGTTTAGCTCTATCAGGGGTGGACATGTTGTTTAGAATCTTTGCTCTGTATAGCTCTGTCAGGGGGCGGACATGTTGTTTAGAATCTTTGCTCTGTTTAGCTCTATCAGGGGTGGACATGTTGTTTAGAATCTTTGCTCTGTATAGCTCCATCAGGGAGGACATGTTGTTTAGAATCTTTGCTCTGTATAGCTCTATCAGGGGTGGACATGTTGTTTAGAATCTTTGCTCTGTATAGCTCTATCAGGGGCGGACATGTTGGTTAGAATCTTTGCTCTGTATAGCTCTATCAGGGGGCGGACATGTTGTTTCGAATCTTTGCTCTGTATAGCTCTATCAGGGGGCGGACATGTTGTTTAGAATCTTTGCTCTGTATAGCTCTATCAGGGGGCGGACATGTTGTTTAGAATATTTGCTCTGTATAGCTCTATCAGGGGTGGACATGTTTAGAATCTTTGCTCTGTATATCTCTATCAGGGGGCGGACATGTTGTTTAGAATCTTTGCTCTGTAGAGCTCTATCAGGGGGGCGGACATGTTGTTTAGAATCTTTGCTCTGTATAGCTCTATCAGGGGGGCGGACATGTTGTTTAGAATCTTTGCTCTGTATAGCTCTATCAGGGGGCAGACATGTTGTTTAGAATCTTTGCTCTGTATAGCTCTATCAGGGGGCGGACATGTTGTTTAGAATCTTTGCTCTGTATAGCTCTATCAGGGGGCGGACATGTTGTTTAGAATCTTTGCTCTGTATGGCTCTATCAGGGGGGCAGACATGTTGTTTAGAATCTTTGCTCTGTATGGCTCTATCAGGGGGCGGACATGTTGTTTACAATCTTTGCTCTGTATAGCTCTATCAGGGGGCGGACATGTTGTTTAGAATCTTTGCTCTGTATAGCTCTATCAGGGGGGCAGACATGTTGTTTAGAATCTTTGCTCTGTATAGCTCTATCAGGGGGGCGGACATGTTGTTTAGAATCTTTGCTCTGTATAGTTCTATCAGGGGGGCAATATGTCTACATAGGAAATGACCCTCACAAGCAAATGAAGAACTTTACTGCTGTGTAATAATATTTATTTATTCGTCAGGATGAAAATATGACAATAAGAATGACATCCCTGTCTTCTGATGTTCATCCAACACAAGGCCCACATCTATTCTTGAATAAGGACTCGTCACAATCTATACACTATACGGGGGTCTCCTAGATATACACATAGAATGTCTCTGATCTGACCCATGTAGTGTACAAACCCCAACCCGTCTTCCCATAAATGTATATTAATCATGGCTCAAAGCTCTGGAGCACAAAAAGGATCAAGTCACAAAATTATAATTACAAATATTCAAATTCATCAATTCAGAGCCCCCATTAAGTGAGTGATACAGACAGAGAGCCCCCATTACAGAACACACATTCAGCTGATTTTTTGAGAATTTTGAGAATTTTTCCAATTTTACTTTGGCCTGAAGCTTCCAATTCCCTTGTTAATTCCCTCTTTTATGAATATAGTCCTAAATGTTACAAATTGCTAGTGATGGAATCATTTTATTTAATTACACGCATCCTAAGAACAGACATGGTAACACCTTGCTAACATGTGATATACATGGTAACACCTTGCTAACGTGTGATATACATGCTAACACCTTGCTAACGTGTGCTATACATGGTAACACCTTGCTAACATGTGATATACATGGTAACACCTTGCTAACGTGTGATATACATGGTAACACCTTGCTAATGTGTGATATACATGGTAACACCTTGCTAACGTGTGATATACATGGTAACACCTTGCTAACGTGTGATATACATGGTAAAACTTTACTAACGTGTGATATCCATGGTAAAACCTTGCTAACGTGTGATATACATGGTAAAACCTTGCTAACGTGTGATATACATGGTAACACCTTGCTAACGTGTGCTATACATGGTAACACCTTGCTAACGTGTGATATACATGGTAACACCTTGCTAACGTGTGCTATACATGGTAACACCTTGCTAACATGTGATATACATGGTAACACCTTGCTAACGTGTGATATACATGCTAACACCTTGCTAACGTGTGCTATACATGGTAACACCTTGCTAACATGTGATATACATGGTAACACCTTGCTAACGTGTGATATACATGGTAACACCTTGCTAATGTGTGATATACATGGTAACACCTTGCTAACGTGTGATATACATGGTAACACCTTGCTAACGTGTGATATACATGGTAAAACTTTACTAACGTGTGATATCCATGGTAAAACCTTGCTAACGTGTGATATACATGGTAAAACCTTGCTAACGTGTGATATACATGGTAACACCTTGCTAACGTGTGCTATACATGGTAACACCTTGCTAACGTGTGATATACATGGTAACACCTTGCTAACGTGTGCTATACATGGTAACACCTTGCTAACGTGTGATATACATGGTAACACCTTGCTAACGTGTGATATACATTGTAACACCTTGCTAACGTGTGATATACATGGTAACATCTTTCTAACGTGTGATATACATTGTAACACCTTGCTAACGTGTGCTATACATGGTAACACCTTGCTAACGTGTGCTATACATGGTAACACCTTGCTAACGTGTGATATACATTGTAACACCTTGCTAACGTGTGCTATACATGGTAACACCTTGCTAACGTGTGCTATACATGGTAACACCTTGCTAACGTGTGATATACATGGTAACACCTTGCTAACGTGTGATATACATGGTAACACCTTGCTAACGTGTGATATACATCGTAACACCTTGCTAACGTGTGCTATACATGGTAACACCTTGCTAATGTGTGATATACATGGTAACACCTTGCTAACGTGTGCTATACATGGTAACACCTTGCTAACGTGTGCTATACATGGTAACACCTTGCTAACGTGTGCTATACATGGTAACACCTTGCTAACGTGTGCTATACATGGTAACACCTTGCTAACGTGTGATATACATGGTAACACCTTGCTAACGTGTGATATACATGGTAACACCTTGCTAACGTGTGCTATACATGGTAACACCTTGCTAACGTGTGCTATACATGGTAACACCTTGCTAATGTGTGCTATACATGGTAACACCTTGCTAACGTGTGATATACATGGTAACACCTTGCTAACGTGTAATGTTGTGTATCACTATGATTCTGAGTGTTACACATATACAAACAACTCATTCCTTTATTTAGATCTTTTTAGACCTTTGTTCTACGTACCTTGGTGAATCCAGGGGGATTACTGGGGTTGCAGCACTTCTCTCCTCTAAATGCCCCCTGCACCCAACTTTCTATCCAATATCTGTCTATATCGGTCCTGCCTATCTATGTCTGTCTCTGATGATACGGGTGGGCTGATAAAGTTACACTGTGGCCCACTAAATAGTTTTTGCCCTCAGGCCAAAAGTTGCCCACCCCAAGTAGAACTATTGGAATTGTCGGTTGAGACATTATCACAGGGCATTAGGGGTCCATTCTCTCCAGGTGCCTTAGTGGGTGAATCTCAGAAAGATTTGTCCCTGTGTCATGTAACGCTAGATTGGTGAGATGAGATCTTAACTCTCCTCACTCTATCTGGCCTTTTAGTAAATAGCCCCCATGCCTTTTCAGCCAGTGAGGTCTCGGGGGCTGTCTGGGGGGGCTGTCTGGGGGGCTGTCTGGGGGGCTGCTGAGACTATTTTATAGCTGCCTTTGCATTTTCTTTAATGTAAATGTCTCTTAATCCTTTTACTTGATTATAACATTGTGACGCTCTGCACAGCTTGGTCCCTTCCCCGCTTCCTTATCTATGAGCAACAGATTATCTCGCTGGATCCCTCCTGCTAGACAGGGAGAATTTCATATATTCAATTAATATTTTCCATGTGGTCCAGAGGCAGCAAAGCTGGAAAACTGCATGATGAATACTAATCTCTACTGATCAATTATCTATGTTATGATTGTTCAGCAGTCAATGTCCCCCGAGGGTTTCTGTAAGACCCGTCATGCCTAGAAACTCATTAGATGTATTGCCTTCCATCATTTGTTAAACAGGGTCTTGTCCCTTCATCATCTGTGTCCCACCATATTAAAACATAAGATACCACAGGTCTAATCATGCTATATCCTGGCCTAGATCGAATAGAGAAGCACTTGCTTGGGAACAGAGATGGCACTGATTATCTGTTTGGGGACAAAGATGGCAAAGCTGTTTGGAGACAAATATGCCACTGATAATCTGTTTGGGGACAAAGATGGCACTGAAAATGTATTTGGCAGTGATGGCACTGGCACGCTGTTTGGGGCAAAGAGGACAGTGGAAAGCTATTTGTAGACAATGATGGCACTAGGATGCTGTTTGTGGACAGAGATGGCACTGATAAGCTGCATGGGGACAAAGATGGCACTGAAAAGTTATTTGGCAGTGATGGCACTGGCAAGCTGTTAGGGGCAAAGAGGACAGTGAGAAGCTTTTTGTAGGCAGTGATGGCCCTGGGATGCTGTTTGTGGACAGAGATGGCTCTGATCTACAAAGATGGTATCCACACTTAATTTACAGAGAGCAGGAGGTAGAGCTAAAAGAGGAAAGGGTGGGTCCAAAATAGCAAGGGGTGATGTTTACGTATGGAAGGGGGTACATGAATTTATTAAGGCTAAGGGCAGCACAAAACCTAAATACATCACTGGGTCTACTGCACTATATCTGAATCTAATATCTGAGAGTGGTCCTGTTAGATACTAGTGCTGTAAAGTCACCGGGGGGTAGCACCCAAAAACACTATATTTCACAAAATGGCGGCAGATCAGTCACACTTGTTTACTTACATATTTTATTAAATACAGTCACGTAACAAAAACAAAAGACATATCTGAAATCAACAATATAAAATTAAAAAAGTAAAACCTTTTATTTTTTTGGTGGGAGTGTGCCTTTAAGTACAATCAATGTATTGCAGTTGCTATAGTAACAGTCCCGCCTATCACTCCAAGCCCAGCCTTATCACTGAATTTAGAAGCCCCGGTGAATGTATTTTCTACTCTACAAGAGAACTATAAATTGGTTTAAAGTAAGAATAACTGAATTTCACAGAAATAAAACACATGTACAATATACATAAAATAAGCTAGGGGGTCTGTGCATTTATCTACTTAGGGGCCTGAATGACTTCTGTATTAGCAGTCACCAATTCTCCTTGAAGGAGCCCCCCTGTCTCCACTATTATTTATTCCCTTACATTCCTTGTAAATTGAAATCTATTAGAAATGTTTTATAGAAGATCAAGGTTACTCGGTTAGTTCACATCCCAACATATCTTTTCTTACTCTGCCAGGTATTCTTGTGATACCTTTCAGCATTGTATCAAGCACTGCAGAAATGTCTGACTTTGTATAAATAAATGATAATTATAGAAGGCTGCAGAATATCCATTCATTACAATTTAATGAGATGGCAGTAGGTCTGGAGAGCTAATGTAGACTTCCATTTAACTCATAGTGGTTTATGTATAAAACCCAATTCTGGGGCAAATTTCTAACGTGATCTAAACTGGGGGCTCATTCAACTGCTGCCCTCTTATAATCAAACACTATAGTCTCAACTTCCACACTGTTATCTGGACCATTCTCTCCTTATTAAAGAGAGTCATTCCAGAGCGGACAGTGGCGACAAGCTACATACCAACAACTATTCAAATAATATAACTGGCCCAATTCAGTCCTAGATGCTCCATCTGTGTGCCTGCAGTATGGACCGTAGGATTAGTCACGCTTTGACCTATGTAATCTGTACAATGTGACAATCTGTACAATGTGACAATCTGTACAATGTGACAATCTGTGACAATGTGACATTCTGTACAATGTGACAATCTGTGACAATGTGACAATCTGTACAATGTGACAATCTGTGACAATGTGACAATCTGTGACAATGTGACAATGTGACAATCTGTACAATGTGACAATCTGTGACAATGTGACAATCTGTACAATGTGACAATCTGTGACAATGTGACAATCTGTGACAATCTGTACAATGTGACAATCTGTGACAATGTGACAATCTGTACAATGTGACAATCTGTGACAATGTGACAATCTGTGACAATGTGACAATCTGTACAATGTGACAATCTGTGACAAAGTAGTTGTATTTTAACGACTCGCTGTAGAATTTGCATGAGGATATCTTCTAAAGTTACCCCCCAAACACGGAGAGAGCTGATCGATCCTGGGAAATTCAGGAGGAGAAGGATATTTTTGGACGTTTATTATTATTTATTCAGATTTCCCACCAGATACCTCTAAACTCAGCCCTGGAGATGCTAAAAAGGAGCAGAACATCTAAACCAAGTATCTCTACAATAATAGAGCTGCCTGTCTAGCAAGAAAGCATGAGGAATAGTTATATCGACACATGTGATGCTGCTAAAATCTGTGTAGGTGGAAGATCCACTTTTACTGCCAACATGGGAATAGTTTGCTGGGTGGGCTCTAGGCTATAACACAGGGAATCAGGATTGCTTCTCTCAGAGCCACAGACTGATTACTGACCTGCCTATTCAAACAGATCATGTGCTCTGATCTTACACATAAGTTTTCCATTTCAGCACCATGGACAGCAGTTACTGAGCAGCACTGGGCTAAACACCATAGAACAGCAATCAAACTGTGGCCCTTTCACATATCCCATAATGCTTTGCCATCCAAGAGGCTGGCAGAGGAGTATGGGAGATGTAATCCTCCGACAGCCTAAGGGCTCCAGTTTGTGATCCTCACCCTAAGGGCTCCAGTTTGTGATCCTCAGCCTAAGGGCTCCAGTTTGTGATCCTCACCCTAAGGGCTCCAGTTTGTGATCCTCAGCCTCTGTTCTCCAGTTTGTGATCCTCAGCCTAAGGGCTCCAGTTTGTGATCCTCAGCCTATGGGCTCCAGTTTGTGATCCTCAGCCTTTGGGCTCCAGTATGGGATCCTCACCCTAAGGGCTCCAGTTTGTAATCCTCACCCTAAGGGCTCCAGTTTGTGATCCTCAGCCTATGGGCTCCAGTTTGTGATCCTCAGCCTAAGGGCTCCAGTTTGTGATCCTCAGCCTATGGGATCCAGTTTGTGATCCTCAGCCTATGGGCTCCAGTTTGTGATCCTCAGCCTATGGGCTCCAGTTTGTGATCCTCAGCCTATGGGCTCCAGTTTGTGATCCTCAGCCTATGGGCTCCAGTTTGTGATCCTCAGCCTATGGGCTCCAGTTTGTGATCCTCAGCCTATGGGCTCCAGTTTGTGATCCTCAGCCTATGGGCTCCAGTTTTTGATATAAGCTTTGGCCGGCTCCGATGAGGAGGGAGCTGTCCACCTCCCAGGTGCTGAATCTCAGTTTCCAGATGGAATTAAAGAATGATTTTGTTTACAAGAGAAAAGCAGATCTCCGCTCTGTTCATGATTGCAGCACTAACCATCCTAATTATCTTCTCATTCTACAGACTTTTATCTCCTTCGCAGGTTGAGAGAGTTAATGGAAGACGTGCTAGTGATGTGCTTTCTGTTAACATGGAATCCAATCTTTTATAGCTCGCCGTAAATCTTCGCCTCATTATTTCTCCAGCGTGCCTGCAGCACATGAAGGCGTCAAACACTGTTTGTTCTCTCCATTAAGCTGAAAGACGGTCTTATAAAATGCATCAGAACATGAGTATTGAAACGCTGGATTACAGAGTCAGATAATGAATGAACCACATTCATTAGGATTATCCTGCCGTCCTACACTGACTAAAAATCACACACGTATCAATAGAAATACAACAATCTGTTTATCACATAGTCGCATGCTCCACGGGCAGATCCGATATTCAGATTTATTGATATTATAGCAGTGTGTGAGAGCTACATACTACACGCGTCACTTTGAACAATCATGGGATATTTAGTTCCAAAAGATCTGCAGTACCTAATGTAACCATTACTGCTTTATGTGGTTTATTTGTAACAGTCAATCCTGGGGTAAAGTTCCAAAAAGTTGCTTATACACCAGACATTCCACTGGTTTCCATGGTGACTGCAGAACATTCCATTGGTTTCCATGGTGATTGCAGAACATTCCACTGCTTTCCATGGGGACTGCAGAACATTCCCCTGATTCCCATGGTGACTGCAGAACATTCCATGGGTTTCCATGGTGACTGCAGAACATTCCCCTGGTTCCCATGGTGACTGCGGAACATTCCACTGATTTCCATGGTGACTGTGGAACATTCCATTGGTTTCCATGGGGACTGCAGAACATTCCACTGGTTCCCATGGTGAAATTTGTCCCAGAAATTATATTCTATCAGTGACCCCCTATGCCTCACATTTCTGGCCTATCTTTGCAGACCCTTTCTAGATAATGATAATTAAGTGTTCTTGCATAGCAAGACCACTTAATGTTATCTCACATATATATTATTATTATTATAGCAAAATTTGCCACCCTAACTCCTCCCACAGTTTTTACACTACATAGACAAAAATTTACCAAAACGTGCAGATTGTTCCCGATCGGATTGCTATTACTTTGTGGAACGTTTCGCCGAATGGTTCACGGAATATCGTCGTTTTTGTGGCGCAATTTGTCCCATAGGAATGAATGGCAAAGCTAGAGTGGGAGCTGCCAAAAGCTGAAAAATCAGGACTTGATTTCTAAACTGCCACCACTCCCTCATTTTCAAGCCCACCTACACAAATCTTATATCAAAACGTTCAGCTATCCCTGGTGCCACTAAACATGTAAACGGCTAAGCCGTAGTCCTGATAGTTTTCACAATATGACCATTTGTTTGCAACCAACGCCGTCCATTGACATTCATTGAAACTTCACTCTGCAAAGCTCAAATTTGAAGTGAAATTTCTAAACTGCGGCTGTGCCTTCATTTTTAATACTTCAGAGACATACTATGCATCAAAATGTAGGTATGGGTCTTGTGATTCTCACAATATAAAGCTCTTCGCTGTAGGATTGATAGTTTTTAAAATACGACCGTTTGAATATGGCAACCGCCAAAATACTCTGACCTGTGTCAAGCTGCAGCAGCAAGTGATGTCATAGACAGGGCCTTTTGAACACCTGCTAATGTTTTTATAAATGTATGGTTTAATGTAACTGTGCAACAACGTTGCAATTAAATGTGCTATGTAAATGATAACAGTTACTCCGCCCACTCCAGTTGTAGACTACAGGTGGAGGCAAGAACACCACACAATTTCCCCAGAAATTGTAACTTTTCTAGTGTTATTATAATATCATAACGCTACAAATATGCTGAGGAGAAATCTTACATCCCGATCTATAAAAAGATATTGGCTTTTGTGTCATAGAGAAAGCGAGAAGGTTCTGAAGAAAGTTCTCAGGATATTCAGCCAATAGTATCCTGGAACCAGGTACAAAGTAGGCCGAACACCCGTTATACGAGCACAGTGGGGCAGGGAGAGAATCATGGAATGATCTCCTTTATCTCGGTCCAACGGACCAATTTTTGGGTTGTTCCAGCGCTCTGAGAGCTGGTGTAACCGCTGTGTAAACAGGATCTTTTCCAGAGACCAGCGTTTGGCGGAGGTCGCCCTGCTGAGCAAAAAAAGTGTTGGAAACAAAAAAAAAAGCCGCCTTCACCGTTATACAAATAATTTATACCACCTGACGTTGTGGGAATGTGATTTTACCCCTTAATCTCTCTGCACCCTGGTCTGCCACCCAGCTTATCCTTCTTCACACACGTTGCCTGCTCTTGCTCCATTCACCCCATGGTCTATAGCTATTTGGAGAATAAATCCCAACAGTGAATCCTACAGCTGCCAAAACCAACCTACGGATTTCTATACAAGTGATGGGTCCAATGTGTGTTTTAGTTCTTCTCCGGTTACGGAGGGAGTATACACAGCGTCACGCTATTATCCGTCTTCTATACTTCAATAACTCAGCAAAGGTTTTTTTACTATTTAGGGGATTCAACCCATCTAGGCACATAAAGGAACGCTATTGATTTTATCGCGCCAGCCAGAGTGGAAGAATATAAAAGATCTGCAGGAAAAAGACAAAATCCAAAAGCTAAATATGACTTATTCAACATGATACTGATATGAGATATCCAGGAATGCATACGCTGTGCAATATAATCATTTATTTCTCATTAACCAGAATAAACAACCATAAAATGCACAATTAAAATCCCAGTGAACAAAACAGATCACAAATCAACTCCTGTATCTATCATAGTACAAACCACTAACCCCCAATACATTGCATATTGATCCAGATATTAGATTAAATTAACCCTTGTGCCTTTATTAGTAAGACTCTCTGGCATGTGATGTAGAAGCTGTGCACACAGAGAGCTTTGAAACTCCTGTGATGGGAATATAACCCCTGCTGTGCCTGAGACCAGATAAACTGTGCAGGAATCCACTGATAGCTTTGCAGCAAGATGTGTACCCAGCAGCACTAGGACCCGCTCACAGTCCAACCCTGGCCATGGGTCAGTAACTAGCAATTCATCATCTGATACTGAAGTCTGTACAGGTCTGTGAATCTCCGCCAGGGGTCTCTGCAAACGGCCAGCCTCATCCTCCAAATCCCCGGCGGCTTCTGTACCACACTCTGCAGGAGCCAAATGAAGGGAGAAGATGATGTGGTTTGTCCCTGGGGCAGGGGCAGATATAACACTCTGACACCTACACATCAATACACAGCTACACTTGGAAATGAACCCTTTCTGCGCTGGAGATGAGTATATGAAGCTACTGGTTCATTATACAGCACACAGTTCACCCATTTCATTTTCACTGGGAGATGTATAAATTACATGTCAAGCCACTGGGTGATGTCATAAGCAGGAGAACGCCACAGACATCAAATGAGTCACAAAATGAACAGGAAATACAGTCAAGATGTTGACTTTTAAAATTATAAACTTGGATTCGTTAACATAACTTTGTAACATTGGACCACAGGAGTGATGCTGCTGATAATGGGCCTCTGCCTACTGGACCACAGGAGTGATTCTGCTGATAATGGGCCTCTGCCTACTGGACCACAAGAGTGATGCTGCTGATAATGGGCCACTGCACACTGGAACACAGCAGTGATGCTGCTGATAATGGGCCTCTGTCCATTGGAACACAGGAGTGATGCTGCTGATAATGGGCCTCTGTCCACTGGAACACAGGAGTGATGCTGCTGATAATGGGCCTCTGTCCATTGGAACACGGGAGTGATGCTGCTGATAATGGGCCTCTGCACACTTGAACACAGGAGTGATGCTGCTGATAATGGGCCTCTGCCTACTGGACCACAGGAGTGATTCTGCTAATAATGGGCCTCTGCACACTGGAACACAGGAGTGATGCTGCTGATAATGGGCCTCTGCACACTGGAACACAGGAGTGATGCTGCTGATAATGGGCCTCTGCCTACTGGACCACAGGAGTGATTCTGCTGATAATGGGCCTCTGCACACTTGAACACAGGAGTGATGCTGCTGATAATGGGCCTCTGCCTACTGGACCACAGGAGTGATTCTGCTAATAATGGGCCTCTGCACACTGGAACACAGGAGTGATGCTGCTGATAATGGGCCTCTGTCCACTGGAACACAGGAGTGATGCTGCTGATAATGGGCCTCTGTCCATTGGAACACAGGAGTGATGCTGCTGATAATGGGCCTCTGCCTACTGGAACACAGGAGTGATGCTGCTGATAATGGGCCTCTGCCTACTGGAACACAGGAGTGATTCTGCTGATAATGGGCCTCTGCACATTGGAACACAGGAGTGATTCTGCTGATAATGGGTCTCTATCCACTGGACCACAGAAGTGATGCTGCTGATAATGGGCCTCTGTCCTTTGGAACACTGGAGTGATGCTGCTGATAATGGGCCTCTGTCCATTGGAACACAGGAGTGATGCTGCTGATAATGGGCCTCTGTCCATTGGAACACAGGAGTGATGCTGCTGATAATGGGCCTCTGTCCATTGGAACACAGGAGTGATGTTGCTGATAATGGGCCTCTGTCCATTGGAACACAGGAGTGATGCTGCTGATAATGGGCCTCTGTCACCTATGTAGATATTCCAATAAAAATCAGACTTTTTTAGCTACAAGGAAACAATGGTTCATTTTTTTTTAGAGCCAATACAATATAAGTAAAGGCATTCGTGATCCTGTTCCCAAGAGCTTGCAGTCTACACCGCCTTACACAACAAAGTCCTTCAAAACTGTGGCATTTGAAAAGAAACTAAGGGGATGTAAAACGCCTTCAATGAACCAGAAGACATTCATCTGGCGGAACGCGTGTCCGACCATTTGTCAAAGCTTTCACTTAATAATGCAAGCCATGTTAAATAGCTTTGCCAAGTTAAGCTGGAAACTCGATTCCGTGAGGCTCGTCAATAAATACAAGAGATAAAACATTAGAGGAGAATTGTGAGGAAAGAAGCCATTGTGCGAGCGTCAAGCCAAAGCAGGCCGTGTGCGTCGGGAGCTGAACAAGTCATTGTGACAAAGCAAAGACAATATATCAGAGATGATAGAGAATCAGTGAGGGGTCCGGCGGCTCCTTCCAATCCTCCCCAGAGACACATGGCCCCACAGCATTGGCCAAATAACCTCCCAGCTCATAATCCCTGACCCCAGTATTCATCACACCCATGGGGATTCATAGAGGCATGTTTAATTAAAGGGTAGTGATACATATATCCCCGTCTGCTAGTGAATTCTGTGCTATGAAGACAGATTATCCATAGAGTAATGTTACACTGTCTCAGCTCTTCATTGTGCAATAGAGAATACGTCTGAAATGGGGGAGAGGAGCATTGATTCCTGTGTGATGGTGAAACATAGGTGTCCTGGTATTAGGAGGAGGTGAGAGGTGCGTGTCCTGGTGTCTGTGTATTAGGAGGAGGTGAGAGGTGTGTGTCCCGGTGTCTGTGTATTAGGAGGAGGTGAGAGGTGTGTGTCCTGGTGTCTGTGTATTAGGAGGAGGTGAGAGGTGTGTGCTCCGGTGTCTGTGTATTAGGAGGAGGTGAGAGGTGTGTGTCCCGGTGTCTGTGTATTAGGAGGAGGTGAGAGGTGTGTGTCCTGGTGTCTGTGTATTAGGAGGAGGTGTGTGTGTCCTGGTGTCTGTGTATTAGGAGGAGGTGAGAGGTGCGTGTCCTGGTGTCTGTGTATTAGGAGGAGGTGAGAGGTGTGTGTCTGTGTATTAGGAGAAGGTGAGAGGTATGTCCCCCCGGTGTCTGTGTATTAGGAGGAGGTGAGAGGTGTGTGTCCTGGTGTCTGTGTATTAGGAGGACGTGAGAGGTGTGTGTGTCCCGGTGTCTGTGTATTAGGAGGAGGTGAGAGGTGTGTGTCCTGGTGACTGTGTATTAGGAGGAGGTGAGAGGTGAGTATCCCGGTGTCTGTGGATTAGGAGGAGGTGAGAGGTGTGTGCTCCGGTGTCTGTGTATTAGGAGGAGGTGAGAGGTGTGTGTCCTGGTGACTGTGTATTAGGAGGAGGTGAGAGGTGAGTATCCCGGTGTCTGTGTATTAGGAGGAGGTGAGAGGTGTGTGCTCCGGTGTCTGTGTATTAGGAGGAGGTGAGAGGTGTGTATCCCGGTGTCTGTGTATTAGGAGGAGGTGAGAGGTGTGTGTCCCGGTGTCTGTGTATTAGGGGGAGGTGAGAGGTGTGTGTCCTGGTGTCTGTGTATTAGGAGGAGGTGAGAGGTGTGTGTCCCGGTGTCTGTGTATTAGGCGGAGGTGAGAGGTGTGTGTCCCAGTGTCTGTGTATTAGAAGGAGGTGAGAGGTGTGTGTCCCGGTGTCTGTGTATTAGGGGGAGGTGAGAGGTGTGTGTCTGTGTATTAGGAGGGGGTGAGAGGTGTGTGTCCTGGTGTCTGTGTATTAGGAGGAGGTGAGAGGTGCGTGTCCTGGTGTCTGTGTATTAGGAGGAGGTGAGAGGTGTGTGTCCCGGTGTCTGTGTATTAGGAGGAGGTGAGAGGTGTGTGTCCCAGTGTCTGTGTATTAGGAGGAGGTGAGAGGTGTGTGTCCCAGTGTCTGTGTATTAGAAGGAGGTGAGAGGTGTGTGTCCCGGTGTCTGTGTATTAGGGGGAGGTGAGAGGTGTGTGTCCCGGTGTCTGTGTATTAGGAGGAGGTGAGAGGTGTGTGTGTCCCGGTGTCTGTGTATTAGGAGGAGGTGAGAGGTGTGTGTCCCGGTGTCTGTGTATTAGGCGGAGGTGAGAGGTGTGTGTCCCAGTGTCTGTGTATTAGGAGGAGGTGAGAGGTGTGTGTCCCAGTGTCTGTGTATTAGGCGGAGGTGAGAGGTGTGTGTCCCAGTGTCTGTGTATTAGGAGGAGGTGAGAGGTGTGTGTCCCAGTGTCTGTGTATTAGGAGGAGGTGAGAGGTGTGTGTCCTGGTGTCTGTGTATTAGGAGGCGGGCCATTTTAAATATTGGATGGGTTTAGGATTTTAGTACAGTTATTTGTTGTTTTAGTTCACTGCATATCAAATTTGGATTTTGTTAAAATCTTCTCTTCTGGCAGTGAGAGGGATGTGATTAGCATTTCACAGGGGCCAAATATATTCAGGTGTAAAAAGATTAATATCAAGAGAAGTGTCGCACATTCCTCAGTTATATTGTATACCCTGCCGGCATCGTGACCTTGGCTAGTCAGATGGAGGTAAGCCCCTTCCTTGGTGACACTGTTTTATTTTGCAGCTAACGGGGAAAAAAATGAATTTTAAAATGTCAGAAAAAATGAAGTTCTATTTAATTAAAAGTGTAGGCATTTTGAATAGAAATCCTTTAATGAAAAAATACTGAGCTCTCAGTGCGTGTATAGAGCTATCAGGGGGTGAACACATTGAGTTAGATGAAGGTAGATCTGACCTACCTGAAGATTCTAAACAACATGTCCGCCCCTGATAGAGCTATACAGAGCAAAGATTCTAACCAACATGTCTGCCCCCCGATAGAGCTATACTGAGCAAAGATTCTAAACAGCATGTCCGCCCCCTGATAGAGCTATACAGAGCAAAGATTCTAAACATGTCCACCCCCTGATAGAGCTATACAGAGCAACGATTCTAAACAACTTGTCCGCCCCTGATAGAGCTATACAGAGCAAAGATTCTAACCAACATGTCTGCCCCCTGATAGAGCTATACAGAGCAAAGATTCTAAAAAACATGTCCGCCCCCTCAGAAAAATCAGAAAAAGGGACCTGGGTAAAATAAATCAAAAGGTAGTATTTACACATATAAATATGTAGTAACACAGCCTAGGGAATGTAGTGTAGAAACAAGATTTGCTGTACTACTAAGATTTATTTAGCTGGCAATTTTCACAACTTTCCAATCTAGCATAAGAGCAGGGAGTTTTTTTCAAGTCTGACATGTGGAAAAATGTGATACAATTACTGAAGATTCAAATTTTGACTCTTATAACAAGAAAGTTGCAAAGTGTTACCCTAATCCAGCATTGATGGTTTGTAAAATGTCCAAAATCCAATTTGCAAATGTAACACAACTGCACAATAAAAGTACATTTTAATACAAGGCCTTGAATGAAGCCTATTCATAAATACAGGACCAGAAACTATATCTTGGCCAAAGCTTGCTGATGCTAAAGTGGGTCAGCCATCGGTGGTCAGCTGAAAGGAAGTTCCAAGTTTCTTTCTGCTAGTGCAGACTATAACTAGATCCTCTCTGCTAGTGCAGACTATAACTAGATCCTCTCTGCTAGTGCAGACTATAACTAGATCCTCTCTGCTAGTGCAGACTATAACTAGATCCTCTCTGCTACTGCAGACCTTAACTAGATCCTCTCTGCTAGTGCAGATAATAACTAGATCCTCTCTGCTAGTGCAGACTATAACTAGATCCTTTCTGCTAGTGCAGATAGTAACTAGATCCTCTATGCTAGTGCAGACTATAACTAGATCCTCTCTGTTAGTGCAGACTATAACTAGATCCTCTCTGTTAGTGCGGACTATAACTAGATCCTCTCTGCTAGTGCAGACTATAACTAGATCCTTTCTGCTTGTGCAGACTATAACTAGATCCTTTCTGTTAGTGCAGACTATAACTAGATCCTCTCTGCTAGTGCAGACTATAACTAGATCATTTCTGTTAGTGCAGACTATAACTAGATCCTCTCTGCTAGTGCAGACTATAACTAGATCCTTTCTGTTAGTGCAGACTATAACTAGATCCTCTCTGCTAGTGCAGACTATAACTAGATCCTCTCTGCTAGTGCAGACTATAACTAGATCCTCTCTGCTAGTGCAGACTATAACTAGATCCTCTCTGCTACTGCAGACCTTAACTAGATCCTCTCTGCTAGTGCAGATAATAACTAGATCCTCTCTGCTAGTGCAGACTATAACTAGATCCTTTCTGCTAGTGCAGATAGTAACTAGATCCTCTCTGCTAGTGCAGACTATAACTAGATCCTTTCTGCTAGTGAAGATAATAACTAGATCCTCTCTGCTAGTGATATCTTTATCCTCCTAGCTTTGTACAAAGGTAAAGCATACTCAGTACTGCAAAGCTCCTGAGTTGTCAGCCTGTATCAGAGCTCTACATTGCTCCTTCCCCTGCTCCATACAGACACAGTAATACTATATTCTCCCAGGGTTACCCCAAAAGGTAAAAGGCGACACATTGAATAACTCAGCTGCTCTGCCAAATCTGAGAATAAAGCAGCTCTCCCAGCGGCTGACGTCAAATTATCTCCATCAAGGAGATCCTGTCTGCTGTACTCTGTGCAAACTCCGGACTCATTTATCCCGACCAATGGGGATATGTATAACAAGGAGGAGCAGTCACCATGGAAACTGCTGATTGTTCCACGTTTAGAACTCTGCCCCAGAATGAATGTGATCTCATTACCCGACCGGGTGCCACTGACCAGGGGGGTGCCATGACTTCCAGTGTCATGTGTCACCCCCCCATCATTACGCTGCGCACAGCCGTACCCCCTTTGCCTCAGCGGAAGGATCCAATATCCGGGCGGTGAGGCACCCAGTGGTCGGTCTCAGAGGCAAGGCATCATCATTTTATGTGATGGGGCTAAATTAATTAAAAGGGGGGTGGATAATGGATTAATTAAAGAATTAAAGGGAAGGGAGGTTTAATTAAAGGGGGGTGGATCAATTAAGGGGGGTGGATTAATTAAGGGGTGGATTAATTAGGGGGTGTGGATTAATTAAGGGGGTGGATTAATTAAAGGGGGTGTGGATTAATTAAAGGGGGTGGATTAATTAAGGGGGTTGTGGATTAATTAAGGGGGTGGATTAATTAACGGGGGTGGATTAATTAAAGGGGTGGATTAATTAAGGAGTGGATTAATTAAAGGGGGGTGGATTAATTAAAGGGGGGTGTGAATCCACTTGTGGATTTTTATTAGGGGGGGCGGGTGCCACACTCAGGGTCCGCCCCGGGTGCCAAATGCTCTAGGCACGCCCCTTAGTACAGGGCAATATACTGCTTTGCAGATCTTGTCCATAGTTTGGCTTTGGCTCCTCTACCAGTTATATGGTGATTGTTATTTTTTTTCAAAATCCATTTGACTGTCCGATCATGAACTGTGTCCTGACATCGAAAGCCCAGCGGCACATAAATCCCAACTGAGGCTGAGCAACATTTAATCTATTGAGTGATCAGTAACTGACATTTGCTCTCCAGGCTAAATCTAATACACAGCTGATGTAGCAGCACTTGCAGCAGAAACCAACACAGCTTGAAAGAGAGCTCTGTGCGGATCCAGATGTACGAAGCCTGTGCTTGGTAATATTATTTCCCATTATGTGATGTATGAGAGTTGTGAATTAGGGAGCTGATTAATCCAGGGCTGGCTGAGGATCATTTTACTGATGATCCTGTCTTATAGAGTGAGAGGAATCAGAGAGACCACTATATCTCTAATCAGACGCCACTTAGAACAACTAGACATTAATGGTTTTATTCAAGAAAGAGAATTACAGGGAAATCAGAAGGGAATTTCAAACTTGAAGTTTGGCTTAAAGTTTGAAATTCCTGTGTCAGTTCCCATGCTATTCTCTCTTTCATGAATAAACTCCCAAGAATTTAGAAAGAATTCAATCAATGGTACATATGGGTCTGTTCAGTAAAAATTGACCTGTATGAATCAGGTATTACTAGCCGAGCTGGAAAGACAGGCAATGTTAGATGATTTATACCCAGCATGTGTCTTGGATGGTGCATCATTCAACAGATATGGAGACTGAGTCTTTGCCAAAGGGGTTTCTATGTCACACAGCATCACTGCGGGGTCTGCAACTGCCATGCGTGTGCATGCATCAATCACGCAGCCCGCCAGCAATAGCAAGGAAATGGGGGGGTCTCCTTCCCTGCTGCAGGTTAGTTCAATGTCACAGACACTGCCCATCAGTCAGCTGTACCAAGCCACGGAGCAGTAGCTCAGCTACATGGCAGGTAAGAAGTCTGTTTGACTTGCAGAAGAAAAGATCTGTCTTCTGTCAGATTAACAGGTTGGATATCTCCAGCTAGACAAATTCCCTCAGAATCACTGAAATTCCCTTATTATTTCCCTGCAATGAATAAAGCCCTCCATCTTCATTGTCTGATTTTAGCAGTTCACCTGTATATCCAACCATTTATAAACTTTCAAATGGAGATCCACTTCATCACCAACCCCCCCAATGTTTGAATGACGTGTGTCAAGCCACTGATGTAGGCATTATAGCCACTGATGTAGGCATTATAGCCACTGATGTAGGCATTATAGCCACTGATGAAGGCAGTATAGCCACTGATGAAGGCATTATAGCCACTGATGTAGGCATTATAGCCACTGATGAAGGCATTATAGCCACTGATGTAGGCATTATAGCCACTGATGAAGGCATTATAGCCACTGATGTAGGCATTATAGCCACTGATGTAGGCATTATAGCCACTGATGTAGGCATTATAGCCACTGATGAAGGCATTATAGCCACTGATGTAGGCATTATAGCCACTGATGTAGGCATTATAGCCACTGATGTAGGCATTATAGCCACTGATGAAGGCATTATAGCCACTGATGAAGGCATTATAGCCATTGATGAAGGCATTATAGCCACTGATGTAGGCATTATAGCCACTGATGAAGGCATTATAGCCACTGATGAAGGCATTATAGCCACTGATGTAGGCATTATAGCCACTGATGAAGGCATTATAGCCACTGATGTAGGCATTATAGCCACTGATGAAGGCATTATAGCCACTGATGTAGGCATTATAGCCATTGATGAAGGCATTATAGCCACTGATGTAGGCATTATAGCCACTGATGTAGGCATTATAGCCACTGATGAAGGCATTATAGCCACTGATGTAGGCATTATAGCCACTGATGTAGGCATTATAGCCACTGATGAAGGCATTATAGCCACTGATGAAGGCATTATAGCCACTGATGTAGGCATTATAGCCACTGATGAAGGCATTATAGCCACTGATGTAGGCATTATAGCCACTGATGAAGGCATTATAGCCACTGATGAAGGCATTATAGCCATTGATGAAGGCATTATAGCCATTGATGAAGGCATTATAGCCATTGATGAAGGCAAGGCATGTGTTGATCCATCATGACATTCCAAATACACTTACTAGATCTCAAAGTGATCTGACATGCAAGGCTGCCCGTCTCTGCTTTTCCCCCCCACTAGGAATGGATTGAAAGCTCTGTTGGCCAGAAAGTGGTTAATTAAAAGTGAAACAATGACTAAGTTATGTGCAAAAAACCCAAACAAACTAAATGTAACACTATTGTTTTATTGATGGAGCCGTGTATTTGAATTGGCAGCAATAAAAGGCTGTGAATTCATTTAGTTCCTGCTCACGGTCACCAGACCCCGCTGCCTATTGATCTGCTCTCACTGCAGGGGGAGGATTTACTTTGCTTCTTTCTGTTCACGCTGGTTCGAGTTTAGTCTGAGTTTCAGATGCTGGAGGGGAGGTGTAGATTGGAGACAGGAGAAGCTGCGCCACTCTGTGTACTGTAAATTATTCAAAAAAAACCTGCGTGATCCGTTGTATTACATCCTGCCACTCCTGGACCCTCTGACCCACCAGAGTATACTGCTGACTCCAGGCACCTGGACATCAGATAATTGTCCACATATTCCCTGAGTTAGGTGTCAGCATCTAAATTATACATATCCACAATATGTGCCCCACCCAAACTGCTGAGAGGCGCACTTCACATAGCACAGGTAAGTGGTCATGGTGGAAGTCATGAACCAATGCTCAATGGTCTAATACAACAAGAGTGTATTGTAAGAAGAGAGTGAAATTATTGGAGGTGACTAATGCACAGGAGGGATTAGTCATCCAACGCGTTTCGCCACTGAGCTACCAAGCCGTTAATGTGAAATGCGTTAGGTAGGTGGTCTCTCTGGTGCATTGGACATCCCCTCATTTTTTTTTCTGCCCAGGTGCCTGAGAGTGCTCTTTGAATAGAAAGAAAAAGGAGAATAACATCCATGAACTACTGCAAATGTTTCTGTAAATCAAATGGTGAAGGCTTCGCTGTAAATCCACACTTAGGAGATAATCAGTGTGTTGATCATGGGAAGGGGGGAAGAACACAACGCGTTTCGCACAATGGTGTCATAAGTCTTCGAATGGTACCCAGGATACATTAACCATGAGAATAAAGTGATAAAGTATCAAGTCTGACACCCCCACCTGCCCATGGTTAAAGACCTCTGAAGTGAAATGCGTTAGAGAAACGATGGAAGTGGTGAAGTTAAAGCTAGTCAGCTGTTTATTGTCACTAACACTGCACTGACGTCATGTTGCCACCAGCTGCCTGTGCCCCCCACAGATCTGATTTTGGCCGGTAAGTTGCCCAGTGTGACATTTAACCCTAAAAGTCCATAAAAAGTGCATTGAACAGAACAGCTGAGCTGTCACGAGAGCCAAAATGGAGAATATAGCCAACTCGACTATATTTTCTCCATGCTCGACAATTGCATGAATGAACCCCCTTGCGCCATTTGGATTTAGTCTGAGAGAAACGATTAATGAGGTAGAATCAGACTGACAGCTCTGCTTCCAATACGCCTCCCGATTCATTAAGACGTTTGGGAGACTAGAAAACAACTGCTGGCCCGTGACCCCTGCATCTTAAACATCAGAAAGAAATTCTCTGAACGCTCCAGATATCTCCCACCTTCTTATAATAACAAAGATCTCCCAGGATGCAAAGTATAATAATGGCGTCTGCTGGCCGCCTCTGACCCCTGCGCGGGTTCACCCTCACTGAATTCAATTTTGCAAAAAATGTAATATGAACGTTTCGTTTATCTCTTTTTTCATCCCCAGCAGCAAAAGGTTTATCAAGACTGAATGAGACAATATAACTGGCAGCTGTGAGCAGACAGAATGAAAAGCAATCTGCATATTTTGAGATAAGTAATAGAGAAATAGAGTGGGTAACATATGCTGAGCATCAGAGAACGAGCAGATTATGTCACCCTAATTAACGATGTATGAACATAAGATCAGCTAATTACACGAGCATATTACCAACAAGGATCAGGCCTGGTTCCCGGTCTTTATAGGAACCGGACCTGCCAACCTAGAACAGACTCTGTGATATAATTAGGCTCAAGAACCTGGCTGAACCTACAGCGATTGCATAAAAGCCTTCCTCCGGGGGAGAAGCGACACATACTGCAGGAGTTCCATGCAGCTGCTCCTCAGCACCTTCACCAGCGGTACAGCACAGGTGTATGTTCTACAGCAGTAATCCACATGTGCCACGCCGCTGTGGGAGGTGCTGGGGAGGAGCTGCATGTACTGACTGCTAGGGAAGGGAGAGGGTCTTATATACATATCAGATCTGTAAAAGAGTCGGATTAAACACTGCTTACGCATGGAGACCAGAGATTAAATCCACAAATGTGGCACAAGGTTCAAAAAACAGGGACTGACTATTATGGCATATGTGGGAGAATCGATCCCAGGGAGGAAGCCTGCAAAAGGTGAGTTTGCCGAATAAATATTTTACCAAAAAATGATAAATACATTTCATTTCTTCTTTAATATGTATGTATTTTTGTTATTGTTTTTTTTTTTTTTTTTTTAACTCTTAATGGTCCTATGAGGCAGCATGATTTTGGGATGGACTTTACCTACTACTTGTAGGTGTCATCTTAAGCATGTGAACTCTAAATTACTTGTCGATATATGGCCCACAACTGGTTACACCTCCGAGGATCAGGATCATACAGAACCATTAAGAAGAAAAAGAACTCTCAAAAGGCCAAGCCCCTGAGGATCCTGTATACTGAGCATTGGGAAGTTGGTAAAATAACCCATAAAAGGCCACGCCCCTGAGGATCCTGTATACTGATTATTGGGAAGTTGGTAAAATACACAACAAAAGGCCATGCCCTTTAGGATCCTGCATACTAATCATTGGGAAGTAGGTAAAATACCCCATAAAAGGCCACGCCCCTGAGGATCCTCTATACTAATCATTGGGAAGTTGCTTAAATACACAACAAAAGGCCATGCCCCTGAGCACCAAACAAACTGGCTTAAAAAAATATAAGGATGATGAGAGAAGAGAAATATTTTCTATATTTTCTATAAAACACCCTCCCTGTGAAATCCACATGCAATAGGCTTACAGGTTACCTAAGCAATAGCGTGTGAGATATTACAGCTTCTTACAGTACCAAACAAATACCAGCTGATATATATATAAATATATATAATCATACAAGATGGCTGGTTTACTACAACAATATATTAACTAAATATACCATGGAAATGGTTGTGGAAATTGCTGAATTGAACATTTATTCTTAATAATTGATGCCTTATAAATATAATAGACTAGAAAGCTTGTAGTGTCATTATATAAATTATATGGGAGAGCAATGATAAATGTGTGTTACAAACGGTGATTACCTACTGAAGGAACAACCTTGTCATTTAATTTCATTTATTAAAAAACATGTATTTCCGACTCTTGTTTAATCGTGCAATACGTTTTTTTAACGAATAGTTTGGCTGTTAAAGCACTCGATAACTGTAGCGATGGTGCCAGATATTGTAAGACGCAAATCATTCATCTCGAGGAGGCAGGCAGTACAAATGGGGATGGCAGGAATCGTTAGATGAGATCCGTTTAACCTAAACTATAATTCAGTCAGAGAGGAACCAGCAAATACTTCATGTTATATAGACACGGAGCAAAGGAAAGAAACAGTCTTAAACAGCTGCTACATCTGACAAATTGTGGACAAAACATATTGATCCTTTCTGCATGCCCTGTAAATTAAAGGATCACTCCAGACTGTGGGAATGCATGTTGAAGTTGATATATGCTTTTATTTGTTCCATTTTTTTTGTTTTGTTTTTTAAATACATAACTTAAAAACTTTCTTTTTGCAATATTTCTCCTGGCATTTGATCAAGCTGACCATAGCATCAGCAACTCAAGCAGAAATTGGGACATCCCAACATCTCTTGTAACATCACACAACTGTTGATCGAATCACTGTCGACTGGAGGGAAGTTACTAGCGTACGAATTAACTAATGACCCAGTGCGTTTGTACTGATCCTCTTGCAAGTACGCAAAAGCAGATGGAGCTTTAGGGGAGAAACCTTTGCAAGAAATTCCAACCTAATAACTGCATGCATTAGTATGAAAAAAAAAAACCTGTACAGAGTACAAGTTAAGCACTAACAGATGAACCAAGCTTAGTTTTGTGCCTTTGATTACAATTTTATTTAAAAAAAAAACACTTGAATAATCATTGACCATGCAGAAAGTAATATTGTTTTATTTAAATCATTAATCTTCAATGGGTTATAACCAAGACAAGGGGTTATACATCTCCCCAAAACAAAGGCTTGCTGCACAACATCTGAAAAGGTACCTTCAATGTTGCCCCTAGCCGGTTTGCTGGAGGCTGCCTGTGTCTTTCATGGTCTGGATCGTTTATGGAGTGACTGTTTTACAATATTTAATAAATGTACGTATTTTTTTATCAGTCCCCCTTTCTCTTTTGAATGGTCCCTGTTGTATAGTAACAAGACTCTCATGAGACACAAGACTCGCAGCACCAAACTGCAAAACCTCCGAAGGCATGTAATAATCCTGTAACACCAGCAGCCACAGGGGGTAACTTTATTCCCGGGGGACGTTTGAGGGCTTGAAGGTTAAATGGATGTGCTGCCGGCAGTTCTCATTTTTATTTTCCAGACAGAAAAGGCTCTGAAAATGCCAGGCTTGTATGCCATGTAAAAACCTCTTGCTCGTTTTGATGATGGAGCATTGGACAGGCTTTATGAAAGGGATTTCATTTTTTTTTTTTTTTAGAAAATCCTGATTTAGGGAAGAGATTGCTTGGGGTGTTTATCTACAAAGGGAAGACACGGGAGCCGGCACATTGCTCCGATAATCAGGGACCACTTGTTGCACAAAAAAAATGAAAGGCAGTTTTAACAGACTGTGTTCATCCCTTCCCTGCTGCGGAAGATTAAATCCTGCAATGTAATATTTTCCTTATCACAATGGGGGCTGAAATTAGATCCCCCCCCCCCTTCTTTACGCTTCATATCGAAACTCTCACCTCTTTACTTTCTGTTTTTGTTTCACCCCATCAGGGATTTCAATGAGACATCTTGGGAAGGCCACAGCCATATGGAGGTATTACTTTATTTAGAGAAATGAAGAATGTTCTGAGGATAACGGATATTTCCCCAGCGTGCAAGGGTTAAAGAGACTCTATCACCTAAACACTGCCTATACTGAGAATGATTGTAAATGATCTATATATTGTGTTAGCAGAACTGTAGCAAATGCCTAAATTAGGAGAAAAATGTGTTTTAGATTTAAATTTACCATTTCAGAGATGAAAATAATAACATATAGAGTCTTTTATTTACTGCTGTTTAATATAATCCTGTCCCCAGGGGGGATCGTTACTTCAAAAACATACTGCCCCAGCTACTGCCTCCATAGACGTAACATTGGCCCCAAGATATTTTTTAATTATACCGGCCAGGTGGCAGCCCTCCATGCCTGCTCACCCGGATGGTGCATTTCTGGGTGCTCTGCTTAGCACCATGTCCAAACCAGGTAAGGGTTCTGCACACAGCAAGTATCACCGCAGATATCCACGGTCAACGCGTTTTGCTATCGTCCCTAGGAATCACTTCCATTCCACTCAACTTGTGAGTCCACCGTGTGGTTACGCCAAGCAATATAGGGGGTCCTGTGCAAACCTTGCAGTTAGCACCGTGTGTGCGCCTATGTATCAAGCAGACTTCCGATACATTTCAGCAACGTGCGCCACATTTACCGGTTACTTATGTTTTGTTGGTACCGGCGCGGCCAATGTATCGCCAAACACTGCAAAGTGTTGGGATTTCTAAAGATGTGCATTTAGGCCTCTCCTGATGACACCATGCAGTGCAGGAGGTTTTATACATAATCCCCTATGTGTTCAGCTAAAAGACAACTGTCAGGAAAAGTTTTCTTTATTTGAAAGATTGCAACAAATATAGACATTTTAAATAGAAATGCTTTAATGACAGAACACAAATAAAGCACCATATTGAGTTATCTCTGCTTGTATAGCTCTATCAGGGAGCAGACATGTTGGGTCAGATCTTCCTTCATCTGACCAAAGATTCTAAATGTCCGCCCCCTGATAGAGCTATACAGAGCAAAGATTCTAAACAACATGTCCATCCTTGATAAAGCTATACAGACCAAAGATTCTAAACAACATGTCCGCCCCTGATAGAGCTATACAGACCAAAGATTCTAAACAACATGGCCGCCCCCTGATAGAGCTATAGAGAGCAAAGATTCTAACCAACATGTCCGCTCATGATACTGATATACAGAGCAAAGATTCTAACCAACATGTCCGCCCCCTGATAGAGCAATACAGAGCAAAGATTCTAACCAACATGTCCACGCCCTGATAGAGCTATACAGAGCAAAGATTCTAACCAACATGTCCGCCCCCTGATAGAGCTATACAGAGCAAAGATTCTAACCAACATGTCCGCCCCCTGATAGAGCTATACAGAGCAAAGATTCTAACCAACATGTCCGCCCCCTGATAGAGCTATACAGAGCAAAGATTCTAACCAACATGTCCACGCCCTGATAGAGCTATACAGAGCAAAGATTCTAACCAACATGTCTGCCCCCCTGATAGAGCTATACAGAGCAAAGATTCTAACCAACATGTCATGTATTATACAATAACAGACAGCGTGGCTGTAACAAGTTCATTTAGATTTGTTATTTTAAACACACATGTATGTCATAAAATATATATCCCCATTAAGGTTCCCTTAAAAAACTAGTAATCTCTATTAATAGCTGTATTTTATGGCAGGTCCGGCTGTGCTCAGTTCCTGTGACGTTCCCCATATCTGTATTTCTGTAGAAAACGCAAGATAAATAATTATAGTAATGATTTCACGGCAAATTGTTATGTTGCAATGCTAATCATTTGCTAATCATATGCTAATTATATGCAAATCAGCATCATGAATATTCATGAGCAAGGAGACAAACCACTCTCCCTCCTGGAATCATTCTTACATACTGGGCACATATGGGTCAGCACACATCTCTGAGAGCCCACGACAGACCCTTTAATGTCTGCCACGTTCCCATCTGCTGCCAATCGCCAAATAAAACCCTTAATTAATCAGTCCTCGCTTGCTGCCGGTTTAACCCCTACACTGCCAGAGCCAGCAGAACATCATGCAAAATATACAAACAGCAAACAATGCGATTATTTTACAGACTGTAATGACGGGGGGGGGGGGGGGGGGGGTATGCAAGAATGAGGAAATTGAGAAGGGAATTTCAAACTTAAGGGCAACGTAGCCGAGCTGAACTGGAGAACCTTTCCAACTCGGCCATTTTGGCCTTAAGATTGAAATTGCCTTCTCAATTCCCTATTTCCAGAATCGTGCCCCAGGGGTAGAAAGAAGATCTTTCTCCTAGTGTCTTGATAATTGTTTTATTGATATAGCATATAATGGTACTGTTTTAGGCTCTCATGTTTGAAGCTCTCATGTTTGAGGTTATTATGTTTGAGGCTATCATGTTTGAGGTTATCATGTTTGAGGCTATCATGTTTGAGGTTATCATGTTTGAGGTTATCATGTTTGAGGCTATCATGTTTGAGGTTATCATGTTTGAGGTTATCATGTTTGAGGCTATCATGTTTGAGGTTATCATGTTTGAGGTTATCACGTTATCAATTTTTCCAACTCGGCTACTTTGGCCTTCAGTTTGCAGTTCTCTCTCTCTTTCATGAATCTTAGTTTATGATTTGGTTTGTTTCACAGGAGGCACACATGTGAGTCCCACAGGCCACATGCTACCCCTGGAGGAAAGTGGGCTACCACTGTCACCATGACAACAGCCAGAGCCAATCAGGAAGACCGAGCTCTAATTTTACACACGGATCATGGATGTCCAAGAATGACACGTATCATTACAATCTACTTAGCAGATTGTTTATTATCATTTGTAGATTTTACAAGTAAAAGTAAAAAAAAAAGTGTTTTTTTTTATTTTTCTATCATTTCATTACTTTTTTATAGTAAATGATATGATATTTGGTATCTAAAGAAAGCCCTTTTTCTTATCCCCAAAAAAACAATATATAATTTGTCTCTGTCCGTAACTGAGAAGGAAGAAAATTACAGCTAAACACAAACACCACAAAAATCTTAAACAAGCCTTTATCTAAGCGCACTGCAGTGGGAGGATTATATAAGAGGTAAAACAAGGCTCCAAAACTGGGACATGCCAGTCCCCAAGGTGAAGAATCCCTTTCCTGTACATTCATCGTGCCAGTCCCCAGGGTGAAGCATCCCTTTCCTGTACATTCATCGTGCCAGTCTCCAAGGTGAAGCATCCCTTTCCTGTACATTCATCATGCCGGTCCCCAAGGTGAAGAATCCCTTTCCTGTACATTCATCGTGCCAGTCCCCAGGGTGAAGCATCCCTTTCCTGTACATTCATCATGTCGGTCCCCAAGGTGAAGAATCCCTTTCCTGTACATTCATCGTGCCAGTCCCCAGGGTGAAGCATCCCTTTCCTGTATATTCATCATGCCAGTCCCCAAGGTGAAGCATCCCTTTCCTGTACATTCATCATGCCAGTCCCCAAGGTGAAGCATCCCTTTCCTGTACATTCATCATGCCAGTCCCCAAGGTGAAGCATCCCTTTCCTGTATATTCAGCATGCCAGTCCCCAGGGTGAAGCATCCCTTTCCTGTACATTCATCGTGCCAGTCCCCAAGGTGAAGCATCCCTTTCCTGTACATTCATCATGCCAGTCCCCAAGGTGAAGCATCCCTTTCCTGCACATTCATCATGCCAGTCCCCAAGGTGAAGCATCCCTTTCCTGTACATTCATCATGCCAGTCCCCAAGGTGAAGCATCCCTTTCCTGTATATTCAGCGTGCCAGTCCCCAGGGTGAAGCATCCCTTTCCTGTACATTCATCGTGCCAGTCTCCAAGGTGAAGCATCCCTTTCCTGTACATTCATCATGCTAGTCCCCAAGGTGAAGAATCCCTTTCCTGTACATTCATCGTGCCAGTCCCCAGGGTGAAGCATCCCTTTCCTGTATATTCATCATGCCAGTCCCCAAGGTGAAGCATCCCTTTCCTGTACATTCATCATGCCAGTCCCCAAGGTGAAGCATCCCTTTCCTGTACATTCATCATGCCAGTCCCCAGGGTGAAGCATCCCTTTCCTGTATATTCAGCATGCCAGTCCCCAGGGTGAAGCATCCCTTTCCTGTACATTCATCGTGCCAGTCTCCAAGGTGAAGCATCCCTTTCCTGTACATTCATCGTGCCAGTCCCCAGGGTGAAGCATCCCTTTCCTGTACATTCATCGTGCCAGTCCCCAGGGTGAAGCATCCCTTTCCTGCATATTCATCATGCCGGTCCCCAGGGTGAAGCATCCCTTTCCTGTACATTCATCATGCCAGTCCCCAGGGTGAAGCATCCCTTTCCTGTACATTCATCGTGCCAGTCCCCAAGGTGAAGCATCCCTTTCCTGTATATTCAGCGTGCCAGTCCCCAAGGTGAAGCATCCCTTTCCTGTACATTCATCGTGCCAGTCCCCAGGGTGAAGCATCCCTTTCCTGTACATTCATCGTGCTGCTCCCCAAGGTGAACCATCCCTTTCCTGTACATTCATCGTGCCAGTCCCCAGGGTGAAGCATCCCTTTCCTGTACATTCATCGTGCCAGTCCCCAAGGTGAAGCATCCCTTTCCTGTACATTCATCATGCCAGTCCCCAAGGTGAAGCATCCCTTTCCTGTATATTCATCATGCCAGTCCCCAGGGTGAAGCATCCCTTTCCTGTACATTCATCATGCCAGTCCCCAGGGTGAAGCATCCCTTTCCTGTACATTCATCATGCCAGTCCCCAGGGTGAAGCATCCCTTTCCTGTACATTCATCGTGCTGCTCCCCAAGGTGAACCATCCCTTTCCTGTATATTCATCGTGCTGCTCCCCAAGGTGAAGCATCCCTTTCCTGTATATTCATCATGCCAGTCCCCAAGGTGAAGCATCCCTTTCCTGTACATTCATCGTGCCAGTCCCCAGGGTGAAGCATCCCTTTCCTGTACATTCATCATGCCAGTCCCCAGGGTGAAGCATCCCTTTCCTGTACATTCATCATGCCAGTCCCCAGGGTGAAGCATCCCTTTCCTGTACATTCATCATGCCAGTCCCCAAGGTGAAGCATCCCTTTCCTGTACATTCATCGTGCCAGTCCCCAGGGTGAAGCATCCCTTTCCTGTACATTCATCATGCCAGTCCCCAAGGTGAAGCATCCCTTTCCTGTACATTCATCATGCCAGTCCCCAAGGTGAAGCATCCCTTTCCTGTACATTCATCATGCCAGTCCCCAGGGTGAAGCATCCCTTTCCTGTACATTCAGCGTGCCAGTCCCCAGGGTGAAGCATCCCTTTCCTGTACATTCATCATGCCAGTCCCCAGGGTGAAGCATCCCTTTCCTGTACATTCATCGTGCTAGTCCCCAAGGTGAAGAATCCCTTTCCTGTACATTCATCGTGCCAGTCCCCAGGGTGAAGCATCCCTTTCCTGTACATTCATCGTGCCAGTCCCCAAGGTGAAGCATCCCTTTCCTGTACATTCATCGTGCCAGTCCCCAGGGTGAAGCATCCCTTTCCTGTACATTCATCGTGCCAGTCCCCAGGGTGAAGCATCCCTTTCCTGTACATTCATCGTGCTAGTCCCCAAGGTGAAGCATCCCTTTCCTGTACATTCATCATGCCAGTCCCCAAGGTGAAGCATCCCTTTCCTGTATATTCAGCATGCCAGTCCCCAGGGTGAAGCATCCCTTTCCTGTATATTCATCATGCCAGTCCCCAAGGTGAAGCATCCCTTTCCTGTACATTCATCATGCCAGTCCCCAGGGTGAAGCATCCCTTTCCTGTACATTCATCATGCCAGTCCCCAAGGTGAAGCATCCCTTTCCTGTACATTCATCATGCCAGTCCCCAGGGTGAAGCATCCCTTTCCTGTACATTCAGCGTGCCAGTCCCCAGGGTGAAGCATCCCTTTCCTGTACATTCAGCGTGCCAGTCCCCAAGGTGAAGCATCCCTTTCCTGTACATTCATCGTGCTAGTCCCCAGGGTGAACCATCCCTTTCCTGTACATTCATCGTGCTGCTCCCCAAGGTGAAGCATCCCTTTCCTGTACATTCATCATGCCAGTCCCCAGGGTGAAGCATCCCTTTCCTGTACATTCATCATGCCAGTCCCCAGGGTGAAGCATCCCTTTCCTGTATATTCATCATGCCGGTCCCCAAGGTGAAGAATCCCTTTCCTGTACATTCATCATGCCAGTCCCCAGGGTGAAGCATCCCTTTCCTGTATATTCAGCGTGCCAGTCCCCAGGGTGAAGCATCCCTTTCCTGTACATTCATCATGCCAGTCCCCAGGGTGAAGCATCCCTTTCCTGTACATTCATCATGCTGCTCCCCAAGGTGAAGCATCCCTTTCCTGTACATTCATCATGCCAGTCCCCAGGGTGAAGCATCCCTTTCCTGTACATTCATCATGCCAGTCCCCAAGGTGAAGCATCCCTTTCTTGTACATTCATCATGCCAGTCCCCAGGGTGAAGCATCCCTTTCCTGTACATTCATCATGCCAGTCCCCAGGGTGAAGCATCCCTTTCCTGTATATTCAGCGTGCCAGTCCCCAAGGTGAAGCATCCCTTTCCTGTACATTCATCATGCCAGTCCCCAGGGTGAAGCATCCCTTTCCTGTACATTCATCATGCCAGTCCCCAGGGTGAAGCATCCCTTTCCTGTATATTCAGCGTGCCAGTCCCCAAGGTGAAGCATCCCTTTCCTGTACATTCATCATGCCAGTCCCCAGGGTGAAGCATCCCTTTCCTGTACATTCATCGTGCCAGTCCCCAAGGTGAAGCATCCCTTTCCTGTACATTCATCGTGCCAGTCCCCAAGGTGAAGCATCCCTTTCCTGTACATTCATCGTGCCAGTCCCCAAGGTGAAGCATCCCTTTCCTGTATATTCATCGTGCTGCTCCCCAAGGTGAACCATCCCTTTCCTGTACATTCATCGTGCCAGTCCCCAGGGTGAAGCATCCCTTTCCTGTACATTCATCGTGCTGCTCCCCAAGGTGAAGCATCCCTTTCCTGTACATTCATCGTGCCAGTCCCCAAGGTGAAGCATCCCTTTCCTGTACATTCATCGTGCCAGTCCCCAAGGTGAAGCATCCCTTTCCTGTACATTCATCATGCCAGTCCCCAGGGTGAAGCATCCCTTTCCTGTACATTCATCGTGCCAGTCCCCAAGGTGAAGCATCCCTTTCCTGTACATTCATCGTGCCAGTCCCCAAGGTGAAGCATCCCTTTCCTGTACATTCATCGTGCCAGTCCCCAAGGTGAAGCATCCCTTTCCTGTATATTCATCGTGCTGCTCCCCAAGGTGAACCATCCCTTTCCTGTACATTCATCGTGCCAGTCCCCAGGGTGAAGCATCCCTTTCCTGTACATTCATCGTGCTGCTCCCCAAGGTGAAGCATCCCTTTCCTGTACATTCATCGTGCCAGTCCCCAGGGTGAAGCATCCCTTTCCTGTACATTCATCGTGCCAGTCCCCAGGGTGAAGCATCCCTTTCCTGTATATTCATCATGCCAGTCCCCAAGGTGAAGCATCCCTTTCCTGTACATTCATCATGCCAGTCCCCAAGGTGAAGCATCCCTTTCCTGTATATTCATCATGCCAGTCCCCAAGGTGAAGCATCCCTTTCCTGTATATTCATCATGCCAGTCCCCAAGGTGAAGCATCCCTTTCCTGTACATTCCTCGTGCCAGTCTCCAAGGTGAAGCATCCCTTTCCTGTACATTCATCATGCCAGTCCCCAGGGTGAAGCATCCCTTTCCTGTACATTCATCATGCCAGTCCCCAAGGTGAAGCATCCCTTTCCTGTACATTCATCATGCCAGTCCCCAAGGTGAAGCATCCCTTTCCTGTACATTCATCATGCCAGTCCCCAGGGTGAAGCATCCCTTTCCTGTACATTCATCATGCCAGTCCCCAAGGTGAAGCATCCCTTTCCTGTACATTCATCGTGCCAGTCTCCAAGGTGAAGCATCCCTTTCCTGTACATTCATCATGCCAGTCCCCAGGGTGAAGCATCCCTTTCCTGTACATTCATCATGCCAGTCCCCAGGGTGAAGCATCCCTTTCCTGTACATTCATCATGCCAGTCCCCAAGGTGAAGCATCCCTTTCCTGTACATTCATCATGCCAGTCCCCAAGGTGAAGCATCCCTTTCCTGTACATTCATCATGCCAGTCCCCAGGGTGAAGCATCCCTTTCCTGTACATTCATCATGCCAGTCCCCAAGGTGAAGCATCCCTTTCCTGTACATTCATCGTGCCAGTCTCCAAGGTGAAGCATCCCTTTCCTGTACATTCATCATGCCAGTCCCCAGGGTGAAGCATCCCTTTCCTGTACATTCATCATGCCAGTCCCCAGGGTGAAGCATCCCTTTCCTGTACATTCATCATGCCAGTCCCCAGGGTGAACCATCCCTTTCCTGTACATTCATCATGCCAGTCCCCAGGGTGAAGCATCCCTTTCCTGTACATTCATCATGCCAGTCCCCAGGGTGAAGCATCCCTTTCCTGTATATTCATCATGCCAGTCCCCAGGGTGAAGCATCCCTTTCCTGTATATTCAGCGTGCCAGTCCCCAAGGTGAAGCATCCCTTTCCTGTACATTCATCATGCCGGTCCCCAGGGTGAAGCATCCCTTTCCTGTACATTCATCGTGCTGCTCCCCAAGGTGAACCATCCCTTTCCTGTACATTCATCGTGCCAGTCCCCAGGGTGAAGCATCCCTTTCCTGTACATTCATCGTGCCAGTCTCCAAGGTGAAGCATCCCTTTCCTGTACATTCATCGTGCCAGTCCCCAGGGTGAAGCATCCCTTTCCTGTACATTCAGCGTGCCAGTCCCCAGGGTGAAGCATCCCTTTCCTGTACATTCATCATGCCAGTCCCCAAGGTGAAGCATCCCTTTCCTGTACATTCATCATGCCAGTCCCCAAGGTGAAGCATCCCTTTCCTGTATATTCATCATGCCAGTCCCCAAGGTGAAGCATCCCTTTCCTGTACATTCATCATGCCAGTCCCCAAGGTGAAGCATCCCTTTCCTGTACATTCATCGTGCTGCTCCCCAAGGTGAAGCATCCCTTTCCTGTACATTCATCATGCCAGTCCCCAAGGTGAAGCATCCCTTTCCTGTACATTCATCATGCCAGTCCCCAAGGTGAAGCATCCCTTTCCTGTATATTCATCATGCCAGTCCCCAAGGTGAAGCATCCCTTTCCTGTACATTCCTCGTGCTGCTCCCCAGGCTCCTCTCCGATAAATTAAGTAGACCTTTCTCCAGAGTGCGCAGAGCTAGGTTATCCTGAGACTATCTGACAAGTCTATCGCCTCTCTATCATACAGACGAACATAGCCAACCAGGCAGAATGCAGTCTGCTAATAGACACCAACAGCCCTCCCTATTGTTAGTCCTGGGGTGCTGGGGGCATGTAATGTGCTAATGGGCTCATGTAATGGGGGGATGGAGGTATGTAATGGAGGTGATGGAGGCATATAATGGGGGGTGATGGGGCATGTAATGAAGGTGATGGAGGCATATAATGGGGGTGATAGAGGCATGTAATGGAGGTGATGGGGCATGTAATGGGGTGATGAGGGCGTGTAATGGGGGTGTGTATTGGGGTGATGGGGCATGTAATGGGGCGATGAGGGCGTGTAATGGGGGTGTGTATTGGGGTGATGGGGCATGTAATGGGGCGATGAGGGCGTGTAATGGGGGTGATGGGGTGTGTAATGGCGGTGATGTTGGCGTGTATTGGGGTGATGGGGCATGTAATGGGGTGTATAATGGGGGGTGATGGGGCATGTAATGGGGTGTGTAATGGGGGTGATGGGGATATGTAATGGGGTGATGGGGCATGTGATGGGGTGTGTAATGGGGGTGATGGGGGCGTGTATTGGGGTGATGGTGCATTTAATGGGGTAATGGGGTGTGTAATGGGGGCGTATTGGGGTGATGATGCATTTAATGGGGTAATGGGATGTGTAATGGGGTGATGGGGATATGTAATTGGGTGATGGGGCATGTAATGGGGTGATGGGGGGTGTAATGGGGTGGTGGGGATATGTAATGGGGTGGTGGGGCATGTAATGGGGTGATGGGGCATGTATTGGGGTAATGGGGTGTGTAATGAGGTGATGGGGGCATGTAATGGGGTTGATGGTGCATGTAATGGGGTAATGGGGTGTGTAATGGGGTGATGGGGGCATGTAATGGGGTGATGGTGCATTTAATGGGGTAATGGGGTGTGTCATGGGGGTGATGTGGCATGTAATGGGGTGATGGGGCATGTAATGGGGTGATGGGGGGGTGTACTCATTATATCCAACTCGGAAGGATTAAGAGTCGAAATTTGCTTTAATGATAGTGATATCTATCTACAGTTGGGGCTTTATTCATGGTAGAGGGAATTGCTGGGCAATAGGAAGAAAACGAAAACTCAGCTGCTTTGACTTTAAGTTTGACATTCGCTCATCAATCCCTCCACCTGACAGATACACAGCGACCCTAACGCCGGACATGTCAACGGTAGAAACATGGCCCCACCTGGCATGTGAGCTGTGATTGGTACAGCCGGTGTGCCCTTTCACCCCCAGCTGTCACACGGAGTGCCCTCGGCTGTCATGGATTTACCCTATCTACGCCAGCAGATAAAGAAAATAACAAAGTAAAAAGAAAATCTCTGCATCTGATGCGAAGAGCAACACAGGGCCACTGACCCAGGTCCTGCTAGAGGGAAATTAAACTGAGTTACGTGTACTGAGTGAGATGAGAGCTGGGTACTTCTGGAGTGCCAATGACACCTACTGACAAGCAGTGATATACCAGGCGCCGACTGGAAAACCATTCCTGCACTAACTACACACTCCGAACACAAGCAGCATGTACCAAAGCAACTCAAACAGTAAGCTCTGTGGTTGAACTACAACTCCCATGATGCCCTGCCAGCTTATGGATCATTGTGCATCAAAGGAGCTGTAGTTGCATCACAGCTGGGAATCTCTGCGTTGGAAATACTCGCCCTACACCAAAGCCGTCTCTTTTTTATCTGCAGCAGTTTTATAGACTGGTAGAGGTCTGATCATTCTGCTAGAGAAGAGGACATATTAAATGCAGGTTTATTCTTAGGAGAGGCCATGCTTGCGTAGGAAAGCCTTGGAGCAATGATGTTCCATTGATTCCCCATTTACAGTGATCAGGGCTGTGGGACAAGACCATCCATAAGAGACACAATCGCAAAATTCCTTGCAGATTTCTTCTTCTGCTTTTTATTTATGCAGAAAGCTGTGATTTTATCATATATAAGAGTTTTTCAGGCCAAGGAGGGTGAACACGAAACGGGTGAAGGTTTTCTGGTAGAAGGGGAGGTGCAATATTTGGGGTCTGCTTGTGATGTGGGAGAGAAGTTCAGTAAGAGAAACAACTCAAGGACCTTGAACCATGGACCTAGCCAGAAGAGGTAGAGGAGGAAGGTCTCGATCCCGGTGTAGGATGGCCAACGCTTGCAAAGCACAGACTGACCTACTCAAGTAGAGACCAATGTAGAACCTACAAAATGGTCAGCTACCGAACAGTAAGAGCTACAGAGGGGCACGCCAATGAGTCTAACACTCCTGATTGTAATGGGATAGAGGGACCTCCGAGACCAGATAGAGACAGAACTGACCAGAAAAGAGCAGCCAGTCTCACCGTATTATAGGAAAACTCCCATCATCTCTCTCAAGGGCAGGACACACATGGATGGATCTAGTCTGTGCCCTATATAAATAGTAATACAATCTATACGTATTTACAGCAGATTTAACACAGGACACACAGACACTAAACTCATCTTATTAGAGATACATAATGATCTGGGGGATGCGGAAGGAACAGGCCTCCAAAAGAGGAACATCTTTCAAAGTCTGCACAGATAAAACCGTTACTTAAAATAAGATTACTTTATGATTGCCCTGCCTTCTATATCAGGGGTGGGCAAACATTCGCACACCACCCATGATCTAAACAAGCCAAGAGCATGATGAGAGTTAACGTCCAAAACATCTGAAAAGGAGATGCCTTCCTATTCTGGACTCAGGGTAACAGAGGTTCACAAGGCATGTCTTATATACCTGATATCATTGTCCATGTTACTCTACGTCTGTCTAATACATTCCCATGACCAGCCTTGGGAAGGCAGAGGATCCCACTGGATTCCTGGTAATCTGCTCCCCGTCTATACCTTGTTTCTAAAATATAACTAGTGCTGAACGAGGTGTCACCTGCATGACAATCCCACCCTTGGTTCAACTGGGAAATAAGAGGACAAGAGTCCACGCCGAGAATCCACGTTATAATGAATGAATGGAGTGGATCCTGCAATGCGTTCAATAGGATACAATGAGTAATGTCCGTGCTATTTTTGGTGGCGCTTCTTGGCTGATGTGTATCATCTAATTGTTTCCATAAAGTGGGGAAGGTTTATTTTTGGAGTGGTAGTGAGCAGATATTCAGCTGCTGTCTAACACTAAATTACTTGGGTTGAATGATTAGCCCAGTGTAGTTTGAGAATGGGGCGGATAATTAGACAGCGAGTGAGAGGACCAAATATAGCGGGCTAGAGGAAGTTCAGCAACAAGGGGTATATATATATATATATATATATATATATATATATATATATATATATATATATATATATATATATATATATTGAGCTCTGGCAGATGGGTAGACTGAGCAGTTTGGAAGTTGAGTACAGTGAGAAGGGGTTTATATATATATATATATGTATATAAATAATAGCTCAGCAGAATTTGAATGTAGACAGACTCCATGTGCTGGGACAGGACTGGCCGGAAGCCTGGGTTGAAGAGCTCTCAAACTATTTCCATCTTGGGATCTCCAAGCCCACATGAATTATTTACGAGGATTGCAATAATCGAGATTAGCATGCCTTCCGTAAAGTTATTACAGTGTCTACCGTCTTGTTGTATTGTTCTAACGACCACCTTTAATAGATGTTGAGACACCAAGAGGCTTGTGGGACCACTGTTTGACTGGTGCGGCTAGCCAATATTAGGTAATGCAGAGGTGAGGCGAGTTGGATCAGACTATTTAGGTAGGTTGGAAGGTGTACAGAGTAAAATAGCAGATTGGAAGGTGATAGGCGAGCAGTGGGGGGGTCTATAGACCTCATGAGGAAGGTAGCATGGTGTGAAGTGGCCATGGTAGGTGAAGGGAAGGGTAAACTAACTGATGGGCAAGTCTAAGGGTGTGGTAGACTTAATGAGCAGGATGGAGAGTGAATAAAATTGGTGATAAGAGCTTTGAGGTGTTCAGGTTGGTTGGATGGAAGAAGAAGAGGACTGACTCTCTATGGTCATGAGAATATGAGTTAAGATAATTAAAAGCTTGTTATGCTGGGTTCGCACTGGGAAGATAGTTTGACTCGGGTGTAGAGTGGTGCTGAGTATCTGCCAGATAGAATGTGAAGTCACATGCCAGCTAAAGAGTCCAATTAATGGGAAAGTTTGCAAAGTGACTGTCATGGGTGCGAGGTGAATAACGAAGAAACAGGGTTTTAAAAAAATCTAAACCAGGTAAGAGATAGATAACGTCGTGGCCAATGTTATCTAGTGTGGACTCAATGAATTATATTATTAGGTGAGATAATCCAATAACCCAAAGCTGCGGCAAACCAACTGACAAATAAAGGGTTAAGACTAGATTCCTGTATTACAGCCTTTTTCGACCAGGGTATATATTGTGTAAAATAAACAAAGTATTTCTTACAGAGCAAAACCTCCTCCATTACCCCCACAACTCCTCCAGCAGAGAAACAGTTAACCCGCCTGGTTCCCTCCCATCTCCCCACTTTGATGAGACACTGCCATTAACCTGAACCCTAATGGGCAATAAATGACCCCTCTCTACTTACCATCATCCTGCATTCTCTGCAGACACAGTGCGAGGTTCCTTCTCCAGCCTGGCATCTTGGCACAGCTTGGCACATGTGCTGAAGAGGAGTAGTCTAGTCCAGGTCTCATTCACCGAGCCCTGGGGAGGAGTATGTGCAGAAGGGTGCACTTAGCATTGGCATGGAGCGTGCCCGGTCAGCTCACTGGGTGGCATAGTTCTGCCAGTACCTGGTCCCTGTCTAGTGGATCCTCCCTGGGTGAGGGGCTGTCAGTGTGTCTTTGTGCAGAATAGGGAGCATCCCTTCTAGCTCACTGGGAAATTGGCAGTGCCCTCTGCAATGGATCCTATGGCATCCCCTGACAAGCTGGCAGTGCCCCCCCCCTAGTGACCCTCTCCCCCACTGGACCTCTGTATGACTGGCCCTTGCCTGCCTTGTTCAATAGGCACCTGAACTGCACATCCCAGACAGTGAGGATCGTACTACGTGGGCAGACATCCGAGGGGAGTCTGGCAGCAGCATCTAGCAATCTGCTCCTCTGGTGTATCCCTAAGGCTGGGAATGATGGGTCACCCAGAGGCCATTAAGGGTTCACTGCAAGCTGCTTTCGGAAATAGAGAGCTGGGGTGAGAGGGAGCGGGGATTTCTAGGAGTAAGGAGCTCTGTGCCCTCTGTACAGCAATAGTACAGTCCGATCCCCTGGAACAGATAGCATTTCTCCTATTATCTGAGTGGTTAGTGTCAGAAGCGCTCAGTCTCCCTATATCATACGCTGTGTACACATTACATAGCACATATAATGCACATAGGAATCACAAAGGGGGCATGGGGGAAGAGGTGTCACCACAGCTTGGAAGATAAAGGGAAATCCCTGCCTTGTATATCAAACAATCCCTGAGAAGGCTGGATAACAGAGGAAGCCCATTGCACGCCTGCTGTCATGGACTGTGACTCCCATCATGCTCATCACAGCTGGGGTGATGGCCATTGGAGAGGAGCATGGCAAGGTTTCCCCAGCAGTGATCCCCCCCCACCTGGCTGGGCAGAGGAAGGCAGTGCTGGCATTAACCCTCCTGCAGCCAGGCACGATGAAACCCATGGGCTGACACAAAGGACCACTATACAAATCCCTGCTTTCTCATGCTCCAGAATGAGGCTGATCTGATTCAGCATGTGCTCGAATGACATGTCAGCTGCCTGGGCTCATGCTGTTACTAGAGCTAGAGACTGGCCCCAGATAGAGGGGGTGTGAAGTCCTGATTGGGAATCTCCCTGCGTGTGCCTCTGTAATTAGGAACTCTGATAAAAAGATACATTTAGGTTTGTGATGACTGGGAAATGTGAGATATAGTCACCATACTTCATGACATCCTGAGGTGAGCACACTGCAGGCATCAAATTAACTTTGAAGCACCTGGTGGTGTTTCATGTATACATTGTACAGGTTTTGTTTGCATACAAATTCATGCAGGCAACCCTCGGGAACGTCTTTCAAAGTTTCCTGCTCTAGACCTATTTTGTAAACAAAAACAAATTATAAATTAACATTGCAAGAGGATCAGTGCAGATGAACTGAGCATGTGCAGTAATAGCTCCTGCAAGAAACGTGTAATGCTCTCTCTGATGTGTCATCTAAACAATGCTTATACTGTGAATGTAGAGAATACAAGATGATAAAAGATTTCTATACATTGTTCTACCAAAATTGCAAGCAAATTAGAAGAAAGCGGGGGCTATTTACTAAAAGGTGAGGTATTGTACAATGACTGCTGAGTTTCCCTCGCTCATCTCACCTGCAACACACCTTTTAGTGAATAGTGTTTTAAAGTTGTCTGTGGAGTCTCCTATATATGACATCCCTTGTGGCCTGATATGCAAATTACAAATTTTCCCTTTGAAAAGCAGTGCATTTGCATATCAAGCCACAAGTGATGTCATAAACAGGAGACTCCACGTCTAAAAACCTTTGTCCCCCAGTTTAGGCATTTGTACTCAATCTTGCTAACACCTTCTTTCATGGTGGGACATTCAGTCCCTAGGAGAATGCTCACAAACGGTACATTTACATGTTCAGTATGATACCAGCTTTAATACTAGTAATAGTATTTATTTGTCCATTTCTTTCCACACTTGACCCATTAATTATAGATTATGTGGAAGTTTGGAGACTGTCAGGAAATAATAATATATTGAAAGCAGAAGGGCAGCGGCCTATCTCCAATAATGAGGATAATTATAACGCAGTCATGTTAACCAGACCTTCTATAATGGCTCATTTATCTTTTCTTTAAGTGTTTTCCAAAACATTTGACAGCCTTGGGCCACGGGCAGTTCATTCCCCTTTATATAATGGTACTATCTGCTCTCTGGCCCTGGGGGTCTGTTTCATGAGCCCCAAATATTTGGACTCCAAGTTTTTTGACTCTCCTGGCCCTAACATGTCATGTTTAGAATAATTATTAAGTGCGTCCGCAAGATTAGAGATGGTCAATTAACTGCTTTTCTGGCTACTTTGAACCTGCCTAGTTTTTCTCTCTAAAAAACAGGGAAGTAAAAGAAGTTTATAAAATAGAATATATATATATGTGTATATATAACTCTACTTCTCATCCTGTGTAACAAATACATTTCAAAAAGGTATAAAAAAATTAAAGAATACAAATAAAGTTATTGGGCCCTCTCTGATCCATTTAGCTTTGTCAGGAGGCAGACATCTTCGGTCAAATTCTTCTACATCTGACCCAAGATTCTAAACAACATGTCCGCCCCTTTAGAACTAAACGGACCAAAGAGGGCTCAGTAAGGTACTTTATTTGTATTCTTTCATTAATTGATACAATTTAACATAACTTCATAAATTGCTGACAGTTTCATTTTTTCATTACAACAGGAATTTGAAGCAAAGTAGCCTGGGAAATCATAAAAAAATACATTGTATTAATACACTTTAAAAAAAAAAATGTAACAGTCACAAATTAAAGCTTTCACAGACTTTCAACTGGCACTATTTAAAATGTCTACACTAGATGCAACCTTTCTATTAAACATAATTTAATGTTTTGCCAACAGTTCACCTTGAATGTGGGGCTAAACCCTCAGAGATGTTTTGTATAGGTAATTTCTCCCTGTTTGATATCATTTCTGAATGGTGCTGAATGGCATTTCTGCAAAGCACCATTCAAGAGACAGCCTATAGATTGTATGCCAATGGCAGGCATCATTTGGTAAAGCTGGTGCTACTTCATTGAGACAGTCTGGTGACCGTCGGTTGCTCCTACTGGTGTGTCTGTGTGTCAGTCATCTAAAATGGGAGGGAGGAAAGCGAGAATGAGAATGAAAATGTGAGGTGTAGGAAGGATGGTACTGGGGTTGGGGTGGACATGCTGACTGAGAAGAGCGGGGAGCTGGAGCTTACATAGGATGTCGGTGCTGTAGTAGAAGTAGTACCACTGCACAACATGCTGTAGGTGAGAAGTTTGTTCAGCACATTACACCAGGAATGTCTCATGTTTATCACATCACAAGTGGCTGGACATGCAAATGACATGTTTTCTATTCCAAGTTAGTTCATTTGCCTATCACGCCTCGTGTGATGTCATAAGATGTAAAATGTGTATTAAATGTGACCGTGGTGTCTGCTGCTTATGACATCACACGAGGCAACCCCAGTGGGAGGCCACACTTCCCCTCATCCCGTCTCTATCTCTGACAAAAGCAGGAAACCATCTGGTGGTAAATGAAACAAAATCGTTAAAACCCTCTAGTCACAATATACGGATTCCCCTCTAGTCACAATACACGGATTCCCCTTTGGTCACGATACACGGATTCCCCTTTGGTCAAGATACACAGATTCCCCTTTGGTCATGATATACGGATTCTCCTCTAGTCACGATACACGGATTCCCCTCTAGTCACGATACACGGATTCCCCTCTAATCACACTACATGGATTCCCCTCTAGTCACGATACACGGATTCCCCTTTGGTCATGATATACGGATTCCCCTTTGGTCATGATACACGGATTCCCCTCTAGTCACGATACACGGATTCCCCTCTAGTCACACTACATGGATTCCCCTCTAGTCACGATACACGGATTCCCCTTTGGTCACGATACACGGATTCCCCTTTGGTCAGGATACACGGATTCCCCTCTAGTCACGATACACGGATTCCCCTCTAGTCATGATACACAGATTCCCCTTTGGTCATGATACACGGATTCCCCTCTAGTCACGATACACGGATTCCCCTCTAGTCATGATACACAGATTCCCCTTTGGTCATGATACACGGATTCCCCTTTGGTCATGATACACGAATTCCCCTTTGGTCAAGATACACGGATTCCCCTTTGGTCATGATATATGGATTCTCCTCTAGTCACGATACAGGGATTCCCCTCTAGTCATGATACACGGATTCCCCTCTAGTCATGATACACGGATTCCCCTCTAGTCACACTACATGGATTCCCCTCTAGTCACGATACACGGATTCCCCTTTGGTCACGATACACGGATTCCCCTCTAGTCATGATACACGGATTCCCCTCTAGTCATGATACACGGAATCCCCTCTTGTCATGATACACGGATTCCCCTTTGGTCATGATACACGGATTCCCCTTTTGTCATGATACACGGATTCCCCTCTAGTCACGATACACGGATTCCCCTTTTGTCATGATACACGGATTCCCCTCTAGTCACGATACACGGATTCCCCTCTAGTCACGATACACGGATTCCCCTCTAGTCACGATACACTGATTTCCCTCTAGTCACGATACACGGATTCCCCTCTAGTCACGATACACGCATTCCCCTTTGGTCATGATACACGGATTCCCCTCTAGTCATGATACATGGATTCCCCTCTAGTCACAATACACGGATTCCCCTCTAGTCACGATACATGGATTCCCCTTTGGTCATGATACACGGATTCCCCTCTAGTCACGATACACACATTCCCCTTTGGTCATGATACACGGATTCCCCTCTAGTCATGATACACTGATTCCCCTCTAGTCACAATACACGGATTCCCCTCTAGTCACGATACACGGATTCCCCTCTAGTCATGATACACTGATTCCCCTCTAGTCACGATACACGGATTCCCCTTTGGTCATGATACACGGATTCCCCTCTAGTCACGATACACAAATTAGTATGTCATCATTTGTTTGTTTTTAAAATCATATAATAATAATAGGAGAAATTCACATTCTAAATAGAAATAAACATCTCTGTGAATAAACCATCATCAGGTAGTTTTTTTAATGGTATTTTCTGCACTCAGCATGGAAAATAACAGCTAGTCATTTTGTCCATGTGCCTGAACGAGGTGCCAAGCGTGGGACGTTATCCCAAATATTAATTTTAATAGAGAACATTGGATTAACCAAATTCAAGCTTCATTATTGGGCACCAGGGACCCCTGACCTGGCCCCGGTGGCAAAAGATTTGCCCTGGTTGTGACTTTTTGTGATGCCAAAGCACTGACAGTGTGAAAGGCGTAAGGCGTGGTGTATGTTTTTGTCAGGTCCTGTGTTCGGCCCTATGTCTGTACCAAATATTCGTTACAATGCCATATGAGCATGCATACTATTCTTGCCAATATTCCACAAGGTTGTAGACTCCCTTGGTGTGCAGCATCTCTCCCGTGGATTAACACTGGTGTTTGTCCATTGGTTAGTGGACATTTTGATGTTTTTTCAGTAGTGCCCTATTCCATAATGTTGTATGTGAAACAATCACAAACATTAGTGTGAGGTTTTAGGAGCCATGGCTCCCTCTCTGGCTCCGGGGGATTTGTCAAGCCCAGATCTAACCTACCCTCTTTCCTGGTGTCATTCACTGCATCTTCCATTACTTTCTCTGTATAGCGCTATGCTTGAAAAGATCCTCACCAAAAACCATCTGTACTTTACCAACATGGAGCCCACAGCCAGCCTTGAATACTCTGTCTAGCCACTTTCATGGCAATACAAGCCTCCATTTGTGTCAGACAACCCACAGTATACCTTGGCTTGCTAGAATCAGAGGTGCAACTTTTAGGGCTGGAACCAGCACCGATAATGATGGAATCTCCACTGACCTTCCCCAGGACATTGATTTAATGTATTTTCCTAGCACTGGTTGGGACAGTGTGTAATTCTCACAATGTTTAAGTGTTTTCACCTACAGCTGGGTGTGTTTTATAGAATTAAATATGACACAAGACAAGACTGAGACTAAGGGTCTAGTGACACTGTTTATCAGAACTTTGCACTTATATCTCTCCTGGCTCATTACTTTCTCCGACAGGTTTCAGGGGATACGTAAGAGCACTATTAAACTGATTATAAAACCAAACCAAGAGTCGTCTTGCTGACCATATGTCTCAAGATGTCTCAAGGCAATGAAGGCCATCTGCCTGTCACTAGTGCTGGTCACTGTCACCAGCAGATTGATGGCTTTCTTGATTGATATTAATCTCTTGGGCATCTCCGGGGTACATACGACTAGTTCAGCACCTACACAGTATCAATTCAGTGCACGGATACCCACAACTGCCTGTGGAACTCCTCACATTATCATAACAGTCTACACTAGAAGTGCCAGAGCAGGGACTGCACCAAGAAGGGTAACAATCCAGGATCATTCGCGGCTGGTTCATGGAGTTATCTCTGTTCTGTGCTGTGTGGGAATGTGATAAAATAACACTGATTTCAGAATTCACATCTGGAAACCTGGGAATGTGTTGATTTCTGATGTTTCATGTAATCCTGTGTTGTGCTTCCACAATAATTACATATTCAGGATGTTATTATCATTATGTATGCATTCCTCAATAGCCAGCAAGCAAATAATTACATGCAACTCCACCCTATCCATGATTTGCTGCAAATGTTCCTTGTAATCTCAACAAGAGCAGAGTATTGTGTTTGTACTGAACGATAGCATATAATACCTGAGCTGAAACATCTTTATAAGTTACATTATCATCCAAAACTAATTATATCTTAACTCCAATAATGTCTTATATATTCTTTTAAAGGTCTAACCACCCACCATGATAAATCAAGATTCTTGTAGCAGGAAGATTAGACATATGTCTTAGAAGTTCAACAGCAACAAAAAGAACAGTATACCACAAACGATCGACATGAAGAGGAAGCAGAGTCCAATTACACCAGAAGAAGAATTACACATGATTTTAAAAACACATTGAGAGTCACACGGAGCTGGAAGAAATCAATGATCAATGATTTCTATTCTATCACTTGCCATTTCCTCTCTTGATTACAGGAAAAAAATATACAAAGAAACATTGATTTAAATAAGAAATAAAATAAAATGCACACAGAAAAAGTATATTTAACAAAGTCACTGTCTCCATCTGGGTACTGCATCTCCCATCATGCTTAGCCGGTCTCTTCACAATTGTAGTTCATGGCGTCTCCTGTTTATGACATCGGCTTCTGACATCGGCAATGAAAGTTGGAGTTCATTTGCATATCAAGTCACAGAGACACCAACGACACAGACAAACAGGAGACACCACAGACAAATAGGAGACACCACAGACACAGGCACACAGGAGACACCACAGACACAGACACACAGGAGACACCACAGACAAATAGGAGACACCACAGACACAGACAAACAGGAGACACCACAGACAAACAGCAGACACCACAGACACAGACAAACCACAGACACAGACAAACAGGAGACACCACAGACAAACAGGAGACACCACAGACACAGACAAACAGGAGACACCACAGACAAACAGGAGACACCACAGAAAAACAGCAGACACAGACAAACAGCAGACACCACAGACAAACAGCAGATACCACAGACACAGACAAACAGGAGACACCACAGACACAGACAAACAGGAGACACCACAGACAAACAGGAGACACCACAGACAAACAGCAGACACCACAGACACAGACAAACAGCAGACACCACAGACACAGACAAACAGGAGACACCACAGACACAGACAAACAGCAGACACCACAGACAAACAGGAGACACCACAGACACAGACAAACAGGAGACACCACAGACAAACAGGAGACATCACAGACAAACAGCAGACACCACAGACACAGACAAACAGGAGACACCACAGACAAACAGGAGACACCACAGACACAGACAAACAGGAGACACCACAGACAAATAGGAGACACCACAGACAAAGACAAACAGGAGACACCACAGACAAACAGGAGACACCACAGACAAACAGGAGACACCACAGACACAGACAAACAGCAGACACCACAGACACAGACAAACAGGAGACACCACAGACAAACAGGAGACACCACAGACACAGACAAACAGGAGACACCACAGACAAACAGGAGACACCACAGACACAGACAAACAGGAGACACCACAGACAAACAGGAGACACCACAGAAACAGACAAACAGGAGACACCACAGACACAGACAAACAGGAGACACCACAGACAAACAGGAGACACCACAGACACAGACAAACAGGAGACACCACAGACAAACAGGAGACACCACAGACAAACAGGAGACACCACAGACACAGACAAACAGGAGACACCACAGACAAACAGGAGACACCACAGACACAGACAAACAGGAGACACCACAGACAAACAGGAGACACCACAGACACAGACAAACAGGAGACACCACAGACAAACAGGAGACACCACAGACACAGACAAACAGGAGACACCACAGACAAACAGGAGACACCACAGACACATTTGCAACATATCTTTCTCTTAAAGAAACTCTTAATGGAGATAAGTAAAAATGATCTATACATTGTATTAGTAGAATTGCAGCAAATGTATAAAATAAGAGAAATGTATGTTTTAATGTGTCTGTGGTGTCCCATGCTTATGACATCACCTTGTGGCTTGATATGCAAATGAACTACTTTTCAATGGGAAATGTGTAATTTGCATATTTCTCCATGAGAGGTCTGGGGTAGTGATGTGATCATGATTTGAGGCCTCCTTCTTTCTCTCCACCAGATTCCTCAATTCTCTATCATTCCCTATATCCATCAGACTAACATCCTATACTCTGACCTCCTGCCTTCCCCAGACCATCTCTCTCTACTTTACTCCTCACCTCCTTCCCTCTCCATCTCACTGCCATTTCCCAAGTCATTCCTTAATTGGAGACCCTGTACTAGTGAAGGCACAGATCTCTCGCTCCAGTTTTATTATGGCAAATCATGCTGCATGCATTTATTATTTAAGACTTGTTAAACGCTAACGATGCTTCAGAAATGTATAGTGAATATCCAGTCCATGAAACATTAGTCCCAGTCTCAGTGTTCACCAATTAACGAAAATAGGTAAACCAGGCGCTAATACTATGGAGAAGAACACTGTGAATCCAATTCGTCCAGTTAACATCCATTCTGGCTTAGCATCATGGGTCCAAAACAGCTGGAGCGTCAAAGAGCACCCTTGATTGGTATACAGCAACATACAAATTGCTAAATGAACAGCAATCTTAATGGTCAGTTGCTGCCGCCTTGTGGCAGACTTGATTCCACTTTCATTCAGTGCTGTCGTTTGAGAATCCGATGTTCTTCTTCGAAGAATACTAAAGCAAGTAATGAAGTTCTGTTTAATTGAAAGATTATATCAAGTGTAAAAATGTTAAATAAAAATGCTTTAATGAAAGAATAGAAATAAAGCATCTCATTGAGCCCTCTCTGCTATGTTTAGCTCTATCAGGGAGTGGACATGTTGTTAAGAATCTTTGCTCTGTATAGCTCTATCAGGGGGAGGACATGTTGTTTAGAATCTTTGCTCTGTATAGCTCTATCAGAGGGCAGAAATGTTGTTTAGAATCTTTACTCTGTATAGCTCTATCAGGGGACGGACATGTTGTTTAGAATCTTTGCTCTGTATAGCTCTATCAGAGGGCAGAAATGTTGTTTAGAATCTTTACTCTGTATAGCTCTATCAGGGGACGGACATGTTGTTTAGAATCTTTGCTCAGTATAGCTCTATCAGGGGGAGGACATGTTGTTTAGAATCTTTGCTCTGTATAGCTCTATCAGGGGGCGGACATGTTGGTTAGAATCTTTGCTCTGTATAGCTCTATCAGGGGACGGACATGTTGTTTAGAATATTTGCTCTGTATAGCTCTATCAGGGGTGGACATGTTGGTTAGAATCTTTGCTCTGTTTAGCTCTATCATATCAGGGGGGTACATGTTTAGACTCTTTGCTCTGTATAGCTCTATCAGGGGCAGACATGTTGGTTAGAATCTTTGCTCTGTTTAGCTCTAACAGGGGGCGGACATGTTGTTTAGAATCTTGGGTTAGACCACCTTTGATCGGACCCAAGATTCTTAACATGTCCGCCTCGTTACATAGCAGAAATTTCTAATTAATATTCCTACACAAATGCATTCTTTCAATTAAACAAAACATATTTTTTAATCAAGTTTTCATCCATTTGCATTAGGAGCAGAAAGCAACTCAGTTACATTCACTTTGTAGATTTGGACTCTCAGTCTCAATGTAAAATAATATTCAGATCATCAGGAACTCAAGATTCTTGTAAATTAAAAATATATAATCCCCGCGGCGCATCAGCGATAAGAAACTAGATTCAATTTAATCTTCTCAAACCAACGACATTAAAGAATCGATTCCAAACAGCAGCATTTTTCATATATTAATATTTTCTTTTTTGGGGAATTAGTTCTGTTATTTGCTAATAACATCTTCCATGGCTTAGTATTTCCTCGCTTTCAGCATCATGATTCTGCTAATTAAATCAGTTTATGTAGGTTCTTTACAAACAATGGATTTAACCAACAAAAAAACCACCCTTTAAATCAACACAGTAACGGAGGAGAGTATATTTATACAAAGAAAAACGACCACAGCTAGAGGACATAGTGTGAAATTAGAGGGGGAAACCCAAGATATAAGATAAGGTCAGGGACTAATGAAAGTATTACATTACTGAGAGGGTAGTGGGTGCATGGAATAGTCTTCCAGTAGAAGTGGTAGAGGGTAATACAGTGAGGGAGTTTAAGCATGCGTGGGATAGGTATAAGGCTATCCTAGATATAAGATAAGGCCAGGGACTAATGAAAGTATTACATTACTGAGAGGGTAGTGGATGTATGGAATAGTCTTCCAGTAGAAGTGGTAGAGGTTAATACAGTGAAGGAGTTTAAGCATGCATGGGATAGGTATAAGGCTATCCTAGATATAAGATAAGGCCAGGGACTAATGAAAGTATTACATTACTGAGAGGGTAGTGGATGTATGGAATAGTCTTCCAGTAGAAGTGGTAGAGGTTAATACAGTGAAGGAGTTTAAGCATGCATGGGATAGGTATAAGGCTATCCTAGATATAAGATAAGGCCAGGGACTAATGAAAGTATTACTTTACTGAGAGGGTAGTGGCTGTATGGAATAGTCTTCCAGTAGAAGTGGTAGAGGTTAATACAGTGAAGGAGTTTAAGCATGCATGGGATAGGTATAAGGCTATCCTAGATATAAGATAAGGCCAGGGACTAATGAAAGCATTACATTACTGAGAGGGTAGTGGATGTATGGAATAGTCTTCCAGTAGAAGTGGTAGAGGTTAATACAGTGAAGGAGTTTAAGCATGCATGGGATAGGTATAAGGCTATCCTAGATATAAGATAAGGGCAGGGACTAATGAAAGTATTACATTACTGAGAGGGTAGTGGATGCATGGAATAGTCTTCCAGTAGAAGTGGTAGAGGTTAATACAGTGAAGGAGTTTAAGCATGCATGGGATAGGTATAAGGCTATCCTAGATATAAGATAAGGCCAGGGACTAATGAAAGTATTACATTACTGAGAGGGTAGTGGATGCATGGAATAGTCTTCCAGTAGAAGTGGTAGAGGTTAATACAGTGAAGGAGTTTAAGCATGCATGGGATAGGTATAAGGCTATCCTAGATATAAGATAAGGTCAGGGACTAATGAAAGCATTACATTACTGAGAGGGTAGTGGATGTATGGAATAGTCTTCCAGTAGAAGTGGTAGAGGTTAATACAGTGAAGGAGTTTAAGCATGCATGGGATAGGTATAAGGCTATCCTAGATATAAGATAAGGTCAGGGACTAATGAAAGTATTACATTACTGAGAGGGTAGTGGATGCATGGAATAGTCTTCCAGTAGAAGTGGTAGAGGTTAATACAGTGAAGGAGTTTAAGCATGCATGGGATAGGTATAAGGCTATCCTAGATATAAGATAAGGCCAGGGACTAATGAAAGTATTACATTACTGAGAGGGTAGTGGATGTATGGAATAGTCTTCCAGTAGAAGTGGTAGAGGTTAATACAGTGAAGGAGTTTAAGCATGCATGGGATAGGTATAAGGCTATCCTAGATATAAGATAAGGCCAGGGACTAATGAAAGCATTACATTACTGAGAGGGTAGTGGATGTATGGAATAGTCTTCCAGTAGAAGTGGTAGAGGTTAATACAGTGAAGGAGTTTAAGCATGCATGGGATAGGTATAAGGCTACACTAGATATAAGATAAGGTCAGGGACTAATGAAAGTATTACATTACTGAGAGGGTAGTGGATGTATGGAATAGTCTTCCAGTAGAAGTGGTAGAGGTTAATACAGTGAAGGAGTTTAAGCATGCATGGGATAGGTATAAGGCTATCCTAGATATAAGATAAGGCCAGGGACTAATGAAAGTATTACATTACTGAGAGGGTAGTGGATGTATGGAATAGTCTTCCAGTAGAAGTGGTAGAGGTTAATACAGTGAAGGAGTTTAAGCATGCATGGGATAGGTATAAGGCTATCCTAGATATAAGATAAGGCCAGGGACTAATGAAAGTATTACTTTACTGAGAGGGTAGTGGCTGTATGGAATAGTCTTCCAGTAGAAGTGGTAGAGGTTAATACAGTGAAGGAGTTTAAGCATGCATGGGATAGGTATAAGGCTATCCTAGATATAAGATAAGGCCAGGGACTAATGAAAGCATTACATTACTGAGAGGGTAGTGGATGTATGGAATAGTCTTCCATTAGAAGTGGTAGAGGTTAATACAGTGAAGGAGTTTAAGCTTGCATGGGATAGGTATAAGGCTATCCTAGATATAAGATAAGGCCAGGGACTAATGAAAGTATTACATTACTGAGAGGGTAGTGGATGCATGGAATAGTCTTCCAGTAGAAGTGGTAGAGGTTAATACAGTGAAGGAGTTTAAGCATGCATGGGATAGGTATAAGGCTACCCTAGATATAAGATAAGGTCAGGGACTAATGAAAGTATTACATTACTGAGAGGGTAGTGGATGTATGGAATAGTCTTCCAGTAGAAGTGGTAGAGGTTAATACAGTGAAGGAGTTTAAGCATGCATGGGATAGGTATAAGGCTATCCTAGATATAAGATAAGGCCAGGGACTAATGAAAGTATTACATTACTGAGAGGGTAGTGGATGCATGGAATAGTCTTCCAGTAGAAGTGGTAGAGGTTAATACAGTGAAGGAGTTTAAGCATGCATGGGATAGGTATAAGGCTATCCTAGATATAAGATAAGGCCAGGGACTAATGAAAGCATTACATTACTGAGAGGGTAGTGGATGTATGGAATAGTCTTCCAGTAGAAGTGGTAGAGGTTAATACAGTGAAGGAGTTTAAGCATGCATGGGATAGGTATAAGGCTATCCTAGATATAAGATAAGGTCAGGGACTAATGAAAGTATTACATTACTGAGAGGGTAGTGGATGTATGGAATAGTCTTCCAGTAGAAGTGGTAGAGGTTAATACAGTGAAGGAGTTTAAGCATGCATGGGATAGGTATAAGGCTATCCTAGATATAAGATAAGGCCAGGGACTAATGAAAGCATTACATTACTGAGAGGGTAGTGGATGTATGGAATAGTCTTCCAGTAGAAGTGGTAGAGGTTAATACAGTGAAGGAGTTTAAGCATGCATGGGATAGGTATAAGGCTATCCTAGATATAAGATAAGGCCAGGGACTAATGAAAGTATTACATTACTGAGAGGGTAGTGGATGTATGGAATAGTCTTCCAGTAGAAGTGGTAGAGGTTAATACAGTGAAGGAGTTTAAGCATGCATGGGATAGGTATAAGGCTATCCTAGATATAAGATAAGGCCAGGGACTAATGAAAGTATTACATTACTGAGAGGGTAGTGGATGCATGGAATAGTCTTCCAGTAGAAGTGGTAGAGGTTAATACAGTGAAGGAGTTTAAGCATGCATGGGATAGGTATAAGGCTATCCTAGATATAAGATAAGGCCAGGGACTAATGAAAGCATTACATTACTGAGAGGGTAGTGGATGTATGGAATAGTCTTCCAGTAGAAGTGGTAGAGGTTAATACAGTGAAGGAGTTTAAGCATGCATGGGATAGGTATAAGGCTATCCTAGATATAAGATAAGGGCAGGGACTAATGAAAGTATTACATTACTGAGAGGGTAGTGGATGCATGGAATAGTCTTCCAGTAGAAGTGGTAGAGGTTAATACAGTGAAGGAGTTTAAGCATGCATGGGATAGGTATAAGGCTATCCTAGATATAAGATAAGGCCAGGGACTAATGAAAGTATTACATTACTGAGAGGGTAGTGGATGCATGGAATAGTCTTCCAGTAGAAGTGGTAGAGGTTAATACAGTGAAGGAGTTTAAGTATGCATGGGATAGGTATAAGGCTACCCTAGATATAAGATAAGGTCAGGGACTAATGAAAGTATTACTTTACTGAGAGGGTAGTTGATGCATGGAATAGTCTTCCAGTAGAAGTGGTAGAGGTTAATACAGTGAAGGAGTTTAAGCATGCATGGGATAGGTATAAGGCTATCCTAGATATAAGATAAGGCCAGGGACTAATGAAAGTATTACTTTACTGAGAGGGTAGTGGCTGTATGGAATAGTCTTCCAGTAGAAGTGGTAGAGGTCAATACAGTGAAGGAGTTTAAGCATGCATGGGATAGGTATAAGGCTATCCTAAATATAAGATAAGGCCAGGGACTAATGAAAGCATTACATTACTGAGAGGGTAGTGGATGTATGGAATAGTCTTCCAGTAGAAGTGGTAGAGGTTAATACAGTGAAGGAGTTTAAGCATGCATGGGATAGGTATAAGGCTATCCTAGATATAAGATAAGGGCAGGGACTAATGAAAGTATTACATTACTGAGAGGGTAGTGGATGCATGGAATAGTCTTCCAGTAGAAGTGGTAGAGGTTAATACAGTGAAGGAGTTTAAGCATGCATGGGATAGGTATAAGGCTATCCTAGATATAGGATAAGGTTAGGGACTAATGAAAGTATTACTTTACTGAGAGGGTAGTGGATGCATGGAATAGTCTTCCAGTAGAAGTGGTAGAGGTTAATACAGTGAAGGAGTTTAAGCATGCATGGGATAGGTATAAGGCTATCCTAGATATAAGATAAGTGCAGGGACTAATGAAAGTATTACATTACTGAGAGGGTAGTGGATGCATGGAATAGTCTTCCAGTAGAAGTGGTAGAGGTTAATACAGTGAAGGAGTTTAAGCATGTGTGGGATAGGTATAAGGCTATCCTAGATATAAGATAAGGCCAGGGACTAATGAAAGTATTCAGATATTGGGCAGACTAGATGGGTGAATAGTTCTTATCTGCCGGTGACACATTCTATGTTTCTAATTTCTAGTTTGTGCTTTTAAGTTAAACACAAAATAAAATGGAAAGAAAGTGGGATGCCTCTTGGCTATAAAACACAGGACAGTACCCTACACAAAGTTGCAGGGGTCCTAGGGGAGTGGTTGCAATGGACAGTATACCCTGCAGCAGCCCCTCTATGAGCTTTAGTCTCTGCAGTATGATTTTAATCATAGGTGGGCTGTACAGCCTGGAATTGCTGCTCTTTGTCCTCCATCATTTCATTCACTAACAAGCTCAGCAGGTGGTGTAATGTCCCTTTAACTGCGGAGCTGCTCAATAATGCAGTGCTTACCGTGCACAGGCCGCCAGTCATAACCTGTCAATCTCGCCCATCTCATCATTGATCATCTTTTTCTCTCCATTTTGCATGCCCTTTCTCGTTACTTTTTGTACTGACAATGCAGCCCCCTGCCACCCATTGTTCCCTTTTTTTTTCTTTTTCTTTCTTTTCTCTGACAAAATCAATTCCTCCCGACGATGCTAAAAGCTCAGTGATCACAGAGACATGGGACAGACACGAAGCTCCGCCAGATTCCCAGCTAATTTTATCATTAGATGCTGTGGCTCCGAGCAGACATACCCTTAATAATAAAGCCAGGGTGATAAGACTTTTTGAAGATGTCCAGCGTTTCCCCTGCTGGGCTCACTAGGAAATGGGACAATTAATTTCTGCAAACGCCACAAAATGCTAGCAGTGATATTACAATGTATTGTTAGTATTAATAGTCTGTATCCTATAAGGGAGACTCTCAAATTTTAAGTTTACTTGTGCTGCAGACTGAAAAATGGCTCCCTCTGAACAAAAAGCATCCTCCTCCATTAAATCCAGCTGCATCCAGGCCCTAGGGGCCAACATCTCGGGTACCATAAAGGGGGTTATGTATAAATCTCCTGCACCTTTTTATAAGTCCTGACACTGCGCAGTGCAGGGGTGGGACCTCCGTCAAGCAGAGGTTTCCTGACACAAATCGATTTTTTTTATACAGAGACTGCGCCGCTGACGTAACGAGATCCGGCACAACCAAAATGTGTTCGGCGCTGGCAGCGCAGAACTCCCAAATTGTCTCTGTAACAACACAAGTGAACATGTATGCAAATAACAATCCTCTGCCCCTTAGCCTACTTTAATTCTCAGTGTACAGCTGTATGCTCAGAACTGCACATGTGCAGAGCTTCCTCCACTGAGAGCAAAGAGCAGGTAATTAATAGCATCCGTGCAGGAACGCATCTCGCATGCTGGAGCAGGAATGTGGGAGTCACATAATAAAGACAAGTAACTAACCAGGGAATGGCCTGGCCGGCAACACTGATGGGGTTGCAATGTTTAAAACCCATCTAGTACTTGAAAGCTCTGCCGTATTTTATTAATGATAAGTGTGGTAAACTTGGTCAGCATTGAAAGGTCTAAGTTCAGCTTCACAGAAAAAATGCTAAACCTCGGACACCAACATGAGTTGTATCTCTGCAGTGGCTGGAGCGCTGTTGTTTACTCATTGTAAATACTGAAATAGAGGATTACTGCTCTTTGTGTGTCTCTCCTAGACTGACTGGGTCCAGGAGACACTCAGGAATAGCAGGGGCTGTGTCGGCTACAAAATCCGCCGGCTAGAAGGTCTGGTTGCTTAGCCAAGACATGCTTTATTCAAGAATGGAGACAATAGACTTAGCAGTAAAGCACAGTATCAGCTGGCAGCTGCAAAGGCCAATAAGATATTGGGGTGTATTAAAAGCGTATTGACTCACGGGAGAATTCTGTCTCTTTATAGGTCTATGGAAAGATCCCACCTTGAATATGCAGTTTTATTCTGGGCGCCTTTTTAAAAAAAAAAAAAAAATACATTATGGAAGTAGAGAAAGTGCAGAGGAGGGCTACAAAACTAATAAGGGGAATGGAAAGTTTTAGTTATAAAGAAAGGCTGGAAAAGTAAAATCTGTACACACTAGAGAAACAGCGGCTTAGAGGGGATATGATAATGTTATATAAATATGTACAGGGCCCATACATAGGGCTTTCTAAAGACCTGATCATAACCAGAACAGTACAAACGACAAAAGGGCACCCACTAAGACTGGAAGAAAGGAGATTTAGTCTACGACAGGGGAAGCGATTCTTTACAGTAAGGACAATGAAGATATGGAATTCACTGCCTGAAGAAGTGGTGCTAGCAAATACCTTAGATACCTTTGAAAGTGGCCTGGATACTTTTTACATTTAATACAGAAGGCTATGCCTGTTAGTATAGGCATTCATATTTATTTAGTGCTTGTTAATCCAAAGAGAAATCTGATTGCCATTTGGGGTCAAGAAAGATTTTCTTCCCCACTGAAAGCCACAACATGGGAGAGGAAAAGGGTTAAACTTGATGGATGCAAGTCTTTTTTCAACCTAAACTACTATGTAACGATCTAACTATGTAACTATATACTATGTAACTATATAACTATATACTATGTAACTAGATAACTATATATGTAACTATGTAACTATATACTATGTAACTATATACTATGTAACTATGTAACTAGATAACTATATATGTAACTATATACTATGTAACTATGTAACTATATACTATGTAACTATGTACTATGTAACTAGATAACTATATATGTAACTATGTAACTATATACTATGTAACTATATACTATGTAACTATCTAACTATGTAACTATATACTATGTAACTATGTAACTATATACTATGTAACTAGATAACTATATATGTAACTATGTAACTATATACTATGTAACTATATACTATGTAACTATGTAACATGTAACTATGTAACTAGATAACTATATATGTAACTAGATTACTATATATGTAACTATATACTATGTAACTATGTAACTATATACTATGTAACTATGTACTATGTAACTAGATAACTATATATGCAACTATGTAACTATATACTATGTAACTATATACTATGTAACTATGTAACTAGATAACTATATATGTAACTATGTAACTATATACTATGTAACTAGATACCTATATATGTAACTATGTAACTATATACTATGTAACTATATAACTATATACTATGTTACTATATACTATGTAACTATGTAACTATCTTCTATGTAACTATATACTATGTAACTATATGCTATGTAACTATGTAACTATATACTATGTAACTATGTAACTAACTATATACTATGTAACTATATACTATGTAACTATGTAACTATATACTATGTAACTATGTAACTATATACTATGTAACTATATACTATGTAACTATATACTATGTAACTATATACTGTGTAACTATATACTATGTAACTATATACTGTGTAACTATATACTGTGTAACTATATACTATATAACTATATACTATGTAACTATATACTATGTAACTATATACTATGTAACTATGTAAGAATCCCTGGAAATTCAAATAAGTTTGAAATTCCCTCCCCATTTCCGTGCAATTTTCTCTTACTATAACTGCTCACTAGACGAGTAATGTGAGTGAAAAGCACTTTATCAGAGAGCGTTGCAGCTGATTCTTAGCTTTATTATAAATACCACTGGGATTTTCCAGGTCTCTTAGGATACGCTGTGGGACTACATCTCCCACAATCCTCTCTCAGTCTCCAACTTCCAACATTAGAACAAATATTGTGACCGGTAAATCGTTAGATTATAATTTGCTTTCCCAGTAAAATATCATCTAAGACCAATCAGCTCCATGTCAAGATTACAGGTTGCCCCTTTATCTGGACACGTGATTAGCTTGGCCTGGGGGTGGTCCCACCTCACATTTTACCCTGTAAGAGTTCACTACTCTAAGTCATGAGCTGTGGGGAACTGAAAACCCAAACAGCCCAAAAAATCCAGCACTAGCAGCTCTGACTAAAGAACCCTCCGATCCCGCTATACTTCCAGCTCAGCGACTAATGCCTGTTTTATACTATTCGGTTGTGGGGTTGCTCTGGATAAGCCCTGGAGCATGTATTTATTTAATAAGCATGTGAATTTAACAAGAGTGTGATCACTCCTGAAGCCCTGGGACAGTGTATATACAACATTATAGAAAAAATCCAAATGTCATCACAAGCAAAGGACCCCTGGCTTGCAGCAGATTTTCACTTTACACGAGTATTACAAAGTAGCATCATCCTCCAATCTATACACAGTACCGAATCATAAGTACATTTCCTCGAGGACCTCACTCTCTGTGACCCACCTGTGCTCATGAGAGGAGATACTAACATCCCACAGCAGGGCTTGGGGAAACCCTGGCTCCTAAAATCCCTTCTGCTGACCCTTAGATTTTTTGATTGTTTTATGTGGAAGTTCCCTGTCCCTGGCTCCTATAAATAACTAGGCTGGCTCCTGAAATGACTTCTCTGGCTTCTAACATGTACAAATATTTACAAACTATTGAAAGGTCCCCACTTTGCTAAAGGTTGACACGTTTAGAAGACCCCTGCAATGGGTTTTGGCACAAGTGGTCTTCTCCTCATTGCCTCTATGAGTGCCTGTGTAGCCTCTGTAGGTAAAGTGGCTGATAACCAAATGGACCCAGACAGAGTCTATATAAAGCCATCTCCAGCATTGGATGGTTGCAGGTGAGAGTCCAACAGACTGGATCAAGTTGTCAAGGTCTGTTAGTCTGCTGGTCCTCTTCTAAGCCACACGGCTACAAGAGATCTGTCAAACCCTCCGCCACCAATATATCTGAATCAGACGGCTGAATCAAACTAATGTGCAGACCCCAAAACATGTCGAAACATGTCGTGCAGGATGCCCTCCTGTCTAACGGATGCAGATCCCACTGGTAGATCCAGCGGAAGCTCTCTGCTGGCCTCATGCTATATGACCACTCACTGGTTATTCCTTATTTGTTGCCATTATAGGGGTCTCATGCTTTAAACCATTTCCTCGGAAACCCCTCCAGCAATAAAGCCCACCTACTGCATCGTCAGTGTTTCCCAGGTGAGAATCTCAGTGTCACATCAGACCCTGCATCTCCCCTGAATGTTCTGTCAAGCCTTGCTCCCCAATCCTTTGGGGGGTGAAAGAGTTAAACTGATGTGCTTACCTGCTTCCTCCATCCTGCGCAGGCAGAGAATCAGATGCCTCCACCAGCTCGGCATGGCAGTGACAGGGAAGAGGAGCCGGGGCTGATGTAGAGCTGGGAGATTGAAGCCGTAGCTAGACGTGTGATGTCCAGTCCATCTCCTGCATGCAATGCACCGCCAGCTCAGAGTCTCTGCCGCACAGGGCACTTACATCTGAAGCCAAAGCTCAGCACGTCCCCTTTCCACATGTTCCCCTGCAGTGAACGTGCATAGAGGGGAGCACACAGATGGCTCTGCTCCGGCCTGCGTGTAGGGTGACTTAATGCTGCATGACAGGCTCACCATCTAGATTCCCTGCAAGGAAAAATAAATAAATAAAACTACACACAGTGTGTAAATTCCGCTGCTCCAACAGGGGGTGAGGTGCAGAGGGGAGAAATGATTGGAGCTTCGCAGCCATCATTGCTGTCAAAATGTGGATGTCTTGATTCATTAATGATAGAGGCCTGGGCAGGGGTCACACCTGCTGGAGATTTACTGGGGTCTGTGATGAGCAATTTAAGGATGTTCTTCCCAGACCTTGCAGAGGACACGTTGCCTGTCCCGGGGCCTGTAAGAATCGAGTTGGGTAGGGTCTGAAGTTGGGTTTTAGTATTAGAAAACGATGGACTTCCGATAAACTAGACAGCGGGGTGTCACAGTGGGGAACAACTTTATAAAGACCAAATAAGGTGTTCAAAATAGGGGCACCTTATAAAGTACCCTCCAGTTCCTGGAGTTTTATTCATTTTGTGTAATTTATCATGGGGTAATGTGAACATTTAGAGTCTCAGGTAGGGAGCTGGTTAAGCGGTGCAGTTGATGGGTTGTAGCAGTTAGAAGGACAGCAATGCCTAAATATTCCCCAGATATCAGAGATGCAGGTAAGTAACTAACCCTCTGTGAAATGGAACAGAGGAATGATATTCCTGCATTCTTGCAGCGAGGGGTAAAGCAATACAGCGCTCTGTCCCATTCATTACAATTACGTGAGTCAAATGCTTTGTTGAAGGCTGTACTCTATAAATCAGGGGCCAAAGCAGGTGCTCCGCCCGTTCCCCTGTACACTAGACTTTCCAATGATTGTGGCATGAGGGGGCAATGAGTCAGCTCACTAGGCGTCGTTGGCTTTACAAAGAGAGTTGAAATGTTTCCCCCTGTGTGGTAATAAGTGCCCCCCTCACATTATCCTGAGTGAGTTTTTGGAAGGTCTACTGACACCGTTGGCTGATCTGGTCTCCACACCAAAAAAAAAAAAGCTTTACCTGTTTTTCTGTAGAATATTATTTTCTGGACAAAGAAAAGAATTGTGGGGGGCAGGAGGCTCTGTACCAAACCACGGATTGTAATAGGACATTCTGAGTGAGGAACCAGTGATAAGCAATGCAGCATTTGACAAAGCATTAAATATTACTGTAAGAATTATCTGCTGGCAACTGATAGAGAGAAACAAGTATTAGAGAAACCAAGAGATCGTGGTGCAGACAGTAATGTAATGTTTAAAACACATATACAGTTGTGTACACTAAGTTTGGCCGTTCATTAGGATGCACACATTGGAGTTCTGCCCACTGAGCCTTTGCTAATGCAATACCTGGTACACGCACCTCTCATTAAACAGGGTGCAGCTGAACAGAGCATAGCACCAGTATGTGCACCTCAATGCACTGATGAGATAACCGAAATCCTACACGTGTAGAGTGGGCATTCTCGTGTATCTCTACGGGAGACCTTCCAGAGGTGCAGTCCTCAAACCAACAACAAACAAAAAGCTTTAATATACGTGTATTTGCCTGTTTTTAATTTCAGACTTGAGTGATCCCATATTGTGCATCAATATATTTGGATTCAGGATAGACATTACGGGTTATTTCTGGGGCAAAGTTCTTGAAGTGGAACAGTCACCATGGGAACCAATGGAATGTTCCTGCTGATATCACCATGGAATGTCCCTGCTGATATCATCATGGAAGCCAATGGAATATCCCTGCTGATATCACCATGGGAACCAATGGAATGTTCCTGCTGATATCAGCATGATCAGCATGGAAACCAATGGAATGTTTCTGCTGATATCACCATGGTAACCGATGGAATGTTCCTGCAGATATCACCATGGAAACTGATGGAATGTTCCTGCTGATATCACCATGGAAACCAATGGAACGTTCCTGTTGATATCACCATGGAAACCGATGGAATGTTCCTGCTGATATCACCATGGTAACTGATTAAATGTTCTGCAATATAATATATTCACGATCTACTCATTGCTTCAAATGATGTCTCTCTCCAAACACAGGCTGGTTCTGAGTAACGCACCTTCTATCTGAGAACCTCTACTTTTACAGAAAAAAAATGTAATAAAATAAAAATAAATAGGAGAAATGAAAGCAGCGCATGCTTGCGTTACTCCGGCTCAGTGGAAGCGATTTAATCTTTTCTGCTATAATGAACAGCATACTAATGAGTCCTGTACAACTGAATCAATTATTCCCACTCCATTCACTTCTAACAATGCCCAGCCTTGGATAATGTCTGTGTTAATATATTATACTCTGTGAGCAACTCTGCCGAACAACATCCTACCCACAGCATCCTTACTGCGCCGACCGTGGCACCAGGCCAAGAGCCACGTATCTGTATGTCTCAGATTCAGCCTGAAAGAAAGCACCTCGTTTTACAGGCATACCTGCTCGTTAATTAGCCACGTAGCAAATCACGAGGTTGCAATAAAATATATCAAGAGCGCAGACATGGTCAGACACAAGGGTGTCAAAGCTCATGGGATATTATGGGGGATGTAGGCCATCGACAGTTGGAGGGCCACAGTCTGACACCCTCTGGTGGAAAGGCTTAGCTGTGGTTCCAGCAAACATGAGACTGGGGAAGATGTGATATCAGAGAGACCTTCGCTCGGTATGTTGGTTGGTTCCATAATCTTAGAAGCTGATCTGATTCAGGTAGTACAGTCTGTTGGGTCCAAAAGGGACAATGGGGAGTAAACCAAAAAAACCATCCAGTGAGGGGCTGAGAGAACCCCCAGAAGTTGTCAAATAATCAATATTTACAACAGTGGCGTGTGTAAGGACATCACTGAGCACAGAAAGCATCAGATGGGATGGTGGTGTCATCATGAGGACAGAGTCACAGTGGACCTAGGCACTGTGGCTGACCGTACGCGTTCATTTATAGCCAAAGTCTACCTAAGGCTTCCAGCAGGTTAATATCCCATGCCATAGGGCAAGCATCACCTAGGGCAAGGACAAACCAACAGGGAGCAGAGCATCCCTCCACTGAGTCCATGATGTGAAGAATTTAATCCATTCTCCAGACAAAAGCAGCTTGTATCCTGTGAAATATAGGTGTCCACTGAGTGTACATAGCCAAATTTAGACACCTGGCCACATATATATTTTTTAAACTATTTTATTTCGTATTATTTTTGCGATCTCCTGTCTTGCATTTCATCTTTGAATTTTATTGTAACATTCCTGATGCCGTCACATTTTTGTCACTGCTCAATTATGCATTTGCAGCTAGGGGGGTGGCTTCCCTGAATCCAAATCTTTTTTGATGGAAATTAGATTATATTTTTTTAGCCCTCCCCTCATAGCAGATGGTGGTGCACTATGTGTGTTCCTGCTGTGTGTGTGCACGCATCATAATTAACTCTCACGATCAAAGATTCAAATGAATGCTGCAACTTCAAAGACTGGAGTTTGCTAAAAAGCCAGCAATATACCACTGTGCAGATGAAAAGGGGTCTCAGAAACCTCTAGGAAGGTAGGGAAGATCTGTGCATGCTCAATACAGCTATACACTACATTTGTCATCAAACTGCAGCTGCTATATCAAATCATGGTACCTACAGAAACGGAGTGTGCAAATAGTCAGCCTCAAGATTCAACAATGCATCGGTTGGAGGTTAAAATGCCAAACTGTGACGAGGGCAGTCAGAACAAGCTTTCCAGTGGCTTGCAAATAAGTTTAACGTGGCGGATTACAAACGCTAAGGAAAGTTACATGAAGTTTATTGAAGGACATCTGTCGGCATTCTCCAGAATAAAAGACTGTATTAAGTGCAGGAATTTTAGAAATGATTTAATGTAACAATTAAATCGCCAAGAAAATTAAAAGATAACTGTGCATCAGTCTAGGAATATCCACCGAGAGTCCGTCCTACTGATATTAATATATAATACACACCGAGAGTCCGTCCTACTGATATTAATGTATAATACATGCCGACATGATGTTTAGAATCTTTGCTCTGTATACCTCTATTAGGGGGCGGACATGGTGTTTAGAATCTTTGCTCTGTATAGTTCTATCAGGGGGCCGACATGATGTTTAGAATCTTTGCTCTGTATAGCTCTAGCAGGGGGCGGACATGTTGTTTAGAATCTGTGCTCTGTATAGCTCTATCAGGGGTGGACACGTTGTTTAGAATCTTTGCTCTGTATAGCTCTCTCAGGGGGCGGACAAGTTGTTTAGACTCTTTGCTCGGTATAGCTCTATCAGGGGGGGGACATGTTGTTTAGAATCTTTGCTCTGTATAGCTCTCTCAGGGGGCGGACATGTTTAGAATCTTTGCTCTGTATAGCTCTATCTGGGGGTGGACATGTTTAGAACCTTTGCTCTGTATAGCTCAATCAGTGGGCAGACATGTTGTTTAGAATCTTTGCTCTGAATAGCTCTATCAGTGGCGGACATGTTGTTTAGAATCTTTGCTCTGTATAGCTCTATCAGGGGCGGACATGTTGTTTAGAATCTTGGCTCTGTATAGCTCTATCAGGGGCGGACATGTTGTTTAGAATCTTTGCCCTGTATAGCTCTATCAGGGGGTAGACATGTTTATAATCTTTGCTCTGTATAGCTCTATCAGGGGGTAGACATGTTTAGAATCTTTGCTCTGTATAGCCCTATCAGGAGGTGGACATGTTTAGAATCTTTGCTCTGTATAGCTCTATCAGGGGGCAGACATGTTGTTTAGAATCTTTGCTCTGTATAGCTCTATCAAGGGGCAGACATGTTGTTTAGAATATTTGCTCTGTATAGCTCTATCAGGGGGTGGACATGTTTAGAATCTTTGCTCTGTATAGCTCTATCAGGGGAAGGACATGTTGTTTAGAATAGAGGTTACGGTATTACAGGGATAGAGACCTGCTACTTTACATCTGTGATCAAACTGCAGCTGCCATATCAAATCATGGTACGTACAGAAACGGAATCTGCAAATAGTTTTAAATTACACATAAAGTTAATTTTTAGAGCTGTCCTTTAAGTTATGTTTTTTCCTGCCAGACATACTGGAAGGCACCTCGATGTGTATCAGGCTCTGTAAGGAGCAGAAGGGTTAATACTCCCAATGCCTTGTATATTCACAGTTATTTTTTTAATTTCCTTTCATTTCCGTTGTCACACGCTGGGCGGATTTACTGAACACACACACTCAGACACACACACACACATACATAGACACACAGACACACACACAGACATACACACACACATACATAGACACACATACACAGATACACACACACACTCAGACACACACACACACATACATAGACACACATACACAGATATACACACACACTCAGAAACACACACACACACACACACATACATAGACACACAGACACACACACACACACACACACACACACACACACACACACACACACAGACACACACATATACACAGACACATACACAGACACACACACACATATACATATCTAATACATCTTGGTCCCTGGGATGTGTGTTTAGGTCATAAATTCCTTAGCAACATTCTGGAGGTTTTGTAACAATAGTGAAAGCTTGCCTCTGCCTGGGGACATCAGATAACATGATTCACTTAATGACATTGGATATTGGACAAGAATTCTGTGCTGGGAATACAGCTATTTGCAGACGGAATGGGTTTAAAGATCAGTTCAGCAGTTCTCATGCAATTATACTGCGCAGAAAAAAGGCAGGGGGGCTATTAACCCTTGCTGCAAAATCTATGTTTATATAATGATCTTATAATATCACAAATAACCAGGGCAAACGCATGTTATAACTGGAAAGAGAACTGCTTATTGAAGAAGAGATTCCTCAGATCCGTCAGTTAGTAAGTCCTCAGATCCGTCAGTTAGTAAGTCCTCAGATCCGTCAGTTAGTAAGTCCTCAGATCCGTCAGTTAGTAAGTCCTCAGATCCGTCAGTTAGTAAGTCCTCAGATCCGTCAGTTAGTAAGTCCTCAGATCCGTCAGTTAGTAAGTCCTCAGATCCGTCAGTTAGTAAGTCCTCAGATCCGTCAGTTAGTAAGTCCTCAGATCCGTCAGTTAGTAAGTCCTCAGATCCGTCAGTTAGTAAGTCCTCAGATCCGTCAGTTAGTAAGTCCTCAGATCCGTCAGTTAGTAAGTCCTCAGATCCGTCAGTTAGTAAGTCCTCAGATCCGTCAGTTAGTAAGTCCTCAGATCCGTCAGTTAGTAAGTCCTCAGATCCGTCAGTTAGTAAGTCCTCAGATCCGTCAGTTAGTAAGTCCTCAGATCCGTCAGTTAGTAAGTCCTCAGATCCGTCAGTTAGTAAGTCCTCAGATCCGTCAGTTAGTAAGTCCTCAGATCCGTCAGTTAGTAAGTCCTCAGATCCGTCAGTTAGTAAGTCCTCAGATCCGTCAGTTAGTAAGTCCTCAGATCCGTCAGTTAGTAAGTCCTCAGATCCGTCAGTTAGTAAGTCCTCAGATCCGTCAGTTAGTAAGTCCTCAGATCCGTCAGTTAGTAAGTCCTCAGATCCGTCAGTTAGTAAGTCCTCAGATCCGTCAGTTAGTAAGTCCTCAGATCCGTCAGTTAGTAAGTCCTCAGATCCGTCAGTTAGTAAGTCCTCAGATCCGTCAGTTAGTAAGTCCTCAGATCCGTCAGTTAGTAAGTCCTCAGATCCGTCAGTTAGTAAGTCCTCAGATCCGTCAGTTAGTAAGTCCTCAGATCCGTCAGTTAGTAAGTCCTCAGATCCGTCAGTTAGTAAGTCCTCAGATCCGTCAGTTAGTAAGTCCTCAGATCCGTCAGTTAGTAAGTCCTCAGATACGTCAGTTAGTAAGTCCTCAGATCCGTCAGTTAGTAAGTCCTCAGATACGTCAGTTAGTAAGTCCTCAGATCCGTCAGTTAGTAAGTCCTCAGATACGTCAGTTAGTAAGTCCTCAGATACGTCAGTTAGTAAGTCCAACAAAATAACTGTGATTTCTGAGAGTCATGAGAGTTGCAGTCCCACCACAGCTACAGAGAAACAAGGTTGCCAATTCTAATGTTTGTAATATATAAGTAGGTGGTGAATACATTGCCTCTAGAGAGTATATTGTCTTTCTTGGAGCTGAATGTGATCTTGGATATAGTTACATCATTTGGGGTAGTTGGATAGCTGCATTTTTGAAATGCTGTGGGGAGGGGGGGGGGGGGGGGGGTCCAGGCTCCATCTGCAATGCTGGAGAGCTGAGCGGGACAATCCGCAGAAGCTGCAAACCTGATATTTGTACATTTAGCATACAGATCCTCACATTTTAATAATCACATAGGTATCTTTATTGACTGAAGTTTAATATGCATTAAAGGAAACGTCTGTGATTTTCAAGTGGGAGAGTTTTTGCCCCTTTCACACTTATAGATTAAGCACTGCTTCTGATAGATGCTTCTTTTTTTTAAAGAGGTTTTTGTTAAAAAAATAAAATAATTGTTGTAAGTGCTGCCGGGATGCTGCATTCTTCCATTTTTGGTCTGATTGATTGGCATTGATTATGTCTGCTGATAAATCCTCCCAGCTGGTGTGATGATTAATGAATAATATTTATTTGGATCATTATACTGTATTTGTAACTCAGTAACATTCCAGACTGTGATGGACCAGTAATCGGATGTGACTATCCCTGTTTTACACATTGTATTCCTTGTTATCTCTTTATTATTTATTTTTGGAATCAGACCCTTCATACTGGGGAGGAATCTGATGGAAAGGAGACTGAGCTCTGTAAAGCTAGTGCTGTCCATCAAGGCTAGTGCTGTCCATCAAGGCTTGTGCTGTCCATCAAGGCTAGTGCTGTCCATCAAGGCTAGTGCTGTCCATCACGGCTAGTGCTGTCTATTATTATATGAGTCATGGGGGCTGAGTGATCAGTGTATTTATATTGGTTATACACTATGAATGAATAATAATAATATCTAGCTTGTGTCTGACCTGCTGCCAGCTTACACCAGTTACTCATATAATAAGCTGTAACATTATTATATGAGTCATGGGGGCTTAGTGATCGGTGTATTTATATTGGTTATACACTATGAATGAATAATAATAATAATAATAATAATATCTAGCTTGTGTCTGACCTGCTGCCAGCTTACACCAGTTACTCAGATAATAAGCTGTAACATTATTATATGAGTCATGGGGGCTGAGTGATCAGTGTATTTATATTGGTTACTACTATGAATGAATAATAATAATAATAATAATATCTAGCTTGTGTCTGACCTGCTGCCAGCTTACACCAGTTACTCAGATAATAAGCTGTAACATTATTATATGAGTCATGGGGGCTGAGTGATCAGTGTATTTATATTGGTTATACAATATGAATGAATAATAATAATAATATCTAGCTTGTGTCTGACCTGCTGCCAGCTTACACCAGTTACTCAGATAATAAGCTGTAACATTATTATATGAGTCATGGGGGCTGAGTGATCAGTGTATTTATATTGGTTATACACTATGAATGAATAATAATAATAATAATAATAATAATATCTAGCTTGTGTCTGACCTGCTGCCAGCTTACACCAGTTACTCAGATAATAAGCTGTAACATTATTATATGAGTCATGGGGGCTGAGTGATCAGTGTATTTATATTGGTTATACACTATGAATGAATCATAATAATAATAATAATATCTAGCTTGTGTCTGACCTGCTGCCAGCTTACACCAGTTACTCAGATAATAAGCTGTAACATTATTATATGAGTCATGGGGGCTGAGTGATCAGTGTATTTATATTGGTTATACACTATGAATGAATAATAATAATAATAATAATAATAATAATATCTAGCTTGTGTGTGACCTGCTGCCAGCTTACACCAGTTACTCAGATAATAAGCTGTAACATTATTATATGAGTCATGGGGGCTGAGTGATCAGTGTATTTATATTGGTTATACACTATGAATGAATGAATAATAATAATAATAATATCTAGCTTGTGTCTGACCTGCTGCCAGCTTACACCAGTTACTCAGATAATAAGCTGTAACATTACTATATGAGTCATGGGGGCTGAGTGACCAGTGTATTTATATTGGTTATACACTATGAATGAATAATAATAATAATAATAATATCTAGCTTGTGTCTGACCTGCTGCCAGCTTACACCAGTTACTCAGATAATAAGCTGTAACATTATTATATGAGTCATGGGGGCTGAGTGATCAGTGTATTTATATTGGTTATACACTATGAATGAATAATAATAATAATAATAATATCTAGCTTGTGTCTGACCTGCTGCCAGCTTACACCAGTTACTCAGATAATAAGCTGTAACATTATTATATGAGTCATGGGGGCTGAGTGATCAGTGTATTTATATTGGTTATACACTATGAATGAATAATAATAATAATATCTAGCTTGTGTGTGACCTGCTGCCAGCTTACACCAGTTACTCAGATAATAAGCTATAACATTATTATATGAGTCATGGGGGCTGAGTGATCAGTGTATTTATATTGGTTATACACTATGAATGAATAATAATAATAATAATAATATCTAGCTTGTGTCTGACCTGCTGCCAGCTTACACCAGTTACTCATATAATAAGCTGTAACATTATTATATGAGTCATGGGGGCTGAGTGATCAGTGTATTTATATTGGTTATACACTATGAATGAATAATAATAATAATATCTAGCTTGTGTGTGACCTGCTGCCAGCTTACACCAGTTACTCAGATAATAAGCTGTAACATTATTATATGAGTCATGGGGGCTGAGTGATCAGTGTATTTATATTGGTTATACACTATGAATGAATAATAATAATAATAATATCTAGCTTGTGTCTGACCTGCTGCCAGCTTACACCAGTTACTCATATAATAAGCTGTAACATTATTATATGAGTCATGGGGGCTGAGTGATCAGTGTATTTATATTGGTTATACACTATGAATGAATAATAATAATAATATCTAGCTTGTGTGTGACCTGCTGCCAGCTTACACCAGTTACTCAGATAATAAGCTGTAACATTATTATATGAGTCATGGGGGCTGAGTGATCAGTGTATTTATATTGGTTATACACTATGAATGAATAATAATAATAATATCTAGCTTGTGTCTGACCTGCTGCCAGCTTACACCAGTTACTCAGATAATAAGCTATAACATTATTATATGAGTCATGGGGGCTGAGTGATCAGTGTATTTATATTGGTTATACACTATGAATGAATAATAATAATAATAATAATATCTAGCTTGTGTCTGACCTGCTGCCAGCTTACACCAGTTACTCATATAATAAGCTATAACATTATTATATGAGTCATGGGGGCTGAGTGATCAGTGTATTTATATTGGTTATACACTATGAATGAATAATAATAATAATATCTAGCTTGTGTGTGACCTGCTGCCAGCTTACACCAGTTACTCAGATAATAAGCTGTAACATTATTATATGAGTCATGGGGGCTGAGTGATCAGTGTATTTATATTGGTTATACACTATGAATGAATAATAATAATAATATCTAGCTTGTGTGTGACCTGCTGCCAGCTTACACCAGTTACTCAGATAATAAGCTGTAACATTATTATATGAGTCATGGGGGCTGAGTGATCAGTGTATTTATATTGGTTATACACTATGAATGAATAATAATAATAATAATAATATCTAGCTTGTGTCTGACCTGCTGCCAGCTTACACCAGTTACTCAGATAATAAGCTATAACATTATTATATGAGTCATGGGGGCTGAGTGATCAGTGTATTTATATTGGTTATACACTATGAATGAATAATAATAATAATATCTAGCTTGTGTCTGACCTGCTGCCAGCTTACACCAGTTACTCAGATAATAAGCTGTAACATTATTATATGAGTCATGGGGGCTGAGTGATCAGTGTATTTATATTGGTTATACACTATGAATGAATAATAATAATAATAATAATATCTAGCTTGTGTCTGACCTGCTGCCAGCTTACACCAGTTACTCAGATAATAAGCTATAACATTATTATATGAGTCATGGGGGCTGAGTGATCAGTGTATTTATATTGGTTATACACTATGAATGAATAATAATAATAATATCTAGCTTGTGTCTGACCTGCTGCCAGCTTACACCAGTTACTCAGATAATAAGCTGTAACATTATTATATGAGTCATGGGGGCTGAGTGATCAGTGTATTTATATTGGTTATACACTATGAATGAATAATAATAATAATAATAATATCTAGCTTGTGTCTGACCTGCTGCCAGCTTACACCAGTTACTCAGATAATAAGCTATAACATTATTATATGAGTCATGGGGGCTGAGTGATCAGTGTATTTATATTGGTTATACACTATGAATGAATAATAATAATAATATCTAGCTTGTGTCTGACCTGCTGCCAGCTTACACCAGTTACTCAGATAATAAGCTGTAACATTATTATATGAGTCATGGGGGCTGAGTGATCAGTGTATTTATATTGGTTATACACTATGAATGAATAATAATAATAATATCTAGCTTGTGTGTGACCTGCTGCCAGCTTACACCAGTTACTCAGATAATAAGCTGTAACATTATTATATGAGTCATGGGGGCTGAGTGATCAGTGTATTTATATTGGTTATACACTATGAATGAATAATAATAATAATAATAATATCTAGCTTGTGTCTGACCTGCTGCCAGCTTACACCAGTTACTCAGATAATAAGCTATAACATTACTATATGAGTCATGGGGGCTGAGTGATCAGTGTATTTATATTGGTTATACACTATGAATGAATAATAATAATAATAATAATATCTAGCTTGTGTGTGACCTGCTGCCAGCTTACACCAGTTACTCAGATAATAAGCTGTAACATTATTATATGAGTCATGGGGGCTGAGTGATCAGTGTATTTATATTGGTTATACACTATGAATGAATAATAATAATAATATCTAGCTTGTGTGTGACCTGCTGCCAGCTTACACCAGTTACTCAGATAATAAGCTATAACATTATTATATGAGTCATGGGGGCTGAGTGATCAGTGTATTTATATTGGTTATACACTATGAATGAATAATAATAATAATATCTAGCTTGTGTGTGACCTGCTGCCAGCTTACACCAGTTACTCAGATAATAAGCTGTAACATTATTATATGAGTCATGGGGGCTGAGTGATCAGTGTATTTATATTGGTTATACACTATGAATGAATAATAATAATAATATCTAGCTTGTGTCTGACCTGCTGCCAGCTTACACCAGTTACTCAGATAATAAGCTGTAACATTATTATATGAGTCATGGGGGCTTAGTGATCAGTGTATTTATATTGGTTATACACTATGAATGAATAATAATAATATCTAGCTTGTGTCTGACCTGCTGCCAGCTTACACCAGTTACTCAGATAATAAGCTGTAACATTATTATATGAGTCATGGGGGCTGAGTGATCAGTGTATTTATATTGGTTATACACTATGAATGAATAATAATAATAATAATATCTAGCTTGTGTCTGACCTGCTGCCAGCTTACACCAGTTACTCAGATAATAAGCTGTAACATTATTATATGAGTCATGGGGGCTGAGTGATCAGTGTATTTATATTGGTTATACACTATGAATGAATAATAATAATAATATCTAGCTTGTGTCTGACCTGCTGCCAGCTTACACCAGTTACTCAGATAATAAGCTGTAACATTATTATATGAGTCATGGGGGCTGAGTGACCAGTGTATTTATATTGGTTATACACTATGAATGAATAATAATAATAATAATAATATCTAGCTTGTGTCTGACCTGCTGCCAGTTTACACCAGTTACTCAGATAATAAGCTGTAACATTATTATATGAGTCATGGGGGCTGAGTGATCAGTGTATTTATATTGGTTATACACTATGAATGAATAATAATAATAATATCTAGCTTGTGTCTGACCTGCTGCCAGCTTACACCAGTTACTCAGATAATAAGCTGTAACATTATTATATGAGTCATGGGGGCTTAGTGATCAGTGTATTTATATTGGTTATACACTATGAATGAATAATAATAATAATATCTAGCTTGTGTGTGACCTGCTGCCAGCTTACACCAGTTACTCAGATAATAAGCTGTAACATTATTATATGAGTCATGGGGGCTGAGTGATCAGTGTATTTATATTGGTTATACACTATGAATGAATAATAATAATAATAATAATATCTAGCTTGTGTCTGACCTGCTGCCAGCTTACACCAGTTACTCAGATAATAAGCTGTAACATTATTATATGAGTCATGGGGGCTTAGTGATCAGTGTATTTATATTGGTTATACACTATGAATGAATAATAATAATAATAATAATATCTAGCTTGTGTCTGACCTGCTGCCAGCTTACACCAGTTACTCAGATAATAAGCTGTAACATTATTATATGAGTCATGGGGGCTGAGTGATCAGTGTATTTATATTGGTTATACACTATGAATGAATAATAATAATAATATCTAGCTTGTGTGTGACCTGCTGCCAGCTTACACCAGTTACTCAGATAATAAGCTATAACATTATTATATGAGTCATGGGGGCTGAGTGATCAGTGTATTTATATTGGTTATACACTATGAATGAATAATAATAATAATATCTAGCTTGTGTGTGACCTGCTGCCAGCTTACACCAGTTACTCAGATAATAAGCTGTAACATTATTATATGAGTCATGGGGGCTGAGTGATCAGTGTATTTATATTGGTTATACACTATGAATGAATAATAATAATAATATCTAGCTTGTGTCTGACCTGCTGCCAGCTTACACCAGTTACTCAGATAATAAGCTGTAACATTATTATATGAGTCATGGGGGCTGAGTGATCAGTGTATTTATATTGGTTATACACTATGAATGAATAATAATAATAATATCTAGCTTGTGTCTGACCTGCTGCCAGCTTACACCAGTTACTCATATAATAAGCTGTAACATTATTATATGAGTCATGGGGGCTGAGTGATCAGTGTATTTATATTGGTTATACACTATGAATGAATAATAATAATAATATCTAGCTTGTGTCTGACCTGCTGCCAGCTTACACCAGTTACTCAGATAATAAGCTGTAACATTATTATATGAGTCATGGGGGCTGAGTGATCAGTGTATTTATATTGGTTATACACTATGAATGAATAATAATAATAATATCTAGCTTGTGTGTGACCTGCTGCCAGCTTACACCAGTTACTCAGATAATAAGCTGTAACATTATTATATGAGTCATGGGGGCTGAGTGATCAGTGTATTTATATTGGTTATACACTATGAATGAATAATAATAATAATATCTAGCTTGTGTGTGACCTGCTGCCAGCTTACACCAGTTACTCAGATAATAAGCTGTAACATTATTATATGAGTCATGGGGGCTGAGTGACCAGTGTATTTATATTGGTTATACACTATGAATGAATAATAATAATAATAATAATATCTAGCTTGTGTCTGACCTGCTGCCAGCTTACACCAGTTACTCAGATAATAAGCTGTAACATTATTATATGAGTCATGGGGGCTGAGTGATCAGTGTATTTATATTGGTTATACACTATGAATGAATAATAATAATAATATCTAGCTTGTGTCTGACCTGCTGCCAGCTTACACCAGTTACTCAGATAATAAGCTATAACATTATTATATGAGTCATGGGGGCTGAGTGATCAGTGTATTTATATTGGTTATACACTATGAATGAATAATAATAATAATATCTAGCTTGTGTGTGACCTGCTGCCAGCTTACACCAGTTACTCAGATAATAAGCTGTAACATTATTATATGAGTCATGGGGGCTGAGTGATCAGTGTATTTATATTGGTTATACACTATGAATGAATAATAATAATAATAATAATATCTAGCTTGTGTCTGACCTGCTGCCAGCTTACACCAGTTACTCAGATAATAAGCTATAACATTATTATATGAGTCATGGGGGCTGAGTGATCAGTGTATTTATATTGGTTATACACTATGAATGAATAATAATAATAATATCTAGCTTGTGTCTGACCTGCTGCCAGCTTACACCAGTTACTCAGATAATAAGCTATAACATTATTATATGAGTCATGGGGGCTGAGTGATCAGTGTATTTATATTGGTTATACACTATGAATGAATAATAATAATAATATCTAGCTTGTGTCTGACCTGCTGCCAGCTTACACCAGTTACTCAGATAATAAGCTGTAACATTATTATATGAGTCATGGGGGCTGAGTGATCAGTGTATTTATATTGGTTATACACTATGAATGAATAATAATAATAATAATAATATCTAGCTTGTGTCTGACCTGCTGCCAGCTTACACCAGTTACTCAGATAATAAGCTGTAACATTATTATATGAGTCATGGGGGCTGAGTGATCAGTGTATTTATATTGGTTATACACTATGAATGAATAATAATAATAATATCTAGCTTGTGTCTGACCTGCTGCCAGCTTACACCAGTTACTCAGATAATAAGCTATAACATTATTATATGAGTCATGGGGGCTTAGTGATCAGTGTATTTATATTGGTTATACACTAGGAATGAATAATAATAATAATATCTAGCTTGTGTCTGACCTGCTGCCAGCTTACACCAGTTACTCAGATAATAAGCTGTAACATTATTATATGAGTCATGGGGGCTGAGTGATCAGTGTATTTATATTGGTTATACACTATGAATGAATAATAATAATAATATCTAGCTTGTGTCTGACCTGCTGCCAGCTTACACCAGTTACTCAGATAATAAGCTGTAACATTATTATATGAGTCATGGGGGCTGAGTGATCAGTGTATTTATATTGGTTATACACTATGAATGAATAATAATAATAATATCTAGCTTGTGTCTGACCTGCTGCCAGCTTACACCAGTTACTCAGATAATAAGCTATAACATTATTATATGAGTCATGGGGGCTTAGTGATCAGTGTATTTATATTGGTTATACACTATGAATGAATAATAATAATAATATCTAGCTTGTGTCTGACCTGCTGCCAGCTTACACCAGTTACTCAGATAATAAGCTGTAACATTATTATATGAGTCATGGGGGCTGAGTGATCAGTGTATTTATATTGGTTATACACTATGAATGAATAATAATAATAATAATAATATCTAGCTTGTGTGTGACCTGCTGCCAGCTTACACCAGTTACTCAGATAATAAGCTGTAACATTATTATATGAGTCATGGGGGCTGAGTGATCAGTGTATTTATATTGGTTATACACTATGAATGAATAATAATAATAATATCTAGCTTGTGTGTGACCTGCTGCCAGCTTACACCAGTTACTCAGATAATAAGCTATAACATTATTATATGAGTCATGGGGGCTGAGTGATCAGTGTATTTATATTGGTTATACACTATGAATGAATAATAATAATAATAATAATAATATCTAGCTTGTGTGTGACCTGCTGCCAGCTTACACCAGTTACTCAGATAATAAGCTGTAACATTATTATATGAGTCATGGGGGCTGAGTGATCAGTGTATTTATATTGGTTATACACTATGAATGAATAATAATAATAATAATAATAATATCTAGCTTGTGTGTGACCTGCTGCCAGCTTACACCAGTTACTCAGATAATAAGCTGTAACATTATTATATGAGTCATGGGGGCTGAGTGATCAGTGTATTTATATTGGTTATACACTATGAATGAATAATAATAATAATAATAATAATATCTAGCTTGTGTGTGACCTGCTGCCAGCTTACACCAGTTACTCAGATAATAAGCTGTAACATTATTATATGAGTCATGGGGGCTGAGTGATCAGTGTATTTATATTGGTTATACACTATGAATGAATAATAATAATAATATCTAGCTTGTGTGTGACCTGCTGCCAGCTTACACCAGTTACTCAGATAATAAGCTATAACATTATTATATGAGTCATGGGGGCTGAGTGATCAGTGTATTTATATTGGTTATACACTATGAATGAATAATAATAATAATATCTAGCTTGTGTGTGACCTGCTGCCAGCTTACACCAGTTACTCAGATAATAAGCTGTAACATTATTATATGAGTCATGGGGGCTTAGTGATCAGTGTATTTATATTGGTTATACACTATGAATGAATAATAATAATAATAATAATAATATCTAGCTTGTGTCTGACCTGCTGTCAGCTTACACCAGTTACTCAGATAATAAGCTGTAACATTATTATATGAGTCATGGGGGCTGAGTGATCAGTGTATTTATATTGGTTATACACTATGAATGAATAATAATAATAATATCTAGCTTGTGTGTGACCTGCTGCCAGCTTACACCAGTTACTCAGATAATAAGCTATAACATTATTATATGAGTCATGGGGGCTGAGTGATCAGTGTATTTATATTGGTTATACACTATGAATGAATAATAATAATAATATCTAGCTTGTGTGTGACCTGCTGCCAGCTTACACCAGTTACTCAGATAATAAGCTGTAACATTATTATATGAGTCATGGGGGCTGAGTGATCAGTGTATTTATATTGGTTATACACTATGAATGAATAATAATAATAATATCTAGCTTGTGTCTGACCTGCTGCCAGCTTACACCAGTTACTCAGATAATAAGCTGTAACATTATTATATGAGTCATGGGGGCTGAGTGACCAGTGTATTTATATTGGTTATACACTATGAATGAATAATAATAATAATAATAATAATATCTAGCTTGTGTCTGACCTGCTGCCAGCTTACACCAGTTACTCAGATAATAAGCTGTAACATTATTATATGAGTCATGGGGGCTGAGTGACCAGTGTATTTATATTGGTTATACACTATGAATGAATAATAATAATAATATCTAGCTTGTGTCTGACCTGCTGCCAGCTTACACCAGTTACTCAGATAATAAGCTATAACATTATTATATGAGTCATGGGGGCTGAGTGATCAGTGTATTTATATTGGTTATACACTATGAATGAATAATAATAATAATATCTAGCTTGTGTCTGACCTGCTGCCAGCTTACACCAGTTACTCAGATAATAAGCTGTAACATTATTATATGAGTCATGGGGGGTGAGTGATCAGTGTATTTATATTGGTTATACACTATGAATGAATAATAATAATAATATCTAGCTTGTGTCTGACCTGCTGCCAGCTTACACCAGTTACTCAGATAATAAGCTGTAACATTATTATATGAGTCATGGGGGCTGAGTGATCAGTGTATTTATATTGGTTATACACTATGAATGAATAATAATAATAATAATAATAATATCTAGCTTGTGTCTGACCTGCTGCCAGCTTACACCAGTTACTCAGATAATAAGCTGTAACATTATTATATGAGTCATGGGGGCTGAGTGATCAGTGTATTTATATTGGTTATACACTATGAATGAATAATAATAATAATAATAATATCTAGCTTGTGTCTGACCTGCTGCCAGCTTACACCAGTTACTCAGATAATAAGCTATAACATTATTATATGAGTCATGGGGGCTGAGTGATCAGTGTATTTATATTGGTTATACACTATGAATGAATAATAATAATAATATCTAGCTTGTGTCTGACCTGCTGCCAGCTTACACCAGTTACTCAGATAATAAGCTGTAACATTATTATATGAGTCATGGGGGCTGAGTGATCAGTGTATTTATATTGGTTATACACTATGAATGAATAATAATAATAATATCTAGCTTGTGTCTGACCTGCTGCCAGCTTACACCAGTTACTCAGATAATAAGCTGTAACATTATTATATGAGTCATGGGGGCTGAGTGATCAGTGTATTTATATTGGTTATACACTATGAATGAATAATAATAATAATATCTAGCTTGTGTCTGACCTGCTGCCAGCTTACACCAGTTACTCAGATAATAAGCTGTAACATTATTATATGAGTCATGGGGGCTGAGTGATCAGTGTATTTATATTGGTTATACACTATGAATGAATAATAATAATAATAATAATATCTAGCTTGTGTGTGACCTGCTGCCAGCTTACACCAGTTACTCAGATAATAAGCTGTAACATTATTATATGAGTCATGGGGGCTGAGTGATCAGTGTATTTATATTGGTTATACACTATGAATGAATAATAATAATAATATCTAGCTTGTGTGTGACCTGCTGCCAGCTTACACCAGTTACTCAGATAATAAGCTATAACATTATTATATGAGTCATGGGGGCTGAGTGATCAGTGTATTTATATTGGTTATACACTATGAATGAATAATAATAATAATAATAATAATATCTAGCTTGTGTGTGACCTGCTGCCAGCTTACACCAGTTACTCAGATAATAAGCTGTAACATTATTATATGAGTCATGGGGGCTGAGTGATCAGTGTATTTATATTGGTTATACACTATGAATGAATAATAATAATAATAATAATAATATCTAGCTTGTGTGTGACCTGCTGCCAGCTTACACCAGTTACTCAGATAATAAGCTGTAACATTATTATATGAGTCATGGGGGCTGAGTGATCAGTGTATTTATATTGGTTATACACTATGAATGAATAATAATAATAATAATAATAATATCTAGCTTGTGTGTGACCTGCTGCCAGCTTACACCAGTTACTCAGATAATAAGCTGTAACATTATTATATGAGTCATGGGGGCTGAGTGATCAGTGTATTTATATTGGTTATACACTATGAATGAATAATAATAATAATATCTAGCTTGTGTGTGACCTGCTGCCAGCTTACACCAGTTACTCAGATAATAAGCTATAACATTATTATATGAGTCATGGGGGCTGAGTGATCAGTGTATTTATATTGGTTATACACTATGAATGAATAATAATAATAATATCTAGCTTGTGTGTGACCTGCTGCCAGCTTACACCAGTTACTCAGATAATAAGCTGTAACATTATTATATGAGTCATGGGGGCTTAGTGATCAGTGTATTTATATTGGTTATACACTATGAATGAATAATAATAATAATAATAATATCTAGCTTGTGTCTGACCTGCTGTCAGCTTACACCAGTTACTCAGATAATAAGCTGTAACATTATTATATGAGTCATGGGGGCTGAGTGATCAGTGTATTTATATTGGTTATACACTATGAATGAATAATAATAATAATATCTAGCTTGTGTGTGACCTGCTGCCAGCTTACACCAGTTACTCAGATAATAAGCTATAACATTATTATATGAGTCATGGGGGCTGAGTGATCAGTGTATTTATATTGGTTATACACTATGAATGAATAATAATAATAATATCTAGCTTGTGTGTGACCTGCTGCCAGCTTACACCAGTTACTCAGATAATAAGCTGTAACATTATTATATGAGTCATGGGGGCTGAGTGATCAGTGTATTTATATTGGTTATACACTATGAATGAATAATAATAATAATATCTAGCTTGTGTCTGACCTGCTGCCAGCTTACACCAGTTACTCAGATAATAAGCTGTAACATTATTATATGAGTCATGGGGGCTGAGTGACCAGTGTATTTATATTGGTTATACACTATGAATGAATAATAATAATAATAATAATAATATCTAGCTTGTGTCTGACCTGCTGCCAGCTTACACCAGTTACTCAGATAATAAGCTGTAACATTATTATATGAGTCATGGGGGCTGAGTGACCAGTGTATTTATATTGGTTATACACTATGAATGAATAATAATAATAATATCTAGCTTGTGTCTGACCTGCTGCCAGCTTACACCAGTTACTCAGATAATAAGCTATAACATTATTATATGAGTCATGGGGGCTGAGTGATCAGTGTATTTATATTGGTTATACACTATGAATGAATAATAATAATAATATCTAGCTTGTGTCTGACCTGCTGCCAGCTTACACCAGTTACTCAGATAATAAGCTGTAACATTATTATATGAGTCATGGGGGGTGAGTGATCAGTGTATTTATATTGGTTATACACTATGAATGAATAATAATAATAATATCTAGCTTGTGTCTGACCTGCTGCCAGCTTACACCAGTTACTCAGATAATAAGCTGTAACATTATTATATGAGTCATGGGGGCTGAGTGATCAGTGTATTTATATTGGTTATACACTATGAATGAATAATAATAATAATATCTAGCTTGTGTGTGACCTGCTGCCAGCTTACACCAGTTACTCAGATAATAAGCTGTAACATTATTATATGAGTCATGGGGGCTGAGTGATCAGTGTATTTATATTGGTTATACACTATGAATGAATAATAATAATAATAATAATATCTAGCTTGTGTGTGACCTGCTGCCAGCTTACACCAGTTACTCAGATAATAAGCTGTAACATTATTATATGAGTCATGGGGGCTGAGTGATCAGTGTATTTATATTGGTTATACACTATGAATGAATAATAATAATAATAATAATATCTAGCTTGTGTCTGACCTGCTGCCAGCTTACACCTGTTACTCAGATAATAAGCTGTAACATTATTATATGAGTCATGGGGGCTGAGTGACCAGTGTATTTATATTGGTTATACACTATGAATGAATAATAATAATAATATCTAGCTTGTGTCTGACCTGCTGCCAGCTTACACCAGTTACTCAGATAATAAGCTGTAACATTATTATATGAGTCATGGGGGCTGAGTGATCAGTGTATTTATATTGGTTATACACTATGAATGAATGAATAATAATAATAATAATATCTAGCTTGTGTCTGACCTGCTGTCAGCTTACACCAGTTACTCAGATAATAAGCTGTAACATTATTATATGAGTCATGGGGGCTGAGTGATCAGTGTATTTATATTGGTTATACACTATGAATGAATAATAATAATAATAATAATATCTAGCTTGTGTCTGACCTGCTGCCAGCTTACACCAGTTACTCAGATAATAAGCTGTAACATTATTATATGAGTCATGGGGGCTGAGTGATCAGTGTATTTATATTGGTTATACACTATGAATGAATAATAATAATAATATCTAGCTTGTGTCTGACCTGCTGCCAGCTTACACCAGTTACTCAGATAATAAGCTGTAACATTATTATATGAGTCATGGGGGCTGAGTGATCAGTGTATTTATATTGGTTATACACTATGAATGAATAATAATAATAATATCTAGCTTGTGTCTGACCTGCTGCCAGCTTACACCAGTTACTCAGATAATAAGCTGTAACATTATTATATGAGTCATGGGGGCTTAGTGATCAGTGTATTTATATTGGTTATACACTATGAATGAATAATAATAATAATAATAATAATAATAATAATAATAATATTACACACAGATGATGTAGTTACATTTCTGACTCTCCGCGACCTTCTCAATATGGCGCCGGGAGCCGCCGAGCTCGCACTTTACGGCCTGGTGACGTCACGGCGGCTCTCGCTTTGCGGTAATTCCCTGTGCGGATGCTGTTGTTGTTGTGAGTCGGAGAGGATCCCGGGGAGCAGGATGGACAGGAAGAAGAAACTACTGGATGTGACTGCGGCCTCGGTGAGGAAGACAACTCCACTCACCCTCAGCCAGGGAGCAGCACTCACTCTCAGCCAGGGAGCAGTCACTGAGCAGCATTCACTCTCAGCCAGGGAGCAGTCACTGAGCAGCATTCACTCTCAGCCAGGGAGCAGTCACTGAGCAGCATTCACCCTCAGCCAGGGAGCAGTCACTGAGCAGCACTCACCCTCAGCCAGGGAGCAGCACTCACTCTCAGCCAGGGAGCAGCACTCACTCTCAGCCAGGGAGCAGTCACTGAGCAGCATTCACTCTCAGCCAGGGAGCAGCATTCACTCTCAGCCAGGGAGCAGTCACTGAGCAGCACTCACCCTCAGCCAGGGAACATTCATTGAGCAGCATTCACTCTCAGCCAGGGAGCAGTCACTGAGCAGCATTCACTCTCAGCCAGGGAGCAGTCACTGAGCAGCATTCACTCTCAGCCAGGGAGCAGTCACTGAGCAGCACTCACTCTCAGCCAGGGAGCAGTCACTGAGCAGCACTCACTCTCAGCCAGGGAGCAGTCACTGAGCAGCACTCACTCTCAGCCAGGGAGCAGTCACTGAGCAGCACTCACTCTCAGCCAGGGAGCAGTCACTGAGCAGCACTCACCCTCAGCCAGGGAACATTCATTGAGCAGCACTCACTCTCAGCCAGGGAGCAGTCACTGAGCAGCATTCACCCTCAGCCAGGGAGCAGTCACTGAGCAGCATTCACCCTCAGCCAGGGAGCAGTCACTGAGCAGCACTCACTCTCAGCCAGGGAGCAGTCACTGAGCAGCACTCACCCTCAGCCAGGGAGCAGTCACTGAGCAGCACTCACTCTCAGCCAGGGAGCAGTCACTGAGCAGCATTCACCCTCAGCCAGGGAGCAGTCACTGAGCAGCACTCACCCTCAGCCAGGGAGCAGCACTCACTCTCAGCGAGGGAGCAGTCACTGAGCAGCACTCACACTCAGCCAGGGAGCAGTCACTGAGCAGCATTCACTCTCAGCCAGGGAGCAGTCACTGAGCAGCACTCACTCTCAGCCAGGGAGCAGTCACTGAGCAGCATTCACCCTCACCCAGGGAGCAGTCACTGAGCAGCACTCACACTCAGCCAGGGAGCAGTCACTGAGCAGCACTCACTCTCAGCCAGGGAGCAGTCACTGAGCAGCATTCACTCTCAGCCAGGGAGCAGTCACTGAGCAGCATTCACTCTCAGCCAGGGAGCAGTCACTGAGCAGCACTCACTCTCAGCCAGGGAGCAGTCACTGAGCAGCACTCACTCTCAGCCAGGGAGCAGTCACTGAGCAGCATTCACTCTCAGCCAGGGAGCAGTCACTGAGCAGCACTCACTCTCAGCCAGGGAGCAGTCACTGAGCAGCACTCACCCTCAGTCATGAGATTTATTATTGTGTCCTCCATATAATAATTGCAGATCCAAATGAATACACAGTGGAGGCTTGCCATGGTTAATGAGGTTTAGAAAGTGTTTTTATTATGTCTTTATTTTCTAGTTAGTAGATCTCAAAGCTGAGCTTTTCCGAAAACAAGAAGAATTCAAAAGCGAGAAACTTGTGAAAGATGCTGGCGGACCCTCAAAACCAAGAGCCGCCCCTAAGGTGATGATAAGAGACTTGTGATAGCATGTGTTCAATCCCCTGCAGGAAAATACAAAATGACGACAAAAATAAAACTGGAGAATTTTCTTGGCTACTTTGGCCTTAAGTCTGCGTAAAATGTTGGGGGTTGAATGCAGTATCGGGGGCTGTGGCTAGCTTGTACACAGTTTGCTTAATGGGGAATCTGAGTAACTTCTGAAGGTGATTGTTTTTCACAATTAATTGCACAGAACCATAATCTTCTGATCTGCTCTTTAATTCCATATATTTCTTCCCTTAGAAGCCCAGTATCTGGACTAAGCAGAATACAGGGGTAGCTGCTCGGGCAGAGAAGGATGTAGAAGAAAAGACAGAAGAAGAGAACAGTTTGGATAAATCCAGGTGATTGAGAGCTCGCTCACACCTTATAATACAAACAAGTCTGGTGAACGTGTTAATTCATTATTATATCTCATTACATTCTAGACAGAAGCTGGAGGAAAAGGCTCGCCTGTATGAGAGGATGACCAAAGGAGACTTTCCTGGTAAATAACTACATTTCTAAATCAATCAGCTTGGGATGCGTGAGGTAGAGCGACCCAGTCTCTGACCAGGCCAGCTGCCTGCTTTCCAAGGAAGAGGATAAACTGGTATGTACGATCAAACGGACGATCAAACGTACCTGCCACTTTATCCTCAGACTAAAGACAACTACTTTTACACTTGCGCGTCTTCATTAGAAGGGGTCGCAAGTAAGGCACTGACTCCAACACTAACCCTCTATATTAATAAAAGAGTTAAGCTGCAAACAAAAAGAGTACAATTAGCACTGTCAGGGACAAATACGGTCTTTTACATTTTAAATAGACATCTTTCAATAACGTATATTGATGAATAAATCAGAGCCTATGATTAAGCGTGGCGAAACGCGTAAGGTGGTCTTCCCTTACCCCAGCGTTTGGTACGTGGATTATGTTTACCCTTTTTGTCTGTGCACTTAATAAAGCACATTTACTGCTTTTGGAGTGTGGGGTGCACAACGTTTTCTTTATTACCGACTACTTTGCCTCTCTGGAATTCTGTTAGTTGCCTCATGTTGCTTCAAAAAAGCAGACATCGAAATGCTAATTGTTAGACCTCTTATAACTGGCACGCACGGGTCATTTTTGTTGCTTTGTTTGTAAACCTCTATATAATGTTTTGCTTCCTCCTTAACTTAAAAGGCTATTGTCGTTTTCGTTATTGATAACATGTTTCTTGTCGGCTGGTTTTCCTTTTTTCTTTACTGTTACATTAGGATAGTGATGTGGTTTTCACAAAATAGTGTAGTTGTGTGAAGGAAAGACGTAACGGGGGGATATGATAGAAACATTTATATACATTAAGGGAATCAACACAGGAAAGGAGGACAGGATATTTATACGAAGAAAAACTACCACAACTAGAGGACATAGTCTGAAATAAGAGGGGCAAAGATTATAAGTAAAATCAGGAATATTACTTTTACTGAGAGGGTAGTGGATGCATGGAATAGTCTTCCAGTAGAAGTGGTAGAGGTTAATACAGTGAAGGAGTTTAAGCATGCATGGGATAGGTATAAGGTTATCCTAGATATAAGATAAGGCCAGGGACTAATGAAAGGATTACATTACTGAGAGGGTAGTGGATGTATGGAATAGTCTTCCAGTAGAAGTGGTAGAGGTTAATACAGTGAAGGAGTTTAAGCATGCATGGGATAGGTATAAGGCTATCCTAGATATAAGATAAGGTCAGGGACTAATGAAAGTATTACATTACTGAGAGGATAGTGGATGTATGGAATAGTCTTCCAGTAGAAGTGGTAGAGGTTAATACAGTGAAGGAGTTTAAGCATGCATGGGATAGGTATAAGGCTATCCTAGATATAAGATAAGGCCAGGGACTAATGAAAGTATTATATTACTGAGAGGGTAGTGGATGTATGGAATAGTCTTCCAGTAGAAGTGGTAGAGGTTAATACAGTGAAGGGGTTTAAGCATGCATGGGATAGGTATAAGGCTATCCTAGATATAAGATAAGGCCAGGGACTAATGAAAGTATTACATTACTGAGAGGGTAGTGGATGAATGGAATAGTCTTCCAGCAGAAGTGGCAGAGATTAATACAGTGAAGGAGATTAAGCATGCATGGGATAGGTATAAGGCTATCCTAGATATAAGATAAGGCCAGGGACTAATGAAAGTATTACTGTACTGAGAGGGTAGTGGATGTATGGAATAGTCTTCCAGTAGAAGTGGTAAAGGTTAATACAGTGAAGGGGTTTAAGCATGCATGGGATAGGTATAAGGCTATCCTAGATATAAGATAAGGCCAGGGACTAATGAAAGTATTACATTACTGAGAGGGTAGTGGATGTATGGAATAGTCTTCCAGTAGAAGTGGTAGAGGTTAATACAGTGAAGGAGTTTAAGCATGCATGTGATAGGTATAAGGCTCTCCTAGATATAAGATAAGGCCAGGGACTAATAAAAGTATTACATTACTGAGAGGGTAGTGGATGCATGGAATAGTCTTCCAGTAGAAGTGGTAGAGGTTAATACAGTGAAGGAATTTAAGCATGCATGGGATAGGTATAAGGCTATCCTAGATATAAGATAAGGGCAGGGACTAATGAAAGTATTACATTACTGAGAGGGTAGTGGATGCATGGAATAGTCTTCCAGTAGAAGTGGTAGAGGTTAATACAGTGAAGGAGTTTAAGCATGCGTGGGATAGGTATAAGTCTATCCTAGATATAAGATAAGGCCAGGGACTAATGACAGTATTACATTACTGAGAGGGTAGTGGATGTATGGAATAGTCTTCCAGTAGAAGTGGTAGAGGTTAATACAGTGATGGAGTTTAAGCATGCATGGGATAGGTATAAGGCTATCCTAGATATAAGATAAGGCCTGCGACTAATGAAAGGATTCAGATTATTGGGCAGACTAAGATCCTCAGATTGTCGCTTTCCTATGTGTCTGGGACAGGGTGTAATTTTAACATATCGCTAGAGATTTCTGCGCCTTTTTTGCAGACACAGCTGTTCCTTTTATGTGAGTAACGAGAGCCTTTTATTTGCACACTTCACACATAGTCCTTTTATGTTACTCTGCTCCATCTTGAAGAACTGCATGAAAGCTCATTAGCAATCTACCTCTTCACCGTGTCTCTCTTCCCTGACGCCCAACAGACGAGGAGACGGAGGAGCTGTACCTTGTGGATTTTGCTCAGAAGATTATAGACAAGCGGAAGGAGGTGCAGTCTGTGTGTCAGAGGGAGATGATAAAAACTGCCATCAAGGAAGAAGAACCAGACTTTAATCCTGAGCTTCCAATTCCAGCTCCTCAGGATCCCAGTGAAGAATGGTTAGTAAACATGATACATTTCAATGCGTGGAAGGAATATGTAATATCATGCAAAGTGTATGAAAAAGTGGGACTTTATTCATAAGGGAATTGAGAAGGGAATAGCAAACTTAAGGCCAAAGTAGCCAAATTGGCAAAAATTTCCTCATTGTGCTATACTTCAGACGTTACTCATTTGGCTTTCATTTTGCAGTTCCCTTCTCAATTCCATGCATTTCCCTCTTTCATGAATTAAGCCCTAAATATGTAACGGACATAATCTGAAACCGAACGCTGCTTACAGGGTGGATTACGAAGACTCCCTGGGCCGATCCAGACGGTGTTTGAGGAAGGACCTGCCTGACCTCTTGAAGATGGATCGAGATCTGCAAGGAAAGAGGTGAAGCTGCCTGTGGTTTAGAAAAGCGTGGTTACCAGACAACACACATCCGCTCGTGTTTATTCTGATATTGAGAATTTCTCGTTAGTTTCATCCACATCGCACTAGATGACTCCCCACTGGAGTTACTCCCCCTTGGCTATTATTATTTATCAGTAGAAATGAGTGATCTATAAAATAAGCATTTCTTGATCCTTAAAGAAGTACAGCCCAAAATATCAGAGGGAAAGGGATCCTTTTTCTTGTTTTATTATTTATTTATTTATTGCATCAGAGGGGTGTCCTATGTGCTCTTCTAGTGCACTGTACATACACATGCAATGCCCCACTCTCTTTACAGCGGTCAGTGCTGAACTAGATTTAAAGAAAGGGAATCAAACGCAAAGTAAGTCCTTTAAGATCTGCTGTGATCCTCTCTTCCTATTCGTTTGTAGACCTGCGGCAGAGGAGAAAACGCTGCTGTCGGAAGACATGAGGAAAGAGATACAGAGACAGCAGTGGGAGCAGGAGGAGGAGGAAGCCATGAAGAGGCCAATGGGTCCCATGCATTACGAAGATATTCGGCAAAGTGGTACGGATTGGCACTTATTATTTTCCTCCGTGAGCGGCACAGAAACAGCTACACATATGTGTAATGTGTAAGAAATTCCAATGTGCCCAACATGGCCTTTATGGGTTTACTAGCCCCATGTAAATTATATTATGACATATACAGTGTGTCTACTGCTCGTTATAACCCCCCTCCCTCCCATGCACTACAGCACATCACATGTCTGGGGGGAGATTAGCAGAGATGCAGAAAACCTTGAATTTGTGTTAAAATCCTGCTTTCAGAGGCGAGACAGCTCGGTGTTGGATATTTTGCATTTGCCCGTGATGAAGAGGCTCGTCGCAAACAAATGGACACTCTAAATATGCTGCGAGACCAGGTAGGACGCGAAAACTATACTCGGCGCGACGCCATTTGTCACCACTGACAATAAAGATTGTTTAAGGGACTCTAAACTTTATTTTTGACCCTTAAATTCAGAAATCACTGAAGTTATTCCGAATCTGCTTGTAAATCATATATATATATATATCAAAAAAAATCAGAATAGTATGTACATAAGCTCATTTTATCTTTTAATATGAGTAAAGGTTCAACACAGTAAGGAGGAGAGCATATTTAAAAGAAGAAAAACTACAACAGCTAGAGGACATAGTCTGAAATTAGAGGGGCAACGATTTAATGTAATATCAGGAAGTATTACTTTACTGAGAGGGTAGTGGATGTATGGAATAGCCTGCCAGCAGAAGTGGTAGAGGTTAATACAGTGAAGGAGTTTAAGCATGCACGGGATAGGTATAAGGCTATCCTAGATGTAAGATAAGGCCAGGGACTAATGAAAGTATTACTATACTGAGAGGGTAGTGGATGCATGGAATAGTCTTCCAGTAGAAGTGGTAGAGGTTAATACAGTGAAGGAGTTTAAGCATGCGTGGGATAGGTATAAGGCTACCCTAGATATAAGATAAGGCCAGGGACTAATGAAAGTATTACTTTACTGAGAGGGTAGTGGATGCATGGAATAGTCTTCTAGTAGAAGTGGTAGAGGTTAATACAGTGAAGGAGTTTAAGCATGCATGGGATAGGTATAAAGCTATCCTAGATATAAGATAAGGCCAGGGACTAATGAAAGTATTACTTTACTGAGAGGGTAGTGGATGTATGGAATAGCCTTCCAGCAGAAGTGGTAGAGGTTAATACAGTGAAGGAGTTTAAGCATGCATGGGGTAGGTATAAGGCTATCCTAGATATAAGATAAGGCCAGGGACTAATGAAAGTATTACTTTACTGAGAGGGTAGTGGATGTATGGAATAGTCTTCCAGCAGAAGTGGTAGAGGTTAATACAGTGAAGGAGTTTAAGCATGCATGGGATAGGTATAAAGCTATCCTAGATATAAGATAAGGTCAGGGACTAATGAAAGTATTACATTACTGAGAGGGTAGTGGATGCATGGAATAGTCTTCTAGTAGAAGTGGTAGAGGTTAATACAGTGAAGGAGTTTAAGCATGCATGGGATAGGTATAAAGCTATCCTAGATATAAGATAAGGCCAGGGACTAATGAAAGTATTACATTACTGAGAGGTAGTGGATGTATGGAATAGTCTTCCAGTAGAAGTGGTAGAGGTTAATACAGTGAAGGAGTTTAAGCATGCGTGGGATAGGTATAAGGCTATCCTAGATATAAGATAATTCCAGGGACTAATGAAAGTATTACTTTACTGAGAGGGTAGTGGATGTATGGAATAGTCTTCCAGTAGAAGTGGTAGAGGTTAATACAGTGAAGGAGTTTAAGCATGCGTGGGATAGGTATAAGGCTATCCTAGATATAAGATAATGCCAGGGACTAATGAAAGTATTACATTACTGAGAGGGTAGTGGATGCATGGAATAGTCTTCCAGTAGAAGTGGTAGAGGTTAATACAGTGAAGGAGTTTAAGCATGCATGGGATAGGTATAAGGCTATCCTAGATATAAGATAAGGCCAGGGACTAATGAAAGTATTACTTTACTGAGAGGGTAGTGGATGCATGGAATAGTCTTCCAGTAGAAGTGGTAGAGGTTAATACAGTGAAGGAGTTCAAGCATGCGTGGGATAGGTATAAGGCTATCCTAGATATAAGATAAGGCCAGGGACTAATGAAAGTATTACATTACTGAGAGGGTAGTGGATGTATGGAATAGTCTTCCAGTAGAAGTGGTAGAGGTTAATACAGTGAATGGGATAGGTATAAGGCTATCCTAGATTTAAGATAGAGAACTGCGGACTTAATAAAAGTATTTAGATAATTGTGCAGACTATATGGGCCGAATGGTTCTTATCTGCCGACACATTCTATGTTTCTATGAGCCTCTTGTCCAATGTGTGTAGATTGGATGGAGAGTCGACTGTTTCATTACTTGGAACTGGTACAATGGAGAGTTCGTCAGCCGCTCTACATAAGAACCAATTAAAGAGTTGACTTGATCTCGTCACAGTTCAGAGACTCTGTTGCGCTGCTTTTCATGTAAGATTTTTTTCTCTCCTTTAGACTGAAGATCAGAGGGTAAAACGCGAACGTCTGAAGGAGAAGCGGAAAGCAATGCTGCAGGCGCGGCTTTCCAAATTACGCCAGAGAAAGACGAAGGCCGGGAAAGAGGAGGGAGCAGGAGAGGTGGCGGCACCGGGTGAGTGTATGATGTCTAACGCAGGAGTGAACCAAATTCCTGGGGCAGCTCATTCTTCTTAAAACATTGTAACCGTGTGTAAGATTGTTTTATTAGCACATACATGCTTTTGTTTGCATGTGTTTCCCAGCATGCACCGGGCTGCTGCTTGCTGATTCGTTGCTCAGTTCCTCTTTATTGTTCTCAGTAGCTGGCTTTATTCATGAGCGATGGAATATCCCATCGGGTGGATTGTGATCAGAACTCACAGATACATTGCTTCTCTCACAATCCTATAATTTAATCACCACTTCTGTTTTGTGGTTCTAGATGAGGAGGAAGAACTGATCGGACCAGAACCTGCAGAACCAGAAGAACCCACAGTGTCCCAGCCAAAGGTGGAAGTAGTGGTCCAGGAACGGAAAGACACAAAGCCAGGAGCACTCCATGTCAGAGAGTGGGACAGAGGCAAAGGTAGGAAGATCCACTTAGTATGTTTGCTGGAAGAGCTCAGCTGGCCATGGATAATGCAGAGTTACATCTTTACACACTGTCACTTTATAACAATGCATTATACAGGGCCAACTCTGTTCTTCTAGCAGGAGAAACTCACCAGACCCTGCACAATGTATAGAGGAATGTATAGAAGAGCTTAGCTGGCCATGGATAAAGCAGAGTTACATCTTTAAACAATGTCACTTTATAACAATGCATTTTACAGGGCCAACTCTGTTCTAGCAGGAGAAACTCACCATACCCTGCACAATGTATTGAAGAATATATAGAAGAGCTAAGCTGGCCATGGATAATGCAGAGTTACATCTTTACACACTGTCACTTTATAACAATGCATTATACAGAGCCAACTCTGTTCTTCTAGCAGGAGAAACTCACCAGACCCTGCACAATGTATAGAAGAGCTCAGCTGGCCATAGATAATGCAGAGTTGCATCTTTACACACTGTCACTTTATAACAATACATTATACAGGACCAACTCTGTTCTTCTAGCAGGAGAAACTCACCAGACCCTGCACAATGTATAGAAGAGCTCAGCTGGCCATAGATAATTCAGAGTTACATCTTTACACACTGTCACTTTATAACAATGCATTATACAGGGCCAACTCTGTTCTTCTAGCAGGAGAAACTCACCAGACCCTGCACAATGTATAGAAGAATATATAGAAGAGCTCAGCTGGCCATGGATAATGCAGAGTTACATCTTTACACACTGTCACTTTATAACAATACATTATACAGGGCCAACTCTGTTCTTCTAGCGGGAGAAACTCACCAGGCCCTGCACAATGTATAGAGGAATATATAGAAGAGCTCAGCTGGCCATGGATAATGCAGAGTTACATCTTTACACACTGTCACTTTATAACAATGCATTATACAGGGCCAACTCTGTTCTTCTAGCAGGAGAAACTCACCAGACCCTGCACAATGTATAGAAGAATATATAGAAGAGCTCAGCTGGCCATGGATAATACAGAGTTACATCTTTACACACTGTCACTTTATAACAATGCATTATACAGGACCAACTCTGTTCTTCTAGCAGGAGAAACTCACCAGGCCCTGCACAATGTATAGACGAATATATAGAAGAGCTCAGCTGGCCATGGATAATGCAGAGTTACATCTTTACACACTGTCACTTTATAACAATGCATTATACAGGGCCAACTCTGTTCTTCTAGCAGGAGAAACTCACCAGGCCCTGCACAATGTATAGAGGAATATATAGAAGAGCTCAGCTGGCCATGGATAATGCAGAGTTACATCTTTACACACTGTCACTTTATAACAATGCATTATACAGGACCAACTCTGTTCTTCTAGCAGGAGAAACTCACCAGACCCTGCAGAATGTATAGAAGAATATATAGAAGAGCTCAGCTGGCCGTGGATAATGCAGAGTTACATCTTTACACACTGTCACTTTATAACAATGCATTATACAGGGCCAACTCTGTTCTTCTAGCAGGAGAAACTCACCAGGCCCTGCACAATGTATAGAGGAATATATAGAAGAGCTCAGCTGGCCATGGATAATGCAGAGTTACATCTTTACACACTGTCACTTTATAACAATGCATTATACAGGACCAACTCTGTTCTTCTAGCAGGAGAAACTCACCAGGCCCTGCACAATGTATAGAGGAATATATAGAAGAGCTCAGCTGGCCATGGATAATGCAGAGTTACATCTTTACACACTGTCACTTTATAACAATGCATTATACAGGGCCAACTCTGTTCTTCTAGCAGGAGAAACTCACCAGGCCCTGCACAATGTATAGAGGAATATATAGAAGAGCTCAGCTGGCCATGGATAATGCAGAGTTACATCTTTACACACTGTCACTTTATAACAATGCATTATACAGGACCAACTCTGTTCTTCTAGCAGGAGAAACTCACCAGGCCCTGCACAATGTATAGAGGAATATATAGAAGAGCTCAGCTGGCCATGGATAATGCAGAGTTACATCTTTACACACTGTCACTTTATAACAAGGCATTATACAGCGCCAACTCTGTTCTTCTAGCAGGAGAAACTCACCAGACCCTGCACAATGTATAGAAGAATATATAGAAGAGCTCAGCTGGCCATGGATAATGCAGAGTTACATCTTTACACACTGTCACTTTATAACAATGCATTATACAGGACCAACTCTGTTCTTCTAGCAGGAGAAACTCACCAGGCCCTGCACAATGTATAGAGGAATATATAGAAGAGCTCAGCTGGCCATGGATAATGCAGAGTTACATCTTTACACACTGTCACTTTATAACAATGCATTATACAGGACCAACTCTGTTCTTCTAGCAGGAGAAACTCTCTTTAACCCCTTGGTGATACAGACTGGTTTATGCGGTCTGTGTTAAGCTGTAATTTTCTCATATAATGTACTCGCACAAATGATGTATCGTCTTTATCGGTATAAGAAGGACTTTCCTTTGATAGAATTGTTTTCATAATATCACTTAATTAATAATAAACTATGATTATTATGATTGAGAATTTTCTCAACCCATATTTATTTATCTTTAGTGCTTTCCCACTCCCGGTAGGACTGATGTATTATTGAGAAGACTTGTGACTTTGACTACAATGTATGCTCAGTTGTGGCACTTCCTGTGCGTTACTGGTGGAATCTCTTGGCCACTGACCGTGATCTGAACAGAAATTCCTCTTTGGAAATTGAAATGTTTAGTTACTGACAAGCAAAACATGTAGACTGAAATCTAGAATATTAGAAATCTATCTGACTTCACACAGGGGCGTGTGTTATATCCTGGATATATAGGGCAAGATGTACCAGTCATGAGATGTTAGTATTATTTAATGTGGATAACGTTGGGATGCTAAATCTGTATTAGTGAAATACCACACTAACTGTGTGGTCTCGGCAAAATACTATCCTAAAAACCTGTTGACTTGGGGTCAGGGGGCTGCAGTGTAGTACTGTATTGGCTGAAAGTTACCTCCTTATCTCTGTCACCCCCAGAATTCACATACGGTCACTGGTCGAAACCACGAGCCGACCCGCATGACGAACGGGAGCCGGAGTTTGCTCCACCGTCATTTTACGCCTCTGATCAGAAGCGATCTGAAAGATTCCAGAAGCAAAAATGGAAACCTAAAGGACCAGCCCATGAACCAGGGCAATCCCGTCCCAGTCCGTACACCCAGGAAAAGCCTGACCCAATCCGAAACGAAGAGTCAGACGACAAGCGTCTGGATGATTTACTCTCTTATTACAGACAAGTCACCTAATCGCTGTCACAATACCGAGTGCTCTCCGGGTCACCGGGTGTGGGGGGAACAAACTATTCAACAAAAAGATGGTCCATATTGTACATAAAATGACTAATAAAATGAACTGTTTACAGTCTCCAAAGTATTATTACTGCAGTGTTAATGTCACCTAGCACTCATTAATTCTGTGTAATCCGTGTGTGGGGCATTAGGAAAGGCTGTGTCCTGTTCTCCTACCGCAGTGATTCTTGGATTTGAATGGCCAGTCTTCTCTAGGAAGCCAGGATGAAATGCTCAGTGCCCTCAAATTTCCACTATTTATCTGCACATCAATGTCAGCCACGCTACTCATTCCTCTTCTCCTTCCCTTCCTATAATGTCTCTTGCACCAATGAGTTAACGTTAAAACAATGCACTAAAGAGTCTAATATCCATTAATGTTAGACCTAGATCGTAACGTTTACTGGGTCCACCTTATTTCATGTAATGTAGACCCCTATGTGTCTTATTGACCCCATTCCCTCTAGATAGTAAGCTTGCGAGCAGGGTTCTCTACCTCCATGTACCAGTCTAGTTCCCTTTTATGCTCTGTACCAAGCGTTATGTAAATTGTTGACGCTATATCGATAAATGGTAATGTAATGTAGACATGTGCAGAGGTTTCAGACTGGCCCCCGGGCCATAGGTTAGACAACACGGTCCTATAGGAACAAATCTAGGTTTATTTTCATCATGGAAGAGGATCGCACATTCATTTGGGTTTAATTCTGGAGATATTTCTACTCTGTAATTTATGAGCTTTTAGCTCAGGAATATGTATCGGGCCTATAAGTAAAGGTTACAGTACTCCATGTGTCCAGAAGATGGCAGCACATTAATAGAAATGACAACAAAGGAACCCAGAGGAGGGTTTTGATATACGTTATGGGTGAGATGTATTATGTATGTCACATCTCCATTATTATCCCACTGTCCATCTCCGACACCATGGGAATGGGTTGCTCAGAGGTCTAGAGTGTTATGTTCCTGAGTCTATATTGTGACTCGTAACGGTAGCTGCACCAAACAGTCTTCGAGACTCGTAGAATGCTAGCTGCACCAAACAGTCTTTGAGACTCGTAGAACGATAGCTGCACCAAACAGTCTTTGAGACTCGTAGAACGGTAGCTGCACCAAACAGTCTTCGAGACTCGTAGAATGCTAGCTGCACCAAACAGTCTTCGAGACTCGTAGAATGCTAGCTGCACCAAACAGTCTTCGAGACTCGTAGAATGCTAGCTGCACCAAACAGTCTTCGAGACTCGCGGAGAAAGTAGTATTGTGATGAGCCCAGCTATGGACTGTAAGCTCGGAATGATTCCTGCTGAGTTTTAAGAGACCGTAAGGCTTTTGGTAATCAGGTTGATTAAACTTAAAGTAACCAAAAATAAGTAAGTCTCTGAAAATGTGTAGATTCAGAGTTTACCTTCCAAATTATTGGGCACTAGACTCTTTGTGGAAACTGGAGAGGAAATGATCATATAGTTGGCCTCTTCCCAGTGTGGATCCCAATGACTATGGTTTGCACGTCCTGGCTAAATCGGTTTACCTTGCTCAAAGGGACGTGCTGCTAATACAATACCGTACAGAGTTTGGCTATTTAAACATAATATGGCTGCTGTTTTATTTGGTTATAAAACGGATACATTTAGCTGGGCAGGTGGGATAGCACATGTAAGATTTATACTGCTTTGTAAATAAAAAACATTTTTTTTTTTAAATTGTATTTGTTGCTCCAAATATTAGAGTCTTTAATGCAGTTTATATTTTCTTTATATACACACGTAGAAACCGGTAAAGATCATTAAGAAACCACAATGTTTTGAAGACTGGAAGACATTCGCTTCGGGTATCCTAGATGACACAACCCAACTGCTGAATTATTTGAGCCACAAAGGTTACAAAGTTCCTCAAAGACGATGAACTCTTCCAGTTGCCTCCCACCGTTGCCGACTTTTGGCTTCAAGGATCGTCTCGAGTTTAACATTGACCAGACTGTTTTAGCTCCTGCAGAGCTGTATCCCAAAAAGGAATCCATGCAGAACATTTCGACCAGGCCACAAAAAAATCCAACTGTGGAGCAAAAGCCAGAAGGACCTGAGGGAATACCACAAGAACTGCGGGGTCTGGTGCTGGCCGGAGAGGTCTGATCTATATTCTGGATGCCGCATAGACCCGTTATACAGGCCTCAGGTTCTTCTCTGCACTGTGGCTCGGAGACTACGATCTATACAAGATTACGTGCCTCCAGGTATAAGAAATGGACGCAGTTTGATCTCAACCTAAATACGTGGAAGAGACAATGTAACGAGAAGGCTCAGTAGCCAGATGTTTATTCTCGTTTGCGGGTTCAGTGTCTCCTCATCCCTCAATTCAGTTAAAACTGGTGCCAGTCTGAGGAGGAAATCAATGAGAGTACACTAGGGAAAGTAGAAACCAATCAGCCTGAGGCCAGAGTTAAGTCCCTTTAACCCTTCTAACTTTGGGGACCTTTAAACTCCTGGCCAATGAAATGGGTGCCAACATTTTCCCCTTGGTCTGGAGGGCAGGGCCGCCATCAGGGGGTGACGGCCGATTCACCCGTCACGGGCCTGGCCCTCTGGTTTTTGACTGTCGCGAGGAAACCATCCGTATTCCCCTCATCTCAAATTCAACATGGGAGCCTCTGCCCAAAACTGGACAGTCCGTAAGTAGCTGAATCTCTTACACATATACTGCAAGGAGCATCACACAAAAAGGAGAGAGTGCTTCTGGTGAGAGTAAAGAAAGGTTCATGTGTTTGAAGCTGTGAGGAATGGAAGGAGGAGATAATAATAATAAAGTGTTTAACAAGGAAGCCGATTTTTAGATATTCTCTGGATTTTAAATGATATTTAGGTTGAACAAAGACTTAAGTCCATCAAGTTCAACTCTTCTACCTATGCTTTTGATCGAAAATGAGGCAAAACACCCCTAAGGAAGCTATTTCGAATTTCGCTATTGAGGAGGAAGAATCCTTCTTGACTCCAAAAGCCAATCAGATTCTCTCTTTTTTTTTTTTTTTTAAATCTAAAAAATCCAGACCATTGTTAAATGCATCTATTGTAGTCGATAGCACCACCTCTCTTGGCAGTGACTTCCATATCTTTATTGTCGTCTATGGAATCTTATCTCTTCCAGTCTTCCTGGGAATGTTACTTTTGCACAATATAATAGTATCTGCCTCAGAAAGATGGAGGGATGAACTGACCCAGCCAGGAATTGAACCTGCAGACCTGAGGGTTGTATAGAGTCTACATTAGCACACTGAAATATCTCTCCGACATCTTGGAGGGAACGGAGGGTGGCCTTGGTAGGGAATTAGAGTAGAAAGGTAGGTGTAGTATAATAAAGATGGATAAGAGAGAGAAGGGCAAGGAGCGTACTCTTATATAGAGAGCAGTCCTTACCCCGTTCTCTTATATAGAGAGCAGTCCTTACCCCGTTCTCTTATATAGAGAGCAGTCCTTACCCCATTCTCTTATATAGAGAGCAGTCCTTACCCCGTTCTCTTATATAGAGAGCAGTCCTTACCCCGTTCTCTTATATAGGGAGCAGTCCTTACCCCGTTTGGGGTACACCGACGATCCTAGCTGAGCATGCCTGCTTTGGCCAGATGGCATCGCTGCACACGCACAGCGGTTTGAAAGATGCGCAGAGCTTGCAGACAGATGCTCTGCACTTTCAGAGAGACTTCTCTGTGCTGGGGTTTTGTCTCATTTGCCTTTCAGAGGAGACCTTTCCGATGTTCCCAGCGGGATTGTTGACCTTTTCTCGGCAGCGCTGATAACGCGGGTTATATGGTGCCGAGACTATTCACTGCCTGGCTTTAGCTCACCGTCTGCCCCTTTCCCCAAATATTTATACTGCGAGTGCACATTTAATCAACAGAGAGCTACTCAATTAAAATACTTTATTACCCAGAAGACCCCTCAGTGGTAACAGACCACACTGGAAATTCCTCAAGCGCAAGGTGCTAATTGGTTGGTTCTTCATCTTGCCGACACCTATAATTATACCAATATCGTGGGGTAGACAAAAAATATTAACCCCATGATTGCCAAGCAAAGTTCTATACATATTTTTTGTTATTTTTTTTACCCCCTAAAGCGATTACATTGTCTGATTTCTTTTCGGTCCCTCTGTTGTATAATTAGTGTTAGTTCAATATTGATCGTGAGTTCAATGTATGTGTGTTCTTTATAGGTGTAGGTGTGTGTGTACAAGTGTATTTAGAATAGTATAAAATAAAACTTTTAAATGACGTATAATTAAAGGACAAAAAACTAAATTTATGTTCTGTTTAACTGAAAAATTGCATCAAAGAGCAAAGATTCTAAACAACATGTCCGCCCCCTGATAGAGCTATACAGAGCAAAGATTCTAAACAACATGTCCGCCCCCTGATAGAGCTATACAGAGCAAAGATTCTAAACAACATATCCGCCCCCTGATAGAGCTATACAGAGAAAAGATTCTAAACAACATATCCGCCCCTGATAGAGCTATACAGAGCAAAGATTCTAAACAACATGTCTGCCTCCTGATAGAGCTAAACAGAGCAAAGAATCTAAACAACATGTCCGCCTCCTGATAGAGCTATACAGAGCAAAGATTCTAAACAACATATCCGCCCCTGATAGAGCTATACAGAGCAAAGATTCTAAACAACATGTCTGCCTCCTGATAGAGCTATACAGAGCAAAGATTCTAACCAACATGTCCGCCCCCTGATAGAGCTATACAGAGCAAAGATTCTAAACAACATGTCCGTCCCCTGATAGAGCTATATAGACCAAAGGTTCTAAACAACATGTCCACCCCCTGATAGAGCTATACAGAGCAAAGATTCTAAACAACATGTCCACCCCCTGATAGAGCTATACAGAGAAAAGATTCTAAACAACATGTCCACCCCCTGATAGAGCTATACAGAGCAAGGATTCTAAACAACATGTCCGCCCCCTGATAGAGCTATACAGAGCAAAGATTCTAAACAACATGTCCGCCCCCTGATAGAGCTATACAGAGCAAAGATTCTAACCAACATGTCCGCCCCCTGATAGAGCTCTACAGAGCAAAGATTCTAAACAACATGTCCGCCCCCTGATAGAGCTATACAGAGCAAAGATTCTACACAACATGTCCGCCCCCTGATAGAGCTATACAGAGCAAAGAGTGCTCAATAAGATGCTTTATTTGTATTCTTTCATCAAAGCATTTCTATTTAAAATACCTACACTTGATGCAATCTTCAATTAAACAGAACTCAATTTTTCCAACAATTGTTCTTTAAAGCTAAAAAGGTAGAAACAGAACTTTAAAGAGACATTTAAAAAAAAAAAACATAACTCACAGCATGTCCCTCCTGTGGCATGGGCCACTGATGAGAAAAGCAGGGCGTCAACATTAAAAATCCCGTTATCCCAAATCGGGGACTCGTAACGGGGGGCAGTTGGGCAGGTACAAAACCGTGATGTTTTACTTGAAGTTTAAATCCATGAGAAATGATATCAATGTCATGATCAGTGGAGATTTCTTTACACAGTGACAGAGATAAACAGATCCAAACGCAAGCCGTGTGTATTAAAAACGACATGTAATAAATGAAATCGGAATTCCAATACTGGAATGATAGAGACATTACTGGAAGTTAAACAGAGTAACAATAAATCACAGAGTAGAATTGCAGGTGTGTTACTCCTGCAGCACATACAGGGTGTAATACGTGTACATTAAGAGCATGTTACCACTGCCTTGCATCTCACTGGATTCCTCATTGTGTAGATGGCTCTGCATAATGATAAGGGTGTCAAGAAGCAAGAAAATCTCCACCGAGCCTTGCGGGTACTGAAATGCCAATTCCAACACAGCATGAAGCGGTTCATTAAAGCTATACTAGCCACTGCAGGTAGGGGGAGCTGTAGAAGCAGTGCATCCAAGCTATACTAGCCACTGCAGCTAGGGGGAGCTGTCGAAGCAGTGCATCCAAGCTATACTAAGCATTACAGGTAGGGGGAGCTGTGACAGATCAGGATGAACTGAACTTCTGTCATGTAAAATGTTTACGAGTGTGATTCACAAAGACCAGATGTAATTCAGCCGGACTGTGATAATATCTCGCTTCTGTCAGGAATTTCCTCTGACTCTTCCACCATCTGTAAAACTCCATCTTTAAAACACATACTGCCTCCACCTCCATCTGCGTACAACGACAAATCCTCCAAACGCACCACTGTCTCTGCTGACGGTAAGGAAGTCAATGCATCTGCAAGGCCAACCATCCAGATGACCAAACAAAGAAGGTTGAAGAGTGGTTCAAGGTAGTAGAGTAACCTAGAACGTCAACACTATGTTCCGTGTTCTGTTTGTCTTTACAGTTCTGCTTCTCCAAAAATTCTTTTTTTTTTCTCACAGGGCAAGACCTCTGACTTCTTCAAACACGTTCCACAACAAGACTTCCCATGGCTTGGGTCCAGACCCTCCAACCCACTGTCCTGTTCTGTTGCGACATTGGATGAAGGGAGAACGTTTCTCCAAGTGTAGGTGCTTTTTGAAGGTGCCTTACATCACAGACCTGGAACTAGACCTGGTTCTCAGGGCTTCCCAAGAAATGTCCGACCTGATCCTGGTTGTAGGAATCACAAGAACCCCAAACAGTCCCTCTTTGTGGAGCAGGTTCTAGATGAATAATACTCTGAGAGGCACAACTGGGACACATCTCCTTGTCTTCAGGTGAGTGTTTTTTTTAAGGCGTCTTGGAGGTACCTGCACAGCTTTCAGGTTCATTATGCTGTGTGTTTTTCTGTCTCCGTAGTGTAAATGGGAAAGTTATCGTTTGCTGAAGTATGATGTGGACTGGCCCTTCACCCAGCAACCAGCTCTTCTGGGTTATAGGCACCGTGTCACACTGGTGAGTGTATTCCTAATACACATCCCCTGTCTCTACTAATAAGAATAGTATTTACCTGCCTGAATGTTCTACAGAACTGGATCATTATGAGTATTATTAATGATAATAACACTATATGCTAATTAATAATCCCCCGCTGTAGTCATACAACCTACAGATTATTTCATACAATTACATTAAACCCTTAAGGACACATGACAAATTTGAATTTAAGGATAAATATGGCCACCATACGTTTCCTTAAAACACACACACACATATATATATATATATATATATATATATATATATATATATATATATAATATATAGTGTGTATGAGTACACTAAATGAGAAAGAGAGAAATTACAATTAACCTCACGCAAAATATCCCAAAAAGCTATCCTCCGGAAGTGGTAATACTAGTAGCAGGCTACACATAGGAGAGTCCTGCTAAGCTGGAGCACTAACACCAGGTGGCGCTAGAGTCCTATAATACTCTACTAAATATACACTGCCAAAAATCCATAGGACGATTAACACTCTCAGTGCAGAGGGGAGTGTTTAAATCCACTATATCACCTAAACATTTATGACATCACCTATGACTTTATATGCAAATCACGCATTTCCCAGTCATTTGCATATGAAGCCAAGTGGTGTTATAAGCAGGGGCCACACACACATTTAAAACACCTTTTACTTCTATTTTAATCATTTTTAATCATTTTGTATTCACTACATTCACAGTAAAAACACAGTTCAGTTTTCAGAGGCCTCAGACTACAATAAATGTGCATATTATCTATTTGATAGTTTGTTAACATCCATTGAGATGACATGTTTTTCCTAATGATTCCATCATTTTGTGAATAGTTGAGCAATACAAATAGAATGCCCCACCCCCTGGGTTTAGGTGATACAGTCACAGTATAAGCAGTGTTTGGGTGATACAGTCACAGTATAAGCAGTGTTTGGGTGATACAGTCACAATATAAGCAGTGTTTAGGTGATACAGTCACAGTATAAGCAGTGTTTGGGTGATACAGTCACAGTATAAGCAGTGTTTAGGTGATACAGTCACAGTATAAGCAGTGTTTAGGTGATACAGTCACAGTATAAGCAGTGTTTGGGTGATACAGTCACAGTATAAGCAGTGTTTAGGTGATACAGTCACAGTATAAGCAGTGTTTGGGTGATACAGTCACAGTATAAGCAGTGTTTGGGTGATACAGTCACAGTATAAGCAGTGTTTAGGTGATACAGTCACAGTATAAGCAGTGTTTGGGTGATACAGTCACAGTATAAGCACTGTTTAGGTGATACAGTCACAGTATAAGCAGTGTTTGGGTGATACAGTCACAGTATAAGCAGTGTTTAGGTGATACAGTCACAGTATAAGCAGTGTTAGGAGTCCCTTTAAAGGATCAGTCTGGGTTCCTCTGTTTGTAATGATTCTCAGACAATTCTTTATACATAATGTGAGTTTAAGGTCCGATGCAATAGAGGAGTGGTACTGTGCATCCTGGCTGGATAACTCTGCTCTGTGTTTCTGCACCTGCTGTTTGACACAGCAGTCTTTGGCAGTGGATGGGTTAAACTCAGCAGATGATTAACAATACAGTACTATATTCAGTGTGATCCGCAAGCTTGCCATAGATGCTTAATGAATATTAATCTGTGTGGCATTCTCTGTAACATCGTTAATCAAAACATCTAATCTTCAAAGTGGATTCTGTTCAGGACGTTAATTAATATCCACTAATTATTCTGTGATGCTGTTATTTTTTTAAGCATTTTTAAGAGTCGAATTGATTGCAGCTGACAGTATGGGCAGACATAACATGCAGAGCTCCATAAAAAGCCGGGGGACCAGGGTCATAATGATAGAGAGGTCAGAGCGAGCAGATTCCACCACAGGGCTGGCCGAGGAAGCAAACAATGCCTCACAGAGGGTCTGGGGCAGAAAACAGCTTCCTCTTCCCTTAAGACTGACTGAGCATCATGGGATATGTGGTACCCAAACATCTGCAGTGCCAAGGTTAGCTATCACTAGATAAGTCTAAACAAGGACTGGCATGGAAGCAGAGACGGGGAGATCTGTGCAAACAGAGATTCAGATCTCACTGCTCCTTGCAATTTTTGGAATGGGGATCAGGTGGTACTTGCGCCTCCTTCTACAGTGCAGACATTTAATTCCTCTTTGTCTACATTTCAGCTGGCCAAAGGCTAGATAGTGAAAGTGGTAGTCACAGCAAGAGGGGATAACAGGTGTAGGAGTAATGTCCTCTGCTCACCACTGAAAGACTAATTATTTACTCCTGTCCTTTGTAAAATCCCCATACTTTATTTGCGACTGATGATATCCCTGGTTCAATTGAGTAATACAGTCCAACTTGTTCTGGGTCTCAGTTTCTCACCAGTGGACTGTGGAGGAAGCAGGGTCATACCTCCTCTAATCCTCACCCTGGGGTTCTGTAATAGCATAGCCCTCAGACTCCCTACCATCCTGATCCACATTATCCATTAAAATGACTATTTTAGTCACCCAAACACTGATTATACTGTGACTGTATCATCTAAACACTGCTTATACTGTGACTGTATCATCTAAACACTGCTTATACTGTGACTGTATCACCCAAACACTGCTCATACTGTGACTGTATCACCCAAAACCTGCTTATACAGTGACTATCACCTAAACACTGCTTATACTGTGACTGTATCACCCAAACAATGCTAATACTGTGACTGTATCACCTAAACACTTCTTATACTGTGACTGTATCAACCATACACTGCTTACACTGTGACTGTATCACCCAAACACTGCTTATACTGTGACTGTATCACCCAAACACTGCTTATACTGTGACTGTATCACCCAAACACTGCTTATACTGTGACTGTATCACCTAAACACTGCTTATACTGTGACTGTATCACCTAAACACTGCTTATACGGTGACTGTATCACCTAAGCACTGCTTATACTGTGACTGTATCACCCAAACACTGCTTATACTGTGACTGTATCATCTAAACACTGCTTATACTGTGACTGTATCACCTAAGCACTGCTTATACTGTGACTGTATCACCTAAACACCGCTTATACTGTGACTGTATCACCTAAACACTGCTTATACTGTGACTGTCACCCAAACACTGCTTATACTGTGACTGTATCACCTAAACACTGCTTATACTGTGACTGTATCACCCAAACACTGCTTATACTGTGACTGTATCACCTAAACACTGCTTATACTGTGACTGTATCACCCAAACACTGCTTATACTGTGACTGTATCACCCAAACACTGCTTATACCGTGACTGTATCACCTAAACACCGCTTATACTGTGACTGTATCACCTAAACACTGCTTATACTGTGACTGTATCACCTAAACACTGCTTATACTGTGACTGTATCACCCAAACACTGCTTATACTGTGACTGTATCACCCAAACACTGCTTATACTGTGACTGTATCACCCAAACACGATACATGAGGTAGAGAGCCCTGCTCACAGAGCCTACCATCTACCAAGGGAATTACAGACCCCATGTCCTTTGAGTATTAGAAGGGACCACAGAAAGTCTGCCAGCAACCCTGAGCTTCGCGGTGATGGGTGCTGAGTATCTCTCCTGTTCTTTACACATTGTGTTACTTCCAAGAAAGGAGTTGAAAAAGCACTCAGCAGTTATACGCTCCCATCGCAGAGATAATGAATCAGTTTAACAAAGCTATTAATCTGTGAAGTAGCTCGTCCCCTGAGGAGAACAATAGAAGCAGAAGCAGCTCCGGAGTTAACTGAGTCGGAGTTAATTAATCTAGAAATTGGACTCCATTGACAACCCATTGATGGATAATGCTGACTGTCTAACTGGCTGACCCAGGCCTCTGCCACACTGTATCGTGCCCCTCAGAGACAGGTGGGCTGCCAGTCCAGAGCACGCCTGTCTCTCAGGGGCACAACGTTACATCGTGCAAACCCCAGAAATGCACAGCGCGCCGCAGACTGGTATAATGGTATGGAGTACCTGTATCTGCTTTTATCTCACATAAAACTATATATACATTTATTTCCAAACAAAATGGCACTAATACAAGTGAGAAATGCGTTTGTTAGTGCATACCAAACATGAACAAAAATGCATAAGGCTATCCTAGATATAAGATAAGGTCAGGGACTAATGAAAGTATTACATTACTGAGAGGGTAGTGGATGTATGGAATAGTCTTCCAGTAGAAGTGGTAGAGGTTAATACAGTGAAGGAGTTTAAGCATGCATGGGATAGGTATAAGGCTATCCTAGCGACATGTTGTGTAGAATCTTTGCTCTGTATTGCTCTATCAGGGGGCAGACATGTTGTGTAGAATCTTTGCTCTGTATAGCTCTATCAGGAGGCAGACATGTTGTTTGGAATCTTTGCACTGTATAGCTCTATCAGGGGGCGGACATGTTTAGAATCTTTGCTCTGTGTAGCTCTATCAGGGGGCGGACATGGTGTTTAGAATCTTTGCTCTGTATAGCTCTATCAGGGGGCGGACATGTTGTGTAGAATCTTTGCTCTGTATAGCTCTATCAGGGGGCGGACATGTTGTGTAGAATCTTTGCTCTGTATAGCTCTATCAGGGGTGGACATGTTGGTTATAATCTTTACTCTGTATAGCTCTATCAGGGGCCGGACATGTTGTTTAGAATCTTTGCTCTGTATAGCTCTATCAGGGGTGGACATGTTGGTTATAATCTTTGCTCTGTATAGCTCTATCAGGGGGCGGACATGTTGTGTAGAATCTTTGCTCTGTATAGGTCTATCAGGGGCGGACATGCTGTTTAGAATCTTTGCTCTGTATAGCTCTATCAGGGGCGGACATGGTGTTTAGAATCTTTGCTCTGTATAGCTCTATCAGGGGGCGGACATGTTGTGTAGAATCTTTGCTCTGTATAGCTCTATCAGGGGCGGACATGCTGTTTAGAATCTTTGCTCTGTATAGCTCTATCAGGGGCGGACATGCTGTTTAGAATCTTTGCTCTGTATAGCTCTATCAGGGGGCGGACATGTTGTATAGAATCTTTGCTCTGTATAGCCCTGCCATCCGTCTGTCCATCATTCCCGCCATCCGTCTGTCCATCAGCCCTGCCATCCGTCTGTCCATCAGCCCTGCCATCCACCTGTCCACTGAAGCGGGATTGAGCATTTTGAAGCTGAAAAGGGTTTATCTTCCCTGGCATGGTGGGCACAGAATGGGTTAATCAGACCCTTTTTATTGCTCCCCTTCCCAACAATAACAGGCGCACAAAGGAGAAATATTGTCTCCCCTCCCACCGCTTCACCTAATGGAAGTTTTACGAGTGTAGGAGAATCTCTCACCCAGCCGCTCTAATAATCGCCTGGCTGAGCCCGGGGAACAAGAAAAGAGCAAATAAATCCAATGTTTTATTCCGGACTTTACTTCCTCGCAGTCCTCTGGAGGTGGGGGGCACATTAACACCCAGACGGATGGGAGACAGTTTTAACTCTGTTACATTGTAAAAGCCACGGGCGCTTTTCTTATTCACGCCGAGTTTGGGGGTCGGGGGGAGCGGGGGGGAGACCTAGATACTGGCCACCACTATAAAAGGAAGAGAGACAAATGAAGGCTCCAAAATATGTCATCATATCCCACCGCCCTCAATCACTGTGTGTTTTAGAAATGCCATGTACTATCTGAAAGTGATAATAAATCTTCATTTCACTCTTTTTTTATAGCAAAACATGACTTGGGGAGGGGAAGCTTGACTTCTTAATTGGTAGGATGCTTTCTATAATTGCTCTCACTGAATGGATGGACATCAGGGCCCCTTTAAGCCATTGGTGCGCAGTGGACTGGGATTTCTGTAGTGCTTTACTCACATACTCAGTATGTGTATAACTACCAACACAGGGTGTCATGTAAATAGCTGTAAACTCTCTCTGAATCACTATGGAGAGAGAGAAACACAGTATTAAATAACAAATATATTTGGCCACCTGCAGATTTGCTCCTTGCAAATTCCTGTCTTGTTTGTAACCCAATGTAGAGGTGATAAGTCTGGGAAAACATTTTAAAATTAAACTACATCATGTTCAAAGTGGGAAATATAACAATCGTAATAGAACGTCTAGCAATTTGTTGACCCTATAATGTTGGTTAAATCCCTTTTAAATAATCTTTCTGGCATGTTTTGTTTAGAAAATATCACTGATTACATAAGTACAAAGCCAAGCACTAGGAGATTTGCATCCTGGACTTTTCTCAATGGTTTATTGCCTGTTACTGTCAAACATGCTCACCAACTGCTTGTCACACGGTCAGCCTAATAGGCTTGTAACTGAGCACCAACCGTACATATAAGCAGATACTATAAAGTGTACTAGTGCTTAGTTTATCAATGATATCGTCTATCGGACTAAAAGGTTTTTGAGAAATATCAAGTCAATGAATTCAATATGTGAAAAATATTTAACACACAAAATAGTTGTATTTGGAAGATCTCTAAAATGAAGTAACTTTGTAATGGGGTATTATACATGTTAAGGCTGTATTTAAGGGTATATGTGTTTTTTTTCTTTAAAACATGTGTATTCAAGATTTGCCTTTATCTCACTCAGTGCATACAGAATTATAAGCAGCCTCCTCTCCTGTGGACAGAGATAACACCTTGAATGGGTTGTGTTTTCCATTGTACAGCGACAAAGAATATGTTGGCACATCCAAATAATAAAATGCAATAATAATGTTATACAGACGTGTGTTATTACAAAATACAAATAAGGAGCGAAAGCCTCTTAGGAAATATTATAAAACAACCCGAGAAATATTACATTGCCTTGTGAAGGATCGTAACCAGTCCTGAGGGAATCCGCTGTCAGATGTGTTTCAGATTTTAAATTGGATTAAGATTATTTTATGGATCTAGAAAGCCAGAGCTACAGATATAGGTCAGGGCGATACATACCAGCATTTTCTAATATAACAAATATGTCTAGCCACTTACAAGCAGCCTCTGCTGTTAACCCTGTAACTGACAACCCTGAGCTCGGAAGCTGTGCACTAGATTGCAAGCTCTTCAGGACCAGTGTGGCAGTTTCTGATGTAATGGCATACATATAGAGGTAGCCTCACTGTGGCAACAAAGGAAGATATTGTTTAAATCTCTTGCTGGAAAACGGAGATCAACCAAGAGCCAGTGGAAAACATGTCCACTTATAACACAAGATACTGAATATTAATTCTCTACAACCTCAGAATTAGATCAGGTAAAATGCAATGGGTAATATGTGAAGAGACAAATACCCAACACAATGGGGTGACATAGGGGGTGAATGCACTGGGAAGAGACTGAGGTCGGAACTCCTGGGATTTATAATGCTTGGATTGAGTATTTTATAGACCACTTTCTGAAATCTATATATTAGTAGACAAACCTGCCTCATTTTTGTGGCTGTTGAGCCTCATCCTCAGACCTATATCTACTGACTGTGGCTGGGAGTGATGGGAGTTAATGGCACCAAGAGAGACACATGTTGCCTGTGCCACAGAAACCTGATTCAGCTGAAGTCCAGTGTGATAACCTACGCTCTCCTTTAATGACAAACCCCTATTGATGTTCCTGTCTGGGGGGTGAGACCTTTCCTTTCAGTCTTCTCAGCCTTTCTCCCTCACTGATAAGAACTGAGTCCTGTTTAAAAGGAGAGTTCTTGTGTTTTCTGAGATAAATGAGTGTAGGAGCCTGTGAGAGATGAGACATCAATGTGACACAGAGAGTGCACACAAAGCAATCAGAAAGCTTGGTGACATCCTATAGAAAGAGCCACAGCATCAGATAATGAGCATCTCTCAGCTGTGTGCACATCAGATCTCTTATCTCTCTCTTTCCTGCTCACTGGGGGGCCCAGGGTGGTCACAGACAGATCTATATATACACTGACTGTCCTGTTATGGTCAGATTCTCACTTTAAAGGGACTGTATCACCCGAACATTGAGTTTATTGTGTATGTAGAGCATAAGAAATGATTGGAAATCATCTATACGTTGTGTTAGCAAAACTGCAAGTAAATGTCTAAATTAGGAGAAGGATTTGGAATGTGTCTGTGGAGCCTCCTGCTTATGACATCACCTGGGACATGGTATGCAAATGAGCTGCTATTCAATGGGAAATGTGTAATTACCAGCTGACTCGGCCAAAGGACTATATTCCATATAGAAAATGGTACAAATATCTGTTCAGTGACCCAAGCCGTCTCTTAACACACAATGTTTGTGATCTCACTATGCCTACTAACTGTCCCGATTTACGCGGGTCAGTCCCGAATCCCGATATTGGTTCTCTGTTAGGTGGTCCTGATTTCATTCTCCAGTGAGATTACATATAGCAAATGCTCTGTGACGCTGGCGCTCTACCATCCCATAACGCTGGGGACTGAATCATAGGACCCTTAACACATATCCTCTTACTGACACTAGCAGAGGTTAATACCTCCTAACTCTCCCCCCCCCCCCCCCCCTCATCTTGTAGACAAACAGGGGTGGGATTTATTCCATTATGAAAATTAAGAACAAGAAGCCAATTACTCTAATGACAAGACATACATTTGAAAAGCTCTCAAATAATTGTAGCACCATTAAAAACATAATGAAAACAAGATTAATTTTAAGTTGGGTTATTTCATTTGAAGGAAGCCCAATTAATCGCTGACTCTTTAGAGCTCCTATTTATCTTGATAAAGGAGGAGAGGGAGGGTGAGGAGAGGGGTGCTGAGGAGAAGGGTGCTGAGGAGAGGGAAGGTGAGGAAAGGGGTGCTGAGGAGAGGGAGGGTGAGGAGAGAGGTGCTGAGGAGAGGGAAGGTGAGGAGAAGGGTGCTGAGGATGGAAGCGGAGGGTGAGGAGAGGGGTGCTGGGGAGAGGGAGGGTGAAGAGAGGGGGTGCTGAGGAGAGGGAGGGTGAAGAGAGGGGTTCTGAGGAGAAGGGTGCTGAGGATGGAAGCGGAGGGTGAGGAGAGGGGTGCTGAGGAGAGGGAGGGTGAAGAGAGTGGTGCTGAGGAGAAGGGTGCTGAGGATGGAAGCGGAGGGTGAGGAGAGGGGTGCTGAGGAGAGGGGTGCTGAGGAGAGGGAAGGTGAGGAGAGGGAAGGTGAGGAGAGAGGTGCTGAGGAGAGGGGTGCTGAGGAGAGGGAGGGTGAGGAGAGGGGTCCTGGCGTTCAATGTTGCGGGTGATGTCATGGGGCGCTGTGTAACTCTTTCACCTTTAGGGTCCGTCCCTCTTTCAACCTGGGTGCCTGAAACAGAAAGATATGTAACTGGTGATATTCGGGTCTAAACCATAGTGACAGGAGACAGCTGCTTTCTAGACAGTCTATAAAGTGATTGACTGTACCCTTAATGACAATATTGGAAAGTAATTGATATACCTGTATATTTTGTCACCTAAATGCAGTAAAATCCTAATATGCTTCTAGCATCCTTCTATAACCATGACCTAATTTGCCAGAAATAGCACACGGACTATGCCACATCCATCCACATCATGAATCCCCTTGGATTGATTGGAATTGGCTCCTGTGCAGATGTATTTAAATAAATATATTAAAACCAAATAACTGTCTACTAGCTGGAGTGGTAATCAGCGAGCCCCAAGACCTTAAACCAGTCTTATCACCAAGGGGGCAAGAACTGGCACATAGGAAATGTCATCTCTTGTTTGCAATCCATTCTCCTAATGATACCTTGTAGGTTTTGACTGAGTGGGTTGGTGGCCATTGCTGTGGGAATGAGTTATTAATACTAATTATTGAAAGTTTAAACACTTTATTTAATAAGCTTGAATTTTTTTTCCGTTAAAGGGACATTACCATTCGGCTTAGACGAATCACTGGGGGACTTTTACTACATTCACTCCCGGGGTCAAAGTTCTAAAGATGTTGTCCCAGAACTGAATTTCCCAACCGGTAAGCAAAAAACAAAAACATTTGTCTTACTGCCACGCACACAAATACAATATAATATAAACAAAATAAGCAAAACAAACAAATACAATATAATAAAAACAAAATAAGCAAAACAAATACAATATAATATAAACAAAATAAGCAAAACAAACAAATACAATATAATATAAACAAAATAAGCAAAACAAATACAATATAATATAAACAAAATAAGCAAAATAAATACAATATAATATAAACAAAATAAGCAAAACAAGCAAATACAATATAATATAAACAAAATAAGCAAAACAAACAAATACAATATAATATAAACAAAATAAGCAAAACAAACAAATACAATTTAATATAAACAAAATAAGCAAAACAAATGCAATATAGTATAAACAAAATAAGCAAAACAAATACAATATAGTTTAAACAAAATAAGCAAAATAAATACAATATAATATAAACAATAAGTAAACAAGCAAATAAAATATAATACAAAACAAATATGTAAAGTTCATTTTTTTATTCCACTGTTCTAGTTCCACCCACAGTACAGACACAATGTTAAATTAATAAATGTTAATTATGCACAGTTTTCTCTTTTTCCAAATAATGTACCTTTTATACATTAATTCTTTGTTTCCTTTGCTCTCATTTTTTTTTTTTTTACATTCCATAAGTATATTATAAGATTGCTTTCCGGCAGGTGTAAATGTTTTATAATCATAATATAAAAATATACCCTTTGTGTTTTGAATCCTTTTAATTTGACTTTGTGTTGAAGCCAATATAATCCGGAATCTGAATTAAAATGAAAAAAAAAAAAACCAATGCACTCTGTGCCCACCAGCCAACGGAATAAAAAGATTTATCTTTCTGTAAAGCATAATGCACGGCGGTAACCAAACTGCGCACATAATGATTCATTTCACGATGGGAGGGAAGTTAATAATCACTATTATTCTTTAATAAAAGCATTATCGTCTGGGATTCTAACCCAATCAACCTTCCCAATCACCACCTCCTTTCCAATTCTAAACGCTTTCTTTTTTCTCACTCTGCCGTCTGTGCTGTTGCTTGTGTGATAATTGTTTGTGGAAATAATGAGAGAGAGTTTGGCGCTTCTCCAGGGACTGGTTTAAATCTCATATTTTGTCTTTGACGGCCCCTATCCACTAGTAAGGAAATCTTAAAGAGGGAGTAATAGTCTTTTAATAAATTATGATACTGTCAGCGTGCACCAGCATCCGACGAGTTCTGCCTCATCTGAGAGGCAGAGCTCAGACTAAACCCGATGTGTGTCTTTAAAAGCAAGTGGCAAAAGTCTTTTACTGGACTGCCACTACAATGCAAGCTGAGTGGCAACCCTAATGAGGGCTGGCATTTAAAGGGTTAATCCGCGTACGTTTTTCAGAGCAGAGAGTTTAAATATAGAAACAATGACTGTGTCCCAGGCAGATAAGAACCATTCGCCCATCTAGACTGCCCAATTTCTGCCTACAAAAAAAATAATCTGAATCCTTTCATTAGTCCCCTCGCCTTTTCTTATATCTAGGATCGCCTTATACCTATCCCATGCATGCTTAAACTCCTTCACTGTATTAACCTCTACCACTTCTACTGGAAGACTATTCCATGCATCCACTACCCTCTCAGTAATGTAATACTTTCATTAGTCCCTGGCCTTATCTTATATCTAGGATAGCCTTATACCTATCCCATGCATGCTTAAACTCCTTCACTGTATTAACCTCTACCACTTCTACTGGAAGACTATTCCATACATCCACTACCTCTCAGTAAAGTAATACTTTCATTAGTCCCTGGCCTTATCTTATATCTAGGATAGCCTTATACCTATCCCATGCATGCTAAACTCCTTCACTGTATTAACCTCTACCACTTCTACTGGAAGACTATTCCATGCATCCACTACCCTCTCAGTAATGTAATACTTTCATTAGTCCCTGGCCTTATCTTATATCTAGGATAGCCTTATACCTATCCCATGCATGCTTAAACTCCTTTACTGTATTAACCTCTACCACTTCTACTGGAAGACTATTCCATACATCCACTACCTCTCAGTAAAGTAATACTTTCATTAGTCCCTGGCCTTATCTTATATCTAGGATAGCCTTATACCTATCCCATGCATGCTTAAACTCCTTCACTGTATTAACCTCTACCACTTCTACTGGAAGACTATTCCATGCATCCACTACCCTCTCAGTAATGTAATACTTTCATTAGTCCCTGGCCTTATCTTATATCTAGGATAGCCTTATACCTATCCCATGCATGCTTAAACTCCTTTACTGTATTAACCTCTACCACTTCTACTGGAAGACTATTCCATGCATCCACTGCCCTCTCAGTAATGTAATACTTTCATTAGTCCCTGGCATTATCTTATATCTAGGATAACCTTATACCTATCCCATGCATGCTTAAACTCCTTCATTGTATTAACCTCTACCACTTCTACTGGAAGACTATTCCATGCATCCACTACCCTCTCAGTAATGTAATACTTTCATTAGTCCCTGGCCTTATCTTATATCTAGGATAGCCTTATACCTATCCCATGCATGCTTAAACTCCTTCACTGTATTAACCTCTACCACTTCTACTGGAAGACTATTCCATACATCCACTACCTCTCAGTAAAGTAATACTTTCATTAGTCCCTGGCCTTATCTTATATCTAGGATAGCCTTATACCTATCCCATGCATGCTAAACTCCTTCACTGTATTAACCTCTACCACTTCTACTGGAAGACTATTCCATGCATCCACTACCCTCTCAGTAATGTAATACTTTCATTAGTCCCTGGCCTTATCTTATATCTAGGATAGCCTTATACCTATCCCATGCATGCTTAAACTCCTTTACTGTATTAACCTCTACCACTTCTACTGGAAGACTATTCCATACATCCACTACCTCTCAGTAAAGTAATACTTTCATTAGTCCCTGGCCTTATCTTATATCTAGGATAGCCTTATACCTATCCCATGCATGCTTAAACTCCTTCACTGTATTAACCTCTACCACTTCTACTGGAAGACTATTCCATGCATCCACTACCCTCTCAGTAATGTAATACTTTCATTAGTCCCTGGCCTTATCTTATATCTAGGATAGCCTTATACCTATCCCATGCATGCTTAAACTCCTTTACTGTATTAACCTCTACCACTTCTACTGGAAGACTATTCCATGCATCCACTGCCCTCTCAGTAATGTAATACTTTCATTAGTCCCTGGCATTATCTTATATCTAGGATAACCTTATACCTATCCCATGCATGCTTAAACTCCTTCATTGTATTAACCTCTACCACTTCTACTGGAAGACTATTCCATGCATCCACTACCCTCTCAGTAATGTAATACTTTCATTAGTCCCTGGCCTTATCTTATATCTAGGATAGCCTTATACCTATCCCATGCATGCTTAAACTCCTTCACTGTATTACCCTCTACCACTTCTACTGGAAGACTATTCCATGCATCCACTACCCTCTCAGTAATGTAATACTTTCATTAGTCCCTGACCTTATCTTATATCTAGGATAGCCTTATACCTATCCCACGCATGCTTAAACTCCTTCACTGTATTAACCTCTACCACTTCTACTGGAAGACTATTCCATACACCCACTACCCTCTCAGTAATGTAATACTTCCATTAGTCCCTGACCTTATCTTATATCTAGGATAGCCTTATACCTACCCCATGCATGCTTAAACTCCTTCACTGTATTACCCTCTACCACTTCTACTGGAAGACTATTCCATGCATCCACTGCCCTCTCAGTAATGTAATACTTTCATTAGTCCCTGCCCTTATCTTATATCTAGGATAGCCTTATACCTATCCCATGCATGCTTAAACTCCTTTACTGTATTAACCTCTACCACTTCTACTGGAAGACTATTCCATGCATCCACTGCCCTCTCAGTAATGTAATACTTTCATTAGTCCCTGGCATTATCTTATATCTAGGATAACCTTATACCTATCCCATGCATGCTTAAACTCCTTCATTGTATTAACCTCTACCACTTCTACTGGAAGACTATTCCATGCATCCACTACCCTCTCAGTAATGTAATACTTTCATTAGTCCCTGGCCTTATCTTATATCTAGGATAGCCTTATACCTATCCCATGCATGCTTAAACTCCTTCACTGTATTACCCTCTACCACTTCTACTGGAAGACTATTCCATGCATCCACTACCCTCTCAGTAATGTAATACTTTCATTAGTCCCTGACCTTATCTTATATCTAGGATAGCCTTATACCTATCCCACGCATGCTTAAACTCCTTCACTGTATTAACCTCTACCACTTCTACTGGAAGACTATTCCATACACCCACTACCCTCTCAGTAATGTAATACTTCCATTAGTCCCTGACCTTATCTTATATCTAGGATAGCCTTATACCTACCCCATGCATGCTTAAACTCCTTCACTGTATTACCCTCTACCACTTCTACTGGAAGACTATTCCATGCATCCACTGCCCTCTCAGTAATGTAATACTTTCATTAGTCCCTGCCCTTATCTTATATCTAGGATAGCCTTATACCTATCCCATGCATGCTTAAACTCCTTTACTGTATTAACCTCTACCACTTCTACTGGAAGACTATTCCATGCATCCACTGCCCTCTCAGTAATGTAATACTTTCATTAGTCCCTGGCATTATCTTATATCTAGGATAACCTTATACCTATCCCATGCATGCTTAAACTCCTTCACTGTATTAACCTCTACCACTTCTACTGGAAGACTATTCCATGCATCCACTACCCTCTCAGTAATGTAATACTTTCATTAGTCCCTGGCCTTATCTTATATCTAGGATAGCCTTATACCTATCCCATGCATGCTTAAACTCCTTCACTGTATTAACCTCTACCACTTCTACTGGAAGACTATTCCATACATCCACTACCCTCTCAGTAAAGTAATACTATCATTAGTCCCTGGCCTTATCTTATATCTAGGATAGCCTTATACCTATCCCATGCATGCTTAAACCCCTTCACTGTATTAACCTCTACCACTTCTGCTGGAAGGCTATTCCATGCACCCACTACCCTCTCAGTAATGTAATACTGTCATTAGTCCCTGGCCTTATCTTATATCTAGGATAGCCTTATACCTATCACATGCATGCTTAAACTCCTTCACTGTATTAACCTCTACCACTTCTACTGGAAGACTATTCCATGCATCCACTACCCTCTCAGTAAAGTAATACTTTCATTAGTCCCTGGCCTTATCTTATATCTAGGATAGCCTTATACCTATCCCATGCATGCTTAAACTCCTTCACTGTATTAACCTCTACCACTTCTACTGGAAGACTATTCCATACATCCACTACCCTCTCAGTAATGTAATACTTTCATTAGTCCCTGGCCTTATCTTATATCTAGGATAGCCTTATACCTATCCCATGCATGCTTAAACTCCTTCACTGTATTAACCTCTACCACTTCTACTGGAAGACTATTCCATGCATCCACTACCCTCTCAGTAAAGTAATACTTCCTGATATTAATTTACATTTTTGCCCCTCTAATTTTTTTGGTAGTTTTTCTTGTTTAAATATACTCTCTTCCTTTACTGTGTTGATTTCCTTTGTCTCGTCTTTAACGGGTCAGGCTGTTTGCTTTATCTGCCTCCATCGCACGTCAGCCCCCCTCCTCCCTAGACGTTATTAGAGACCTCCCTTTCCAGGTAGAGGAACAAGTGAGGTGTCAGCATGTTTTCTATCTGTCTCTAATCAGCCCAGAGTCCCACAAGATACACGAAATGAAAGTGCTGAAGCAGAGTTACAGGAAATGATGAGTAAGGGGCTTCTCATCTCCTGGGGAGACAAGCCCCCCCCCACCCCACCCCACCCACACAGCCTACCCACCGTGGACCAAACCAAAAGACCAAATGACACGGCTGGTGGCTGCTGCAGTGCACTGGTGAGAGAGGTTTGTACATTCTGCTGCTCCTCTCTCTGCCATAGTGAATCTTAAACACTCTGCATTGGATCTAGGTCCTGATCCCATTATTATGGGACTACGTGCAGCAAGATCATCAATAAACCCCTGTCATATTGTAACCGTCTTGTCCTTAATTCCAACTGTAACTTCCCTTCTGTGGGGCTTTTGTTTTCAAAAATATTTTTTCTTTTCTCCATTTAGTGTCATATGAAAAATTCTACATAATAACCAGGATTTACATGGATTATAAGTCGGCCAAAACCTTTATATTGAGGATGATGATATTCTTGGTTGAATTAGATTCCCCCAATAATTTACCTGCCCCCAATATAAATATAGAGCTGTATGTGAGCATGTATTTTGGGGTCTATTTACTAAAAGGTTGAGATGAACATTTTATTAACTATACATTGTGCAGGGCCTGGTGAGTTTCTCCTGCTAGAAGAACAGAGTTGGTCCTGTATAATGCATTGTTATAAAGTGACAGTGTGTAAAGATGTAACTCTGCATTATCCATGGCCAGCTGAGCTCTTCTATATATTCTTCTATACATTGTGCAAGGCCTGGTCAGTTTCTCTTGCTAGAAGAACAGAGTTGGCCCTGTATAATGCATTGTTATAAAGTGACAGTGTGTAAATATGTAACTCTGCATTATCCATGGCCAGCTGAGCTCTTCTATATATTCTTCTATACATTGTGCAGGGCCTGGTGAGTTTGTCCTGCTAGAAGAACAGAGTTGGCCCTGTATAATGCATTGTTATATAGTGACAGTGTGTAAAGATATAACTCTGCATTATCCATGGCCAGCTGAGCTCTTCTAAATATTCTTCTATACATTGTGCAGGGTCTGGTGAGTTTCTCCTGCTAGAAGAACAGAGTTGGTCCTGTATAATGCATTGTTATAAAGTGACAGTGTGTAAAGATGTAACTCTGCATTATCCATGGCCAGCTGAGCTCTTCTATATATTCTTCTATACATTGTGCAGGGTCTGGTGAGTTTCTCCTGCTAGAAGAACAGAGTTGGCCCTGTATAATGCATTGTTATAAAGTGACAGTGTGTAATGATGTAACTGCATTATCCATGGCCAGCTGAGCTATTCTGTATATTCTTCTATACATTGTGCATGGTCTGGTGAGTTTATCCTGCTAGAAGAACAGAGTTGGTCCTGTATAATGCATTGTTATAAAGTGACAGTGTGTAAAGATGTAACTGCATTATCCATGGCCAGCTGAGCTCTTCTATATATTCTTCTATACATTGTGCAGGGTCTGGTGAGTTTCTCCTGCTAGAAGAACAGAGTTGGTCCTGTATAATGCATTGTTATAAAGTGACAGTGTGTAAAGATGTAACTCTGCATTATCCATGGCCAGCTGAGCTCTTCTATATATTCTTCTATACATTGTGCAGGGCCTGGTGAGTTTCTCCTGTTAGAAGATCAGCGTTGGCCCTGTATAATGCATTGTTAACACGCCGTATATCTGGCTAACGTCTGCCCTGCTGATCATTGCACTTTCGTTTCTGGCAGTCTGGCAATGAAAGGGGGGCACCTGTTCCAGGAAGGAGAATTCATTTATTTCTCATTATCTGCAAACTGTTTCCCTCGATATATTAAGCTGCTCCTCTTCCTCACACAATGGTAATCGTGCTGGAAAATCTGGGCAGGAAAAGCAGCGGCAGATGCCAGAGACAAAGGAGTTAATGTACGTTATGCTGAATATTATCTTATTCGATCCCCGCGACGCTCCGAGCCTTTGTTACAGTCTTATCACATCTCACCGAGACCTTTATCTGCCATTTAAACAGAGACAAACGGTGACATTTTCCTCACTGGCGAAGTTTATTAAACCATTCCACCAAAGTGGCCTGAAGCCTCGTCCAATGAATTCCAAGTAGGGAAAGATCCACGTGAGTGGGACTTGGAAACGTGGCTCGGAACACAATGTAGAGCAGTAACGAGAAGCTGTTTTTATTTTTTTGCTACGGTTCAGGCGATGTCAGCCCCAGTCCTTATTACAGGAAAATAAAATGTAAATTAGTCGTCGTCTCAATCTCCTGGGAGCAGAAATGGGGAATTTGAGAACCAATAAGAGTCAGTTGAGCCAAATATTTATTGGTTTTTCTGTTTAAAAAGCCTGGACTTACTATTTGATTTGATAAGAAGGATAGATCATGCCTGGTTGGAATATAATTAGGATCATTCCCAGGAATAGGCAGAGAGTCCATATGAGGATCCCAGCGCCCGTGGCAGAGTCTGAGAAGGTCCATAGAACATCATTAGATTGTACATCAGGTAGTCCAGTAAAAGTTGGATCCCCCCACTCCGAATTCCCGATTTTTGGGAAACTTGTCTATGCAGGACCCCTGGCGTCTTGTGGATAATTGAGAAACAGTTTGTTCTTCTGATGAGCTATTGCCTATCTATGAGTTATCCATCCCATACACCATCAACAGCTTGCAACCAACTTGGATTTAAGAATAAAACAAAGTACATTATATTACATTACATTATATAACATTATATTACATTATATTACATTACATTAATTAACATTTCTTTATATAGCACCAACATTTACACAGGGCTGGGTACTTGCTTGCAGAGCTTACAATCTAGAGAATAGCAGAAGGCCAAAGGAACATTTTTTGTAACAGTATTTGGGGACAGTGGGAGCTGGGTGGGTTTGGCCAGAGGTTAATTAATGGGTGTTCTAGTGTGATGAATAGTAAGCTTCCTTATTCCTAACAGTATTTGGGGACAGTGGGAGCTGGGTGGGTTTGGCCAGAGGTTAATTAATGGGTGTTCTAGTGGGATGAATAGTAAGCTTCCTTATTCCTAACAGTATTTGGGGACAGTGGGAGCTGGGTGGGTTTGGCCAGAGGTTAATTCATGGGTGTTCTAGTGGGATGAATAGTAAGCTGCCTTATTCCTAACAGTATTGGGGGACAGTGGGAGCTGGGTGGGTTTGGCCAGAGGTTAATTCATGGGTGTTCTAGTGGGATGAATAGAAAGCTTCCTTATTCCTAACAGTATTTGGGGACAGTGGGAGCTGGGTCGGTTTGGCTAGAGGTTAATTAATGGGTGTTCTAGTGGGATGAATAGTAAGCTTCCTTATTCCTAACAGTATTTGGGGACAGTGGGAGCTGGGTGGGTTTGGCCAGAGGTTAATTAATGGGTGTTCTAGTGGGATGAATAGTAAGCTTCCTTATTCCTAACAGTATTTGGGGACAGTGAGAGCTGGGTGGGTTTGGCCAGAGGTTAATTAATGGGTGTTCTAGTGGGATGAATAGTAAGCTGCCCCGCTGCCCCCTGATAGAGCTATACAGAGCAAAGATTCTAAACAACATGTCCGCCCCCTGATAGAGCTATACAGAGCAAATATTCTAAACAACATGTCTGCCCCTGAAAGAGCTATACAGAGCAAAGATTCTAAACAACATGTCCGCCCCCTGATCGAGCTATACAGAGCAAAGATTCTAAACATGTCCGACCCACTGATAGAGC